>VZRH01001266.1:1050427-1093122 GCA_013397555.1 Urocynchramus pylzowi
TGCGCTCGATTTGTAAGAATACAGAGCTTTAAAGGCTTTAACTTTTTGTCATGTTTAGAATTTTTATTAAAAAAATTAAGTTTTCCCCCACCCTCCCCGGCCTCGGTGTTGGGAAACAACGAGGAAGGCGGCGGTGAATGGCATGGGGGCACAAAGCGGTTCTCGGGAAGGAGTGCTGCTCCTCGCATCCCGCTGCAGGCTCTGGGGGGCTCGGGCAGGCCGGGGGTGTCACCGTCCCGCGGCACGACCCCCCGGCAGCCACCTGCATCCGCGTCCCCTGCCCGCCGGGCCCGGCTGCAGGCCCGCCCGGTGCCGCTCCCTTTGTGCCGCTCCCCCGCCGGGGACGGAGCTTCCCCAGCCGGCAGCGCTGAGGGAGCAGCCACAAGGACAATGACACCCGGGCCCCCCGGCAGGGACCTGGGCCAGCCCCCCGGTGCCGGAGGAGCGATCGGCAGCGCCGCGGGGGGAGGAAGCACGGTGACACAGATATTAATTATTCACGGGACCCAGCCGGGTGATGGCCGGTTCACGCGTGCTGAAGCGAGGCAGGAATGCGCTGCCAGCGCTGTGGGAAAATGCCGCTCTGATCAACACAAAGGCACGTGGAAGCAAGGCTGGGATGTGCCGGAGGAGCTGGGGGCCGGGCAGAGCCGGAGGGCGGCGGCGGCAGCAGCATCCCTGCACATCCCACTGCGGGAAGGTGCAGAGCACCGGGAGCCTGGTGGCTCTCGGCTGCCCGGCCCTGCCCGCAGGTGTGTGGCACTGCCAGGTGAGTGTTTGCATCATCTCTTGTTCCTGCAGGTGCCAATGGATGCTGACAAGTGTCCTTTGGGATGGGACAGTCCCACCTTCACCCAGGCTGCTAGTCCTTCTCTAGCACAATATTTAGGAGTTGCCTCCAGGAGAAACACTGCCCAGCATAGCTGCTGTGGGATAATTATTCTGCAGTCGCTCACTGCTCTTCCCCTGTACCCATCCCCTTCTCAGAAATAAACAGGACTTTATTCCTGCATAAAAATATAATTATCATTCCCCAGCAGCTTTGCTGTGCCATTTCCCCCACGGAGACAAACCCTTCTGAGTTCTGCTTTCCATAATCGCCGCCAGCCTGTCGCTCCCCACGGGAGCAGAGGGTCCCTCTGATCAGGGGGAACACAGCTGGCAGGGAGGCAGGAGGGTTTGCTGAACCACTGTCTCCTCCAGCAGCTCACACAAGGTTGTTGTCTATGGGAACAGGAAGGAGAAACCGAGCAGAGGAAAAGTTAAGGAAAGAATTGCCTGAAACAAAGAAATTCCTTAGTTTGAAATAGAAGTTGCACAGCCTCAGGAGCCAAGGACAGACCCTGTGCCCACCTCTCAGCTCAGGGCTGCTCCCCACAAGGGCCAGCACAGCTCAGGCTGCCAGATCTGCTAATCTGGTTCCCAAATTATTACATTCTCACCTCTGCTTGGGAGGAGCAGGTTAAGCATGTCAGTCCTTCATCTCTTTATCCTCTGCTGTCACCCCAACAAAGGAGGGAGACAGGAAGATCCTGGCAGTGTCAAAGGTTCTTGGGCGTCTTTAACGCAGCAGGACCCACGAAAGAGGACTGGCCACCTCTTGGAGGTGAGATCACATGCAAAAACACAGACTCCACCTGCCCAGCTGGCTGATTTCAGTGCTGAATTATTATGAGAATCAGTACAAAGAGCCACAGCAATAAAATTTACTGTCTCTGCCATGTTGTGGGTACACACAACCCAGAGCCTTCAGGGTAATGCCACATCCTAGTGGCAGCAGGAGTGGAAAAACTGAGGCATGAATTCCCAGCTAGGTGAAAACCACTGCCAGCCCCCCAGGCTGCCAGGAGAAGGCTGGGATGAAGGCTGGAGAAAGGCTGTGGGAGAATCTGGGTGAAGGGGATGGAGGATGCTGGATGGAGGGGATGGAGGATGCTGGTGAAGGGGATGCAGGATGCTGGATGGAGGGGATGGAGGATGCTGGTGAAGGGGGTGGAGGATGCTGTGAAGGGGATGGAAAATGTTGGATTAAGGGGATGGAGGGGATGGAGGATGCTGGTGAAGGGGATTGAGGATGCCGGATGAAGGGGCCAGAGGATGCTGGATGGAGGGGATGGAGGATGCCGGGTGAAAGGGCCGGAGGGTGCTGGTGAAGGGAAGGAGGATGGCACGTCCCAGGCCCGGCGCAGGGACAGTTCGGCAGGACCTGCCGCTCCCCCTGTTGATGTCGCACAGAGTTGCAAGCGCTCCACAGCCCAGAGCACCGGACCCTAACCATCCCTGGCTGAGCACAACAACCCAAGCGCCAAAAAACCCGGTGGCTGCTTTCAAGGGCGTTCAGCTGGAGCTGCCAAAGGCACAGAGCAGACCTGTGCTGGCACCACGCCACCAAAATGTTCACGCTTCCCTTCTTTCTGTGTTTTCATTTTGCAATGAGAAGGGGAGTAATGCATATGTGAGCAGGAGGGATCCCCGGGGAACAAGCCATGGAGCCCAGGTCACATGCAGGCAGCCCAGCCTCCATGCCTGCTTTTTCCATAAGTTTTAAGGGAATAGATATCCTCCCAAGAATTGTTCCTATTCCATCAAATCAGCAAGATTTTCTTCCCCAGTGGAAAGTTTCTATCAGATATTTAGCAACCAGCTCTTTCTCTGACCTATTTGCAAGCCCCAAGCTACTCTCCACCACCCACTACTTGAAAGCTTTGATAATTCAATGAGATGTTAATTCTGACATCCAGCATAACTCTCAATACCAAAACTTCTTTTTTTTTTTTTTTAATTATCATTTATTGCAATCCAGGAGTAATGAATCCTCTGCACAGACTTTGCCTTCCAAGCACCCAGCAGCATTTTGCTGCACAACTCCCATTAAGTCAATGTGTATTAAGTAGGTTTTGACAGTTCTGTGTGCTCTGGGGTGGGCACAGCCCAGAAAAGACAAGGCAGCACAACTCTGCCGTGGGGACTGAGGCACAAGGCTGAGTCCAGCCTGGCCAACACATGGAGGTGTCAGCACACATGTGCTTAAAACACACTGCAAAAGGGCACCGTCACTTTTAAGAACCTCAGGATCATCTTTGAAGGCAAAATTCTGCTCTAAATGCAGAGGGTTGCTAGTGAGGTCCCATGTGCCTTGTCAGGGCACACAGCCTGTGAGACTGAGCCACACACAGTGCTGGGGTCTTTTCCACCTTCATTTAAGAGCCTGGTTCAGTGGGGTTTTGTAGGGCTTGCCCCTGAGCAGGGTGGCTTCCACTCCCTTTGCAGAGCCCTGTCAGGCATTGCCCTGATTCAAGAGAGATCAATTTATCCTTTAGGCTGTGCTTCTTCCATGAATATTGTCATGATTCCATATCCATGTTTATAATTTATTTAAATCATCAAATAAAGAGTGATTGGGGATTGAAATCCCCAGGAGCATCTCTACAAACCTGGTCATGAGACACAGGAACTGACTTAAAGCATGAGCAGAGAAGCCTTGGCTTTATTTTCCCTGCTGGAGCCAAGTAAACAGCATGTGTGTTGGAAAACAAATAATTTTTACAAAGCTTTCTGTCTTCATGACCAGGCCAACATTAGCAACAAGAAGGTGATAGTTAGAGTGCAGAACTCCCTGTCTTCATCTCTTCCTTAATCTATTTTAAAAATAAAACACCTTCTCTGTGGTTGCTTTGGAGCAGCAGCCTTGCCTGAGCTGAGCACACGCATTGCCTACATTTATCCTCTGATTTGAATATAAATGAAAGCAAGTGAGTTAAAAAGGGAGCCTGGGGAGTTGTCTCTGCAGGCCTACAGCTGCTGGTGGCAGGGCTGGGTGGGCAGAGGCCTGGAGCCTCACCTCAGTGTGCAGGAGGAGCATCCACAGCATCACCCAAAGGTGACAAATTCCTCCTTCACTGGGTCCAGCTCGCTCACACACTGTGCTCACAGTGAATTTGCCCTTGTTCATGTCTCTGAAATAATGATGTTGCTTTAAAGGTGAGCCCAGGAGAGCCCTGTCACTGCAGAGAGCTGAGCCCTGAGCATCCCTCCCTCCAGCTCCCTGCAAATCCATCCAGGAGGAGCCTTGGATCCGGGTGTGGATGAGAAGGGACACGCCTTTGGCTGGCCATGAGCCCCCCACAGCCTCTGCAGCCTCACACACCTTTTTATCTGCACAAAGCACTGCAGGGATGAAACAGGGAACAGTTATTGTCCTTGTTGCAACTTCCCAGACAGCAGCAGAAGTCCCAGCCCTGGTGAACAGGGCTGCAAATGCTGTGTGCTGCAGCCACCACCACTCCTACATGAACATAAACAAACCTGGCATTGGCACAGGTCTGCTGCCACCTCAGATCAATGCAGTCAGCTGCCAGACCACCCTCTCTTGCCAGGGGGACATCAGCAGGACACGGTGAGGGTGTGTGGAGCACTAACAGATCCCAATTCTACACAGATTTAAAGAGCAGCTTAACTTTAAGCACATCAAGGTCACACAAATTTAAAGCTAAGCTCCCTTTCACATCAAAAGTGTCCTACAAGTGCAAAACACGGAATAAATTGGCTAATGTATATGTTTATTGCTGTTCTCTGAGATGCTGGATCAGAAGGGCTGAGCAGGGAGGGTCAGGCTCTGCACTGCTGACTCAGAGTGCTTGGAAAGTACAATTTCTCTTCCACAGGAAATTGTGGCACTTTCAGATGTATTGTCATCTCTGAATCCTCTTGTCCATCCCAAATTTGCTGGAGAAGGATTTCAGAAGTATGGGTGGGGAATGATTCCTTTTTTTGTGCCATGGAAAGGTGCTGTGGGTGCCCAGCACTGCCAGGGTACAGCCAGGAACCAGCAGCTCACACATGTGGAAGATTGAAATGGCATCAATTTGAGTGCTAACATCAAAACTAAACTGAACAATTCGTTGAAATTAAATGCTTTGGAAGAAAAAATGATCCTCTGAAGGTCAAAATAAATGGTTCCAATTTTTCTTCCCATCAATAGTTTTCTACGTGTTCCCACAAAATGGGTTGATTTCAGCAAAGCTGTGCTTGCCAATAAAGATCATTTCCACTGAAACCCTTTCTACCCTTCCTGCTGCCAAAAGAGCTCTGCCTGCAGCTGAGCACCCCACAGATGTACAAGTGGGGCATATTTCCTGTCCAGTGCAGCCCCCAGCATCGTCCTGGATCCCTCTCCCCAGCCCCTGGCTCCGGGGACACTGGGATTTGGAGGGGCATCCCTCCATGGCAGGTGCTTTCTGCTCCCCTTTCTATTCCAGATTATTTCTGCAAATGTGTGTCACAAAACAGGCACAACCCTGCCACTGCTAGGAGGAGAGGAGCATCCCTTCAAAGAAGATTTAGAAAAGCAGTGTGGGAAGGGTTTCTGTAGTGCTCATCTACAGAAGAGAGCAGCAAATCCTCTCCTCTGATGGCAGATCGTGAAGGCAATCCTTGAGTGTGAAACACTGAGCTACCAGTGATTATACAATTCCTTTGAAAAGGGGCTTTTCTTCCAGATCCTTTTCACAAATCTCCTGCTATTACCCACCCTAAAGCTCTGTTAACACTTTCAATCTCTTGCTTCCTGCCACAGATAGACACTTCACCTTTCACTCACTTTCACTCAGGTATTTTTCATTGAAAGCATATTATTACCTGGGACATGAGGAGGGAGGGGATTAGGGACTGGGAGGCCTGTCCAAATTAGACAGGCTATTAGCTATTCCCCCACTGCCTAAGGATTGACCACACCGAGCCAGGCGCTGTCCTCAGAGCCCAAGCTCCCTCCTAAAATACTCAAAGTGTTGGATTCTTTCCACAGTTCTGTTTCAATGACTCCCCAGGAGGCTCCAGCAAGGCTGGGGCTCGTCCTGGCAGTGACCAGTGCTGGAGCATCACACGAGCAGCAGGGCTGGAGGACATGGCTGGGAAATAAAGCCCAGCCAAGGACAGTGTTGGGGACAACACGCCTGTCAGCATTTGAGCTTTTCAGCTGCCAGACCCTGTAACCCCTGAATAATTTAGGAAAGTGTCAGTGTGAAGGCAGGACACAAGGTCCTTGATATTCCCAGGGGAGCAGGTGGGACATGGAGAGGGCATTTGGGCTCTAACACTGCACAGTCCATCAGCCAACAAAGCAAACCCTTTTATTTCTGCTTCTCCACCAAGTGCTCAGGCCTGAGCTTCCCTGCTGCAATGAGAACCCACAGCCTGGCACCAGCACATCCCAAAATCCAACTGCTCCCAGCTGCTGGGAGTGGGGTGGGGGTGAGGAGCCTGAGAGGAGGCAGGGGCTCAGCTGAGCCAGTGGGAACAGGGCCAGGGAGCACAGAGGAAGGGGCCTTCCCATTGTCCCGAACAAAGGACCAGATGTGCACCCAGGGTAGGGAAAATCACACCCTCCCACAGCCAGAGCTGGTGTTTGCACTCAGAAGGGCCTCAAGGCTGTCATTAGGAGTGTGTTCTACACCAGCACAGCAAAACCCCTTCTGGAACTCACGTCATTAATTCAGGACAGCAACTTGTCCTTCCCCCTTCCAGAGGGTTATTCTGATACCTGGCCAGCTGTTCCACACCTGCAGGTATCTGGGTCAAGGGGGTTACTCTTCCTTGTCTCTGATTTATTTTTTTGCTTAAAAGCCAGTAAGTAAAATCAACCCCATGATGGATTTTATTCCCTTTCTTTTTTTCACTTCCTCCTTGCTCCTGAGTTAACATTCTTCATTAGTCCTGCTCAGGAACCTGGTGGATCAGCTAGTGCATCTTTTGGGATGCCACTGCACTGCTGAGTGTATCTACACAATCATTTCAACCCAATAATCTCCACATTAAGCTCCAGCCATTCTGTGCTAACTTGTGCCTCAGCTAACACAGGTCTTTCAGAAAAGCTCCCAGTCTTCATTTTCCGACACTGAGACTGAAGAAAACCACCCTTTTCCTTTGAATTTGTTCCAAAATGTTGGACCTGTTGGGGTTTTTTTTTAAACAATGATGGTGATTAATTTCCAGTTTGATTTCATCTGGCTCTTGCTTCCAGCCATCCGTGGTTTTTCCCCTGCTAAATTACAGATCCTGCAATGCCCACTCTTTTCTCCCTCTGAAGGTATTTATATACTGTCATCAAGTCACCTCTCAACCTCTTTTTTTTAATAATGCAAACAGATGGAGGTCTTTAAGTTCTCTCCCCTGTAAAGCTGTTTCTCCAGTCCTTCAATCATTTTTGTAGCTCTTTTCAACACTCTCCAACACTCTCTCTTAAATGCAGACACCTGAACTGGATGCAAAATTCCTGAATCAGTCTCTCCAGCCCCACACAAAGACAAAATCCTCTCCCAGCACCTACTCACTGTTTCTCCTCTCACACATTCAGGAATCTGATTCAGTCTTTTGCCTAAAACACCACACATTGCCAGGAAGCTTCCACTGAGCTGGTGCTCCACTACAGCCCTGGCTTGACCCCTTATACAGAACCCAACCAGCAAAGGACCCCCTTTGCTAAGACTGGAGCTCCTTCTTCCTTCCTAAATGTTCCTCCCTGAACTGCTCCAGTTTCTCTTTCCCCAGCAGCATCTTTTGGACATTTACTGTAAATGCCTGGTTTGCTAAACACTGACACTGAACCTGGGAAAAGGGAGATTTTCCTTGCATCAGATGTTGTCATTTCCTTGTTTTCTCTTTTTGCCTGTTCCCTGTCATCACCACTCCTGGGTTTTGGTGCTCCAGGCTGGCAGACATCCATCCACAACTGGGCTCAAGTCTGAGGACCCTTGCAGAGCAGAGGATGGGGCCAGCTGGCCACAGCTGGCTCATACCCAGGTGCCACAAGAGCTGACACCGTGACCATGTGGCAGCTCTGGGGAGCAGGGCTGGCAGCCAGGGTAGTCCCAACCTCGTGCCATTTCCCTGGCCAGGCTTCAAAACACATCAGCACTGATAAAAGGGGCAGATTTTCAGCACAGGCACCCAGTGTGGCCAAACTCTTCTGAGCTATGTAGCTGCCAACATCACACCCAGGGCTCCTGAGAGCTCAAACATCTGAAATCACTCCCCTCCCAGTCTTTTCCTTCCCTGGTTCAGCACTGCAGCTACTTTTCCATCTGGGAACAACTGCCTGTCAGCACCCTCTGGGGTGCAGCATGGTCACTTACAAGCAGTGTTATGGGGCAGTTTTGCAGGAATTTAAATAACATGNGCTGACAATTGTCCCCTCTTTAACCAGCAGGTGATTTCTCTGTGGCAAACACCGCTCTTGTGGGAGGAAGATCACCAGCCAGGATGGAGTTTTTCCACGGGGAAGCAGCTAAATTTTTGGAAGCAACGTGGGGCTTGGCCTGGGGCCATCCCTGGTGAGGCTGAGCTCGGCTGGGCAGGGGCAGGCAGAGATGCAGCTGCCGACCGCTGCATGTCAGTGTTGCTCCGCACAGCCCGTCCAGCTGTGCAACATCTGCCGCCCGCCGGGGCGGCTCCGCTGGCGCCCAAAGCACCGTGGGCTGGCAGGAATGGCGCTCTGGGGACGATGTGACAGCCCGTTCCGGACACAGGGACGATCCTTCTTGTGTGGCACGATGGGACAAAGGCTCCCAGCTCGTCCTGAGGGCTCGGGGGTCAGAATTGCATCCCTGGGCCAGGAGGAGGTGTCTGGCCAGCAGGTACCTGCAGACTGTGCCCTGGGCTGCAGTAGGAATTTCTCATCCCCTTCTGAGCCCCAAGCAACACACAGCACCCCCCAAACCCCACCACAGCACCTGGCACGGCTGCAGGCACAAAGGATCACCTACCATTCCCTCTGCTGGTTTCCCCAGAGGCCAGGTTCAGGAGTGAAAGGCAGCATGGTGCTTTCCCAGGGCATTCCTGAGAAACCTTTCTCACCCCTGACCCCTACAGCGTGATGCTGTGCTCTGGGCACTGTCAGCATCCCCTGGCACTGTGCTGTGCTTCTGTATCACCAATGTCACCCATGGTATGGCAGTGCCAGGGCTTGTGGTGAATAATTTCTGCCAGGGTCAGCAGTGTGGGGAGCTCAACCCTCCCCACCAGTCTTGTGGAGCTCCCTCTGAATTCAATGGTATTGAATTCAATAATAATGAATTCAATAATAATGAATTCAATAGTAAATTCAATAATAATGGTCTTGACTCCTCCCCCATTCCCTCCCAGTCCTTCTGGAGAAGAAATCTGCAATATGGAGCCTGGATTTTCCATTGCCTTGGTAACATGTTGTATCCATCGCTTCAAAGAAATATCTGCTAAAGGTGTGAGGGAAAAAGTGAAAAGTGCTGTGGCCACTGGAGGAAACCCTTTGTTCTGGGAACTCACAGAGTTCTCCCTGCAGAATCAGGTCTGGGATTAACCACACAGGTGCCAGGGTGGACCTGTGGTTTCAAGAAAAAAAAAACCAAAATATAATAATTTTACTCTGATTTAATGGAATAAAATCAGTTTAAAACCCAGTTCTGATGGTGCCCCATGCCAGGTTAGAAGGGGGCTGGATTTATAAAGTGGAAATTCAGCTGTCCAGAGGTGAACAAAGTTCTTGTTGACTTTGGGGGCAGAGGGAGGTGTTGAATTCAAAGGCTGCAAGTTTGTTGGCTTCGTGCCCGAGTCCTACAGTCAGCCAGAAAACTTGTGCAGGTGTTTCACCAGGAGTGAAGTGAGGCAGTTCCCTCTCCATTCAGAAGATCCAATGCTGAGCTCTGGAAGAGAGGCCATCCTCCAGATCAGCAATGTTTGTCTGTGCTTCATTTCCTGGCCCCCAAAAAGGGAGAGGTGGGAGACTTTCCAGCCTTACAATGAGGTCCAGAGGATTTATTTGTCAAAGCTCTCAGAACTAGCATTTCCCTAATACCTGCCCCAAAGGGACACCACTGGGAATTGAGGGGAATGACCAGGAGCTACCAGCTAAATAAAATTGGGGGTTTTTCATATGCATGTTTAGTGTTAGATTAGAGTTTGTTGCACAGCATCATTTGTTGCAGAGTAAGTCCAGCAGCTGGCATGGACATGGCCTGAGAGTGTCCTGATACCCATCACACTCTGAGTCACACAGACACTGCTGGAATAGGGTTAATCAGCACTTTTTTAATTTCAAAACCATTTGCTAGAGCAGTATCCACAAAACACTGCTGTGCTCCAGGGAGATGACAGGCCAAACCCTGGCTCACTCCAGCCTGAACCCTACAGGGAGCCATCAAGCTGGAGCTGTGAAAGCAGCAGAAATTCGTGACCCTGTTCTGGTCAGCCCAAGAGGCTCCATGACCCGCTCTGGAGGCAGATTACTCACACCACAAGTATGAGCAGCAGGAAAGGATGAGCATGTAGGGCTGCACTGCTGAGCCAGAGGCTGAGGCAGAGCCGTGGAGAGCCCATGGAGATGCTGGGAGAATCCCCCAGCACAAGCAGACTCTGTGTATCCAGGGTCTGCATCACCCCAGAGCCTCAGCAGCAGCTGCATGATGGGCAGGAAGGCAGGAAATCAAACCCTGGGCTTGTCATCCTGCAAGGCTCCCTCACCCAGAGCTGCCACGGGCCTGACCTGCTTGAATCCTGCTTGCAGTTAGCAGTGGCCTTGCAAACTGCCTGGTGGCTGCCAGAGAGCAAACAGGAGGTTCCAGCCTGGCAGCCACTGCACCACCAGAATGTTTTGGAAGCTCAGAACCATATTTTGGCTGCAGCTTGGCTCCCTGTGCTCTCTGAGCTGGGTCTGGCCTTCCCCTCCCCAGCTTTGTGCTACAGGGATGCTTCTGTGCAGCCAAGAGATTTGCTCAGTGGCTGCAGCATAAACTTGGGAGCTATTCCCTCAGCCAGGGAGTTATATAAAGTGCATTCCCCACGATGCATGATTCCTCTCTGCAGGGAATATCCATGGTGATGATGCCCACAGGCTGTCTCCTGTTCTGCCTGCAAGCAGCAGAAATTCAGCTCTTGGTGCAGGTGCTTGGAAAAGCCACTTCCAGAGGCACCACTTGTTGGCAATGCAGCTGTGGCAAAATGAAAACAGCAAAAGGTCGTGGCCATTTCACAGAAAAGTCATGTCAGGGACAGAAGGAGAAACACATTGCTCCCACTGAGTCACTACATCCTCTTCCCAAATTTGTGGAATGAGTTATCTTGAGTTTCTCCAGTTTGAAACAATTAATAAGATCTAATTTTGGAATATAAATCACCATGAAAATAAAAATGTTTAAAATTATTAAAAGCTATTTGAACAAACAAAAAGTATTCCTTTCAGCCTCTTGCAGAGGATTTTGAAAGTTTCTCATGTCTCATCTGGCTGGAAGAAAGGTCCTCACCAGATCCCAGATACTCAATTGCTCTGTCCACAGCAGGCAGAGAGAAGGTGGATGAGCAGAGCCAACAATGTTGCACAGAAAATCTCTGGCTCTGCTACCAAGATTTCACCCCCAGAAAACAGATACAATGAAATTCACCCTGGACATGGGAATCAGCACAGGCGACCTTTAGAATTATTTCATTCTTCAGAGCTCATGAGTCACCAAGGCCTTGTATGGGTGGCAGCACTGGCACTGGCACTTCCCCAAGAACAGCAGCATCCTTCTCAATCTCTCAGGGCCAAGTAAAATCCCCTCTTTCTGCAGGAAAAGTCTCCTCTGAGCCCCTTGCAGTACATACATCCATTAATTCACCCAGAGCCACACATTTCTGAGCAAATCCAACCTCACCTCCTGGCAGTCAGTGTTTCCAGCACTCCCTTATACACTTTCTCTGCCACAGACAGGATTGTTGTTTCCCAGCTCTTTGGAGCTGTCTCCCTGTGGTTACCTTCTCTTCCTTTGCCCTCCCCAGCAGCTCCCACCTTACTGTTCCCATCTCCATCCCCTGCAAAGAGCCCCACAGGAGACAAGCATCACCCAAACAGATTTTTACTGAGCCTCAGAAGCAGGGAATTTTTGTATTAAATCCCTGGAAAAAATAACTGTCTTCATAAATGCCATGGGAGGAAAAGCCCTGGTTCAAGATCTAAGCAAAGTCAGGATGAATATTATGAGGGTTCCTGTGCCCAAAGGACCAGGGAAGGGAGAAGGGCAGGGGAACACAAAGGGAAATGCTTCACTAGCTCCTCCTGAGGTGATCTGCTCACTTCAAAGGCCAATGTCTCCTCCAAAAGGTTACACTGCAGCAGCTTGCAGCCCAGTTCATTACAGAGCTGTCCCTGCAGCCAGGGATGTTCCTGCCAGGGCACCTCAGTGCTGGCTTTGAGCAGAGCCACCTGCCATGGCAGAGCCTAGCTAAGGACCTGCCCTGCCATGCCACCCTGACCTGCCCTGCCAGCCTGTCCATGTTCTCTGACACCACCCAGCTCTGTCATCTGCACCCTGGGGTCTAGGAATGGATCTGAAACTCAGTGCTTGAGGCTCATGGGGATGTTTTTCTCCTTGTGATTCCCTGAGTCCTGGAAGCTTTCAGCCAGGCAGAGCCCTTTGGATGAGCACAGTGATAAGTTTTGGCATTGAAGAGGAGAGGGTTTTGTGGGAATTGAGATTTCTAGGGAATCAAACCCCCTGGACAGTGCCCTGGGGCTGCTAGTGGCCCCACTCCTTGTCCAGAATGTGGCAGCACAGCATCTCCTGGCTGTGCCCAGGGGGCATCAAACATCCCAGCACACAGGCTTTTGTACAGCTCCAGGCAGCTCATTCCTGCAGGGTCCTGTCTCAGAGCCCGTTTCTTCCTTCTCTCTCAGACAGCTGTTTACATTTTTGTTTGTGTGAATAATCTCAAATATGAAGGCTTTGCTTTGCTTTTCACCCCATTAGATAATATTAAGTACTGTAGGGAGCCAAGTAGCTCGGAGAAAGGGGAGAAAAAACCCACTCTGGAAAAGCTGCAGGCCTTGCAAGTATTTAAAGGGCCATCTGCAACTCCTCCAAAACTGTACAGACAAATGAGAGCAGCAGTAGCACATATTTATTCAGTAGACATCATAGCAACATTCCTGCTCCTGCCTCAGCCATGAAGTAGCACCAAAAATGTAAGGCTAGCTGTTCCTCAAGCCCTCCTCTTCGCTGGGAATGCAGCAGAGGTATTGGCAGGACTCAACCTGGGGAAGGAGTCACCTGGAGTTTTGGGTGCAATGCCAGATCTGCACTTCAGAGCTGCTGCACATCTTCTCCTAGCAGCTTTTCCAGCAGTATTATGGGCTGGCTGGCCATTGGGAAGGGGCTTGACTCAAGCAAACAAACAGTAACCTCAGGTGGGCAGGGATGCAAACACAAACCCAGATTTCCCACTGCCCCATATACACAAATTCCCTCTGGGCACCTCTCATCAGAATTTAGATACTGTCCCCACTTTGCATCTGGACACAAATATTTGTTAGTCATAATAAGGGAAGACTGAAATCCACTTTAACATGTGTACCGAGACAAGCTGCTTAAGAACAATAACAAATAACAATAAGTTTATTAATAATTCATTTGTTTCAAGCAAACATCTCCAGGCAGGCATTCCTGCCTATTGTCTCTCTGATGTTAAGCAGAGCTACTGAGGGCTGGCCCTGATTTTTCAGCTGGATACCAGCCAGCAAAGCTTCCAGGTGGATGATACTGATTTACAGCCCATCTCCGTTTGCTGCTCTATTTACACTGC
This sequence comes from Urocynchramus pylzowi, assembly GCA_013397555.1. Taxonomy (NCBI): domain Eukaryota; kingdom Metazoa; phylum Chordata; class Aves; order Passeriformes; family Fringillidae; genus Urocynchramus; species Urocynchramus pylzowi. The sequence continues at coordinate 1,064,012 of VZRH01001266.1, forward strand.
TTTGTTTAGGGGGTTTTGTGTGAATTACCTTCCAGGGCAGTCATAGCTTTTGAAATATGGGAAGGAAACAGCAGCAATTGGAGGAAACCTAAAATGAAATTCAGTCACAAATCTTGTCTGTTAATTCCTGTTCCATCCCTTTCTTTCGCCAGCGCCTGCCTTGGGAAGTCGTGCCTATCCCTGGCATGCTTTCCACCAGAGATATTATACTGCTATAAATGTCAGACATTTGAAGAACAATCCTAGCTATTAGCATGTTAAAGAGTATTATTTTCTGCAAGTTATTAGGTTCAAAGGCATCTTTGTGCTTGGCAAATTGATGTCTGCAGCTCCAGATCCCAGTACCAGCTACGGGAGCACTCAGGAGAGACCAGGGTTCTCATCTAGCCCAAAACACAGTGCTCAACAAAAGGAGAAAATTGGGCAGGAAAATGGTACAAATGTCTTCAATACACTTTTGGTACTCTTTTATGATGTTACTAACTCGTTCTTAGAAAGTTACCTCAACTTGTAGAAGTTTTCATCTACTCCTAGACTAAAGTGATACTGAAACAAGAGACCCAGATGTGCTCTGGCTGGCAGGTGGAAGAGCCTTTCCAGCTGCTTCTCCAGCAGTAAATTGCAGCTGGCTTCTCTCCCAGCCCTCAGAGCAGCTCAAGGAGGGGTAACTCAGAGCTGGGGTGTCACTGATGTGCCCAGACTGTGTTGAACTGGGGTTGAAATGTCATCTTAACACAGCCTGGAGTGCCACGTACAAATTGTGCTCAACTCCTCTGGCCCAGCTGCTACCCAGGCAGCTCAAAGCACTTCTTAGGGAAGTGTGAGCCATGCTGTGGCTGGCAGAGAGGAGACTCCAGTTCTCTGGCCCAGTAACCCCACAAGGTCTCAGCTCCACTGGCATCTCTTCTCTTGGGCCACCTGACTGTTCCTCCCCACTTGCCATCTGCATCTTCTCACTCAGCCCACTCAGCACAGGGAGGGGTATCTGTGGGTGTTGTGCCCACATTTTACATTTGAAATTTGACTGTAAGATGAATTGAAGGTAAAATCCTTGCTGTGCAAAGAGTGTTGGAAAGCACCCCTCATCCAGTGTTGGCACTTGGATGTCTCAGGTGGGAGTGGATGGCCCAGGAGAAATCAGAATCACAGACTGGTTTGGTTTGGGTTGGTTTGGAAAAGACCTTAAAGATCACCTCATTCCACCCCCTGCCATGGCAGGGACACCTCCCACTAGCCCAGGTTGCTCCAGGCCCCCTCCAGCCTGGCCTTGGACACTTCCAGGGATCCAGGGGCAGCCACAGCTGCTCTGGGCACCCTGTGCCAGGGCCTTACCACCCCCACAGGGAAGAATCTCTTCCTAATATCTCGTGTAAACCTACTCTTTCAGTTTGAAGTCATTCCACCTTGCCTGGTCACTCTGTGTCCACTCTCCATCTTTCTTGTAGGCTCCTCTCAGATCCTTGAAGGCCATAATAAGGTGAGCCTCAATTCTTCTCTTTTCCAGGCTGAACAAACCCAATTCTCTTAGCCTTCCCTCACAGGAGAGGTGCTCCATCCCTGTAACCCCCTTGGTGGCTGCCAGCTCTGACCATGCTCCTTTTGGAACCCCATAATTGTGGGGAAGGTTACAAGGCTGGGTGTATAGATATATATGCAATGCTTGTATGGAGTGATTTCCAAAAACATCACGTTGGCACAGATGCCCTCACAGCAAACATGGATTTGGGCAGAGCTCAGTTTCAACGTGGGTGGCAGAGCTTGTGCCCATGAGGATCTGGAGCAGAAAAGAGCAATAACCCCAGCACCTCCCCAGCAATGGGCTCTGATTTGGAAGGGCAGGACTTGTGGGAAGCCAACCCAGAGCAGGTGGTTCAAAACTGTGTTAACAACCCCGTTAACAAGCACTGCAGATTAGACCAAACAACAGCTCATCAGCATTCAGCCCAAAGGCCACGGGCTCCACCAGGGAGAATAGAGGAACAACAAGAAGGCCGGGAGATGAAAAGAAAGCAGAGATGGGAAGTGGTTTTAATAATATTGTTTCCTAATTACAGCACGGCACAGAGAGCAGATGCTGTCTGCTTTGACGTTTGCAACTCAGCAAAAGACGTGCCAAAAGCACAGCGAGGGAACTGCTCGCACAGGGACACAGGGGCAGCACCTGTGGCAGCAGCAGTGGTGGGGACTGAGTGTCCCAGCATCTGGCCTGGGGCTCCTGTCACCCCAGGTGAGCTATTGCTGCTGCCCTGCACCCTGCTGGTGTTTCCTTTGAGGCTATAAAATGCAGTTTAAGGGCCTCTCCTGAGCCTGGTCAGAGGTGCACCAGTTTGTTGTAGTGTGTTTTTATATTTTGTAATACTTTGTAATAGTTTTTTGTATTCCTTTAGTTTTCCTAAGTAGTCTACCCCAAACTGTGCCCCTTCCCTATACCTATGTTAACATTCTCCTGGGTTGAGATCATCCCCAAACCCTGAGCCCTGACCCTCTGTCAATCATTTAGCATCCCATCCTCTTTATCCAGAACCTTCGGCCAACTCCATCGTGTGATTAGCTGGAGGCCAAGAGTCAGCCCCCCAAGAAGTATCCTATACGTTGCCCAAAATGTCCATTCCTTAAGATCCCATCCCTTTAGCATCCTTACTGGTCAACAAACATTATCTACTTTTTGTTTCCACCTCCCTGTAAATGTAACCTTGGCGTACCTCCCATCGCTCTGAGCAGGAGGCCCCCTGAGGTTACAGGAGTCCCTGGGGAGCTCTGAATAAACCTTGGAATTTCACCTGCTGAGAGTCGGCCTTTTCCTCTGCCACTGTCTCCAGTGTCNGGCCAGGGTCCCTGAGAGGCTCACAGGGAGACCAAAAGACACCAGTTTGCAGGGAAAGGGTGGCATCATCCTCAAAGAAACTGATCTGTAGGGTGGGGGACAGCACCTGCCCCAGCTGGTGTGGAGGGACACGTGTCTCCAGTAGCTCTGAGCACTGGCAGTGGGAATACTCCTCCAGCCTCTGCAGAGCCATCATCACAGCACAGTGTCAACCTGCTGCTTTTCTTGTTACTTCCTGAAACATTTATGATGCAGGTTCAGTATCATTATCCCACTATGAGAAGCCAAAATTAATTACTGCACAGTCCCAGCACCACAGCTGGGACTGTGGGGCAGATCCCTGAGCCTGCCCTGGCACTCACCAGTGCCCCACAGCAAACTGGGCATGGATGGGCACATGTGGGGCCACTATGGACCTTCCCCACTATGCCAGGATGCCCTGGGCCCGTTTCTCTTACCAGTGTGTCTATGGGAAGAAGATTTTTAACTCCTGAAAATCTTCCCTGCAGCCTGACCTGGCATCTGCAAGCCCTCCACGCCTGTCAGAGCTGCACACAGAAGTGCACAGGATGAGGCACACTAATGCATGTTTTGGTCCCAGGCCAAAATAAACGCTGGCTATAATAACCCTCCCGGGAAAGCCAAACAGAGGAGCCCTTTGTTAGGGACAACTCGGCGTGTTACGCTTCATTTGGGCCAACAGCACTTCCAGCACGAGGCTCAGGGCACCATCTGCTTGATGTGGGCAAGGTGGGTTAAGGCCAGAAACCAGGGAGAAAGGGAAATCTCAGGACAAGGAAATTTGGATGATGCCTCTTGAGTCTGCCTGGCCCATAAAGACTCTAAAAATCTGGCAACAAAAAAATCTGGGAAGAAGAAGTCTGACAGGTATGTTGGGCCCATTGTGGTCTCTGCTGGAGGTAAGGGTTTGTAATGGGACAGTGTTTTCTGTCCCACTCACCTTTTGAGCAGGTGCTATGAAAAGATCCAGCTTCAGGATCTGCTGTCTCTGGCTAATTCCTATTTAGTTTCCTTCAAAACTAGAGATAGAGGAACAACAGCATTGGATGAAACCCTATAGCTCTCTACCAAGCCCAGCATGAGTTCTAGTCATTTGTGGAAGCTTCTTTATTGATGTGTAAATATGATGAAAATACTCAGGGGAAGGTCTGTCCTGACCTGAAGGGGTCAGGACAAACCAGATCCCAGTACAGACTGGGAAGCTCCCAGTGTGAAGTGGCAGCTGTAGCCCAAAGCCCCAGAGGCTGAGGGCAGCAAGGAGCATGCTAATGTTCAGGTTAGTGCAAGGCACACCTGTGAGGAGGAGGTGTTGGGCTGGATGGTTCTTATGGACCCCTTCCAAGTGGAGACCACACCTGATTCTGGGATGCTGTGACCACCTGCACTGGGATGCTGTGATCACCTGCACTGGGATGCTGTGATCACCTGGGGCTGGGATGCTGTGACCACCTGCACTGGGATGCTGTGACCACCTGCACTGGGATGCTGTGATCACCTGCACTGGGATGCTGTGATCACCTGCACTGGGATGCTGTGATCACCTGATTCTGGGATGCTGTGACCACCTGCACTGGGATGCTGTGACCACCTCAAGCCCCTGCAGCAGCTGCAGCCAATCAGCAAATCAGTGGGTACCAGGTGGCAGCAGAGCAGCGAGCCCTGTCCTGCCCTGGCACAGGTGCTGATGGTCAAGGCCAGCCCCAGAGGACATCATCAGCTGCTGGGAAGGGGGTGGGAGCAGTTTCAGGAGGCAGGGAGGTGTCTGTGCCACAGGAAGGGGTGCTCTCCTCTCCAAGGTGTGTGTGCTGGCTGCAGGATCCCTCGCTGTCCCAGGTAAGGCTTTGCACTTGGGGTGAGGTGGGCTCTGTGTGTTGTAGGGGAGGGTTTGTGGGGTGCAGGGGCTGTTGGGGTGAGAAAGCCTGCTCTCCCTAGTCTCAGGGATGGATAACTCGTCTCCTCTGGTGGTACCACTGAGCGTGGGATGCTTAGGAGGTGACTGCTAGCATGTGGCAACAGGCTGGTCCAGAGGGATTTGTCCCAGCAGTAGGTGGGCTGAGGCAGAGATGGCCCTGAGGCCCCAGGGTGCTGCCTGGTTGGCTGTGCTTTGCTGCCTTAAAGTCAAAAGAGTGCCTGGGGTGTTTAATCTCTGTGAAAAGCCAGAAACAGCCTTTCTGGAGCTGCTTCCCAACAGCTGCAGCTTATGGACTTCTGCAGAGTGATCTCTGAGTTTTGCCTCTCCAGAGTGTGCTGAGTCAGGGGAGCTGGTCCTGGGGCCAGCACAGATCCATTTGGACACTCCTTGTGACCTGTCTCTGTGGTGTGTGTTGGACTCAGATTTCCTGGGAAAGCCTTATTGACTTTGAAATAAATACAAGGAAGGGGCACAAATCACAGAAGGATTGAGGGTGATGGGCCTGCAGCTCCAGCTCTGCAAATTTAATGTTGTTTCTCCTGTATGGGTGAGGTTTCTGGTGTTATCAAAGTGGAAACCCAGGTATGTTTCAGTCCCATGGGGAAAAGCAGTAAGCAGTTTATTTTTCCTTTGACAGATCACTTATGATCTACAGCCATCTGGCAAAGCAATTCTTAACTTTTTTCCTCTTATTTATGAGGGCCAAGGGAGCCAGAGTTATTTGCAGCTGGGATGCCAATTGTTGCTGGCAATTGCTGCTGATTTGGGGTCCTTCTCCCCCTCTGCAGTCCTGGGAGGGAAGAGAGGCTTCTGCAGCAGGCAGGGGGTTCTTATGTGCTTCTTAATGGTGTTTAGATTCCTAAATCAGGGTGTTCAACACCAGAGTTGTGTCTCAAAAAGAATGTAATGCTTATGTTGGGCTAGGGGAGAAGAAAAAGGTGGGGGGAGAGGGGTAACTGCTGTTCTGTAGTGGATATGGCTGCACATGGCTCTGTTGGATGGAAGGCACAGAGGAAAATTGTCTGCAGCTCAAAGATGTGAAGGGTGCACACGAGGATGGGGCTGATGCCCCAAAACTGCTGTGTGCCAGCAGCTGGGGTGAGCAGCAGAGCAGCTTTTGGCATCCCTGGGTGTGTTGGGCTCCCTGCTGGCTCTGGGGAATGATGAGTTTTGCTTTCTTTATGCTCATAAAATGCTCTGCTAGCCTGGAAAGGAAGCATTAGGGATGTGCAAATCATTAATTACTAATTAGCTGGTAGATTGTTCACAGGATACAGCCAGGGACTGAGCAGTTCCAGCACAGAGAGCTGGAATCTGTGCAGTCTGAGGGGTGGGTGCCTGAAGGAGCAGGAGGTGCAGCAGTGGGAAATACCTGGGAGAAAAAAAGAAGCATTTTGGGAGTGTAAAGGGGGAACAGATGGTGCTGGAGGGAATGACAACAAGGTGCCCTTCAGGAGAAGGACAGCAGTCAAAAATGGGATCAAAGCCTCTGTCAGGGGCACTCTGACTCCTCCAGGGAAAGTCAGGGAACACAAAGCAGAGACCCCCGGGCTGCAGGGGCTCCTCAGGGGTGAGCAGAGCCCGTGGGGTGATTAGAGGTGAGCTGCCCCAGCTGAGCTGAGTTAAGCTGAGGTGGGGTTTGCCTTTCACCAAGTGTTTTGAGTGAGCTGTGTCCCTGGGAGTCCCTTCCAGCTGTTTCCTGGGGTGAGGGTGGCTCTGCTGTGACAAGAGGGGTAGGAGTGCTGTGCCATGCCCTGGTGCCAGCGTGTTCCCTCATCCAGGAGGGGGGTAATGAGGGCTCAGGCTCACAGGCCCCTGCTGGGCAGAGGTGCAGCCTGGTGGATGGAGCCCAGGTGAGGGATCTGCTGCAGGGTTGAGGGGTGTTTGTCTCCCCTGTGGGAATGTCCATCCCTGTTTCCCACCTCTGAGCCTGTGTCAGTGGTTGCTGGTGCCACTGAGGGTGGCTGTGGCTTCTCTGTCACCTTCACTGCTCTGTACCTGTGCCTCTGCTCTCATTCACATGCAAAGCTTCCCTAGTTTGCTTTATTGATAAAAATCCTTGCTGCCAAAAGAGCTGTCAGAGAGTAACTTAAATCATCACTAAATTGGTGGTGAAAATATAAACTTTAGGCATTCCCAAACTTCTTTCTCCCTTTGGCTGAGGGGGTGCCTGGTGAGGGGGCTGAGCAAGGCATTATCAAGAGTTATTTTGAACCCCCTGGCACCTGGCCTGGTTGTTGGTAAGGGAGAATGAAGAGTCCCAGGCAGCAGCTGGCACAGCTCCAGTTTGACAGTAATCACCTTTCAGGTGGGATTTTGGCTCTGGTTAAACTGTGTCAGTCCTGAAAATATGTACAAGTGAAACATGAAACGTGGCCAGCTACTGCTTTAAGTTGCTTGGCTGCCCTCTGAGGGCAGCAGCAGCTTGGCTCCTGAGGGATGTCCTCAGGGGCTGAAACAGCAATGAAAGGTGCTGCAGTGATGCAGAAAGGGTTAATGCCCTTGGGTTGAGGCTCACCTCGACCTGAGCCAGCAGACCCTGCAGTGGGAGCAGAATGATGCAGCTCCTTTGGTGTCAACGTGGGAAAGTGATAAGGGGAGGCTCTTCCCGTGCAGCTAATGATCTGCAGTAATGAGAACTTGGCCTCCATCTGCTCCCAGCCAGGCCGGGCTGCTCCTGAGGCTGTGGTTTCCTGCCTCAGCAGGGAGTGTGTGCCAGAGGCTCTGAGCATCCTCCTGGCTCCATGTGAACGTGGGTGAGGGGGGAGTGGGGGTTTGGGAGTGCTCTCGGGGTCCTGATGGGTGAACTGAGCCCTCTGGACAGAGGGTGACACATGGGGGGAGCTGGTGGCCACATGCAGCTGGTGGGAAGCTCATGCCACCACTCCTGGGGCTGGCAGGGCCCCAGCAGCTTCTTTGGTTTGTTTTCCTTTGTGGAATGCCAGTTTTCTGCTTTTCCAGTAGGACTCTGACTCTGCAGTGGGTGCAAATCTAGGGAAGGTCCTTGCAGACCAGGGAGCCAGGAGAAGTAAGTCCCTCCAGCACCTGCCTTGCTGTGGTGCAGCACCAGCCCAGCCTGGAGGTGGTGGCAGTGCCCAAAAGCTGCCACGTCCCTGGCAGGGGATGCAATGAACCAATTAGTGCTGTTGGGTTGTTTCACTTGCTCCCAGTTCAGGCTGACAGCTCAGTGCCAGGGTGTCAAGAGCCCTGCCCTGTCTCCTGCTCGGGTGAAAGAGCACCGAGCCTGGGTGGTGCCCAGGGCACCCTGGAGCCCCCTGAATGGGCTCAGTGAGGCTTGGAGAGCAAAACTCCAGCCTGAATGTGTGGTGATGTTCATGGCTGTTGATTGATGGTGGTGTTTGGGTGATCCACGGGTGCTGCTCACAAAAGAGCCACTTGTGTGCTGGTGGGATCTCTGTATCCCAGTTGGATCTGGCACCTCACGAGCATCTCTTCAGGCCTCTCACCTCTCCTCCTGCTTGATCACAGGGGACAGTGCTCACATCTGGGAAGCAGGAAATGCCCCAAGGGGATCAGACCAAAGTCCCTAGCTGTAGCAAGAATTGCTTTTTAGGGAGGTAATTTTAAAGAAATCTCATGTGAACTGACCTTCAGCCCTAGCAAATGGCCAGTGGGTTTCTCTGAGCTGCAAAGTGCATGTAGCATCCACCACGAGGCACAGGCAGGTTTTCTCTCTTGCACTGGAGATGGCAGCAGAGCACTCCTGGCTGCTGCCTCCTAAAATTCCAAGTGGTGCAGGATGTCTCCCAGAGGCACCCCCTGTGCATCTCCTCATTTCAATCTGCTTTTTCTCCTTTTTTTCCTTAGGCTGTTTGCAAGTTGGAGTAATAATGGCTTTTTTAAGTGCTTGGTGTGCTTGTGATAGGCTGGTCAAAATATGGACTGGCTCTTATCTCTTAACCATTCAGCAAATTGCTTTTCCATTGATTTTCTTGGGATTGTTGTTTTTCTGAAATTCTGATTCTAAGAGCAGATCTCCAAAGAGCTATTAAATCATCTGGCCTTGCCTGCACAGGACATGCAGCTCCATCCTCTGGGCTCTGTCCTGAGCTGAAGTTCAATCAAAGCTGATTTCTCAGCCTGGGGGCTGTGTTGTCTTGGGGAATGGTGACCCCAAACCCTTGCAGGGTTTGCTTGTCTAAGTGTCTCACACTAAACAGTGACTGTAAATCATAGAACCCTGGAGTGGTTTGGGTTGGAAGGGACCTTAAAGATCTTGTTACAGACCAGGTTCTTCAGGGTACTGTGCCACCTAGCTGGGTACACCTCCAGGAATGGAGTCAAATGAAATGTGGGATGTCTTTTGGTTTTAATGCAGTGTTTCTTGGTTGGAGCTCACAGCACGTGCTTGAGTGAAAAATCCTGTGGATCCCAGTGGTACCAATGAAGGGCATGAAGGAAGGGATCAGGTGTGGGATGTGCAGGAACTTTCTGAAGATTCTCCAGCAATACCAAATACATCCTTGTGTCATTGGGGCACCAGAGCAATTGTAGGTTTCTAGAGAGAGTTGGAGGTGGGGCTGAGCTCAAGAGACCAAACAGTCCAAGGTCTCAGTGTCTAAGATCCTCAGTGGAGATGTATTTAACTCACTTCAGGCAGTGCTGTGAATTTAGCTACCTTCCTAAGTGACAGGGGGAGTCTAACAGTTACCCATGTTACTGATCTCCCACCCTGGTGTGCTTTCACCACTGACTGAAGAGAACAATATTTCTATTTAAAAACCAATTTTAATTTAAACCACTATCTACTTCAATAAAAGATGAAGTGTCTTTGTAATGGAAATGATAGAAGTGAAAACAAGTAATCTCTATTTATGGTACAGCTTTTGTTGTTGGTTTGAAAGGATCCAGTGTTCCACAGGACTTATTTGTGGAGGGACAAGAATAACTTTCTGGTTCAGTTCTTGGCTAAAGCAGAGTTTGTTTTAATTTGTTTAAAGAAAACAAACAAACACAAACTTTCAAATGGTTTTTGGCTGGAGTTTTTACTGGAAATCCAATCCTCTTACGCATAGAATTATTTTTTTTAATGCTTCTATGAAAACCAGCATTGAGTAGAAGGATGCAGTTCTGAGCTCCAGAGATGGACAGCTCGGCACAGCTGGTGCTTTGGAGAGGTACCTGGGGAACCAGCGTTGACATTTCCAGGTGTGATGTGGAGGTCTGAGCTTCCAGCTTTTCTGCGGGGGTAAGCCTTGAGAAGGGCTGCGGTGCCTGCTGGAGCTGCACCACAAGAGGGCAACCGGAGGCCACAGATCCCTGCTCCCTCCGGGGAGGAGATGAGAGGGGTGAGATGCGGGAAAAGGTCCCCAGCACCCCTGTGCAGGGCAGGAGCAGCGAGTTCTGGGCTGCTCTGCGGGTTGCAGGCGGCTTTCTCAACGGGGAGCAATTTGGTGGCGTTTATGTGCTGCTGTTAAATTTTTTGAGTGTTGCCCTTCTGAAGAAGAGAGAAGGGTCTGGAGCACAAGCCTTGAGAGAAGTGGCTGAGGCAGCTGGGTTTTTAGCTGGGAGAAAAGGAGGCTGAGCAGGGACCTTTAGCTACAACCTCCTTGCAGGGCTGAGGAGAGCAAGGTGGGGCCAAGTCCCCTCTCCCAAATAACAAGCAATTGGACAAAATTAAATGTTCTGACGTTATGCTGGGGGAGTTTAGATTGGGGTATTAGGGGAAATTGTTTCACTGATGGGGTGGTCAGGCATTGAACAGGCTGAAGGGGTGGAATTGCCATCTTTGGGAGTATTCCAAAAACTTGGCTCTTAGGGATATGATTTTGCTGGTGGGCACAGTGCTGCTGGGCTGACAGTTGGAACTGATGAACCAAAGGTCTTTGCCAACCTAAATGGAAATATATGAAATTCCTGCTGGGTGCTTCTCTGTTTTGTGGCTCAAGGCAGAGGTTGCTGCTCTCAGCACAGGTCAGAGCTATGGGACTCTGCCCTATTGATTGTCTGCAGCCCAGCTTGTCCAGATCCCATCCCAGTAATGGAAAACACAGGGTTTTGCTCAAAGCCCTCCTTGGGAAGGGTGGCAAAACACTGTTGTGAGGCCTGGAGACATAGTTGGAGCATCCCAAGCTGCTTGATGCCATTCCTTGCTGTCCTGGTGGCATCTGCTGCTCCTTGGCACCCTGGTCCTCCTGCACTTGGAGGGCAGGGGATGCAACATGGATGCAGCAGAATGCTGAGCTGAAAGTGAGCAGGGAAAAAAATCATTCCCAGCTCATCAGTGGCAATGTGAGTGGAAATGACCCTGTGGAAGCAGACAATGGTTTTAAACTCTTCTGACATCACTCTGGAAATGGGTGGAGTAGGCTGAAAAATGCCTTAAAACTGGTTTGCAATAGTTGGATTTGGGGGGAGGTTAGAGGAAAGTGTGGAGGGATGAGCAATCCCTGTACAACAGCCACAGTCCTGCTGGGAAGGGGATTCCCTCCTGGGAGGTGATCATTGCCCAGCAGCCCCGCTCATGACCTGACTCAGAGCAAGGGCTTGTCTAAACAGTAGCAGGAGCTCAGTTAAAGCAGAGACAGTCTCAATTTAAAAGTACCAAATGGCAGGAAAAACAACCCATGATGAGTTAAAGAACTGACTCAGGCCAGCAAAGGCCAGTCCTGAAATAGACCTCGAATGGGGCTGGTTGAAAATGCTTCCATCAGAACAGTTTCCTGATGGAGAATTTGGCATTTCTGCTCAAAGAAATCTTTCAAGAAAAGCATCTGCTTCTGTGGAAAAATTCATCTTGTTGGGTTGGAAAAATGGAGCATGTGAGAACTGAAATCCTTCAGTGCAGTGATGTCTTGTGCCAGTTTTCAGGCAGGCTCCACCTCTGTGTTGAGTTTCATTTCTCATTCCTGTGGTGCCCACTCATCTTCACAGGAGGGAACCCCCCCAGATTATTACATCTGCCCCCTCCCATCTGCCTGCTTTTCTCAGCTGTGATTAAAGCCTCCCCCTCATTGTGGAAGCTCAGCTTTTGGAGCAGTGTGTGGCTGCCCCCCTGGGACACCAAACTTTCTCTGCTGCCTCCACTCCTGGTCCCTTCCTACATGGACTTCTGGGAAACTCATCTCCATCCCATACTGATGTTTCATACATCCTGGGAAGTGGCTGTGACTGGACAGCCAGGAAAGACAAATTCTACTAGGCTTATTTTGTGACTTTACTGAATTGTTTTGCAGCCAGGGGTTTATTTTCCAGGTGTTTCTGTAGCTCCTTGTTGTCTTCTTGCTCATTTCTATGCCTATCCTAAATTGTGATGGAAATCTAAGGTAGGAGATGGGCAAGTTGTCTGGCCAGGCCCATACAACAGGGTCAGGGTTAGTCCCAGGACCTGTTTGTTGAGTCAGGATGAGTCACCCTGTAAAGCACTGCTGGACTTTATTGAGCCTTCTTCCAGCAGTGAGAACCTGCCCTTCAAAAAACAGTGTCTGAAACATGAATCTGACACAGAAGTGCTTCTACCCATTTTTTAAACATTGCCTTCCACACTTTAAGGTTGGAAAAACTACAAGACACTTGCAAAAGCAGATACTAATATTCACACTTAGGTGCCCAGATTTGAAAATGGGGTGGGAAGATGTCTTAAATACTGTGTTTTCCCAAGACCACAGCAGCAGCAGGCAGGCAGAGGCAGCTGAGGGAGAGCCTCAGGTTGGTGTCCATCACCTGGAGTGAGAGAATTGCTATAAGTCCTTGCAGCACCATGGATGCAAAAACCTTCTCAGAAAGGGGTTTTTGTGCATGGGTGTGGTTCTTCAAGGCCAGGACATTGTCATGAGATGGGCTCACTGTTGATGTGAGTGAGGGGCTGAGCTGAAATCCTGCTTGGACCCTGGCATGAATGTGTTTTCCTCAAGTGAACTTTATGAAAGGACTTCTCAGTCCATTTAAGAAAACAAAAAAGTGTTAGGAGCAGAGGCTTGGCCAAAGCTTGGGGTCCCAGTGTGGAGACTGGAGGGAACAGAAAAGCCTCAGTGGAGAACATTTTCTAAAAAAACAACCCAGGTACAGGCCAGGCTTGTGTTTCTGTGCTAGCATGGGCTCTATTTACCAACTTTCCTCTGCCCCAAGAGAAGCAGGGAGGCATTTAAAGAGAAAATAGGAAAGGGCCCTGTGTCCTGAGAGCTGGGGTGTCATGTTTGCTGAGTGCTGGGCTGTGCAGGGCTGGGGGAGCACAGGCTGCAGGCTGGCAGATGTTGTTTAACATGAAATCTGGTGTTGGTGGCTGCTGTCAGAGCCAGCCCTGGCCCCAGGGCAGGAGCAGAGGGATGGAGAGCCCTGTGTGCAGCTCCCCTCTGGAGTCCCCACAGGCTGCTGTGTCCCTCTGAGGAGACAAGGTCTCCCTGCAGACCCCCAGGGGGTTTCCCTCTCCTCCCCCCAGTGTGACCCCAGGTCTTGTTTTATGACAAAGCCATTCAATCAACTGCCTTTATGTGCCAAATTTCCCTGCAGCTCTTGGGAATAGGTGTGCTCTGGGTAAAAGCAGCCTGTTCTAATTCCAGGCATCCTCTAACACTGGGGAAATATTGATTCTTCCTGCATTGCCAGGACTTCTTAGAAATGAAGCAGACACAGGTACAGGCTTAACAAACTGTAATGTCCCAGTGGATTTTATCCACAGCTGCTTCCTGCAGGCTCAGAGCACCAATTCCCTCATCCCACACCCCAGGAAGGCAGCCCTGAGGTCAGGCTCTGTCCTGCTGGGGGCCATGCTCCCCCTGGCAGCCTGCAGCATACAAAGGGCTGATGAGAAAAGGATTCAGTCCAGTGTATTGGCATTCGTGTGTGGTAGCTGTATTAAAAGTACTCACTGTCAGCCCAGCCATCACTTATAATTGGCTTTTATTTTTCCATGTGCCTCCTGGCAACAGCAGCTCTTCCCAGGCTCTTGGTGGGGTGCTGGGTCTGGGAAGGCTGCTCTGTGCAGGAGAGGTATGTGAAAATGGTCAGGACTGGCCCAGGAAGGGAAATGTGGCCCCTTCTTGCCTGGCTCTGGGTTTGCTGAGCATCCCACCAGAAGCTGTTCCCTCTGCAGGTTTGCTGTCAAGCACTGGCAAAGGCCATCTGTGATGGCTGTGGGTGCACTGGGGAAAGTGCATCATCTTTGGGTGGGCAAATCCCTTGGTTTTGGTGCAATAACCCAGTTACTGTGCAATGGCTTGGCTGTTTTGTGAACAGAGGCTGGGTTTTGTGGTGGTGTTGCATGGCCACACTCAGCAGAGGAGCAGCAGAGTGCTGAATAAGATGTGTCACCCTGAATTGAGATCCCCTGGTTATGGTCTCGTGCATCCCAGCTACACAGAAAGCAGCAAAAGGACTGGAGAATTCATGAGTTCAGAGCACATTTGTCAGAATGGCTCTGTACAATGCAGACAGGCCTTGGAGATCCTCTTGCAGCTGCAACTCCAGCTGCTGAAAGCACCTGTTCTGTTTTCATGGAATCATGGAATATCCTGAGCTTGAAGGGACCCACAGGATCCCCCAGCCCCTGTCCCTGCCCAGACCCCCCAACAATCCCACCCTGGGCACCCCTGGCAGTGCTGTCCCAACATCCTGGAGCTCTGGCAGCCTCGGGGCCGTGCCCATTCCCTGGGGAGCCTGGGCAGTGCCANCTGTTCTGTTTTCATGGAATCATGGAATATCCTGAGCTTGAAGGGACCCACAGGATCCCCCAGCCCCTGTCCCTGCCCAGACCCCCCAACAATCCCACCCTGGGCACCCCTGGCAGTGCTGTCCCAACATCCTGGAGCTCTGGCAGCCTCGGGGCCGTGCCCATTCCCTGGGGAGCCTGGGCAGTGCCAGCACCTCTCGGGGAAGAGCCTTTCCCTGATATTCAACCTAAACCTTTCCTTAAGGCATGGCTCCAGCTGTTCCCTTTGGTCCCGTCCCTGTCACAGAGAGATCAGTGTCTGCCCCTTATGACAACATGCACCACTCTTTTGGGATATAGGATACAAATTTCTGAGGTGCTGCAAATCACCTTTTCTTTTTTAAATCTTACCCCAATACTGGAGCACCTAAACCTGCAAACACTTCAAAGTCAGACCAAAGTTTCCTTGAGATAATCCCCATAAGTTTTGAGATGTCACAATAGTCTCATCAATGTATCCTAGATATTACCAGTTCCGTCTGATCAAATTTTTATGTTTGAAAATAGAATAATCTAATGACCTAATTTCTGAAGGCGGCCTGTTATTTATTAACCATGATGTAAATTCTACCAGCATTAGAATAAAGAACATTAGGCTTTTGAATTTCTGCTATTTTTAAAGATCCAAATCTCTGGGGCAATTAATCATTTTCTTGACATAGTGAATTCAGCCATGTGTTATAGCAACAAAACTTGCAGTTTATGATGCAACATTAACTTGTCAGCAAGAGGGACAATTCATGACTGTCTATGGGTAGCAAGTGGCAGGCAAATTTGGACAACTATCCTATAGTTTTTGCAAGCATCAGCAAATTTTATTGGCAAAGCCAATGTAGGCAGCACATAATATACGCTTTTGCTTGTATATATTAAAAAAACCCCCAAAACTCAGAGAATATAATCCCCTGCCAGGAGTTTCCACTTATTTTCCATAACGAGAGCTGGAGGGTCTGTAAAAGCTGGTCTCATAAAAAGAAATTGCAAAGGATGAATTTTTCCTTTACGAGGGAGATGGAAGAAATTGGAGTTTGGACTGTTTGGATGCACGAGTCTTCCTGACACGCAGTTTATCAGCTGTGCTGCTGCAGGGGTGTCACTGTTGTGACAAGAAATAATAAAACTCACATAAGCTGTTCCAGCATCCAAATAGGAATAGGAAAAGAGTACTTTATTTTTTAGACTTCAACGTTTATAGAATTGTAAAGGTGACAGTGGATTGGAGAATGACATTGTCACCTCTCTAATCACACTGGTTAAACTAATAGTCTATCAAAATTCTCATCCTTCAGAGAAGAATGCAAAACAATTATTACTTACATGAAAGTGTGTGAGAAACTCCATTACAAGAATGTAAATATCAAAAAAACAGAATAGCACAGAGGGGGTCCCAGGTGGGGACAGGGTGGGTGGAAGGACAGAGCCCACAGGGATAGGGTACACTGAGCTTTGGAGCACCAAGGGCAAAATGCAGCTTTCAGGAGCAACAGTGGCCTTGGCACAGCAGCAGCCTGGATGTGTGGGGGCATTTTCTTTGAGGTATCAGAGAGGAAAGAGCTGGAAAAGCTCTGAGGGAGGAGAGGGGTGCACTTTGCTGCTGTGTGTGGTGGGGCTCTTGGGAGTCCTTGAGAGTGCAGGGAAGTGGCTTTGCCTTGAGTGCCAAAGAGGAAATCAAAAGATAAAAGAAAAGGGAGAATTATTGGGGGGAAGCAAGCAGATTTAAAACAAAATCATCCCAGTGCTGTTCCAGGCAGATATGAGCTGAGGCAAAACCTCAGCCAAGGCCGGAGCAGAGGCAGCCATGGGAGGATGAGCCAACATGAGGGACCTGAGTGGGGGTTTGGCAGGGTGGGGATGGGGATTTTGGCAGGGTGGGGAATGAGAGGCCAAGTTCTTGAAATGGCAAGAACTTGAGTTACCCCACAGAGTTACTGCACTTGGGTTGGGTCCTGTAGCAGGGGGAGAGCTGAGTGAGCTGAGGCCATGGCTGGGGTGCTGCAGGAGGGTGGGAAGCTCCAGGATGGGCAAATCCCTTGGTTTTGGTGCAATAACCCAGTTACTGTGCAATGGCTTGGCTGTTTTGTGAACAGAGGCTGGGTTTTGTGGTGGTGTTGCATGGCCACACTCAGCAGAGGAGCAGCAGAGTGCTGAATAAGATGTGTCACCCTGGAATGAGATCCTCTGGTTATGGTCTCGTGCATCCCAGCTACAGCAATCAAAGACCCATGGGGAGGCTTTATGGAGTGTGGGGAGAGAGGTGAAGAGTTTTAACTGGAATAAGGCTGGATAGAAGACTCTGTCCCAGAGAATATAAATGAGAAATCAGCAGCAGGTGAAGAAAGCTAGAATTGCATGATGTGTTGCACAGTGAGATAAGATGAAGATTAAATGCTGATGGGGGTGATTGTGGGCTGCCTTTCCCCTCATGGTGGTGGGTTTGGACTCAGACTCAATACAGGGTGAACTGGGAGAAGTGTGGCTGCAGTGCTGGCCTTTCCCCAGGCACAGGGACCAGGCTCAGATCACCCAGTGTCCATCAGCAGGGGAATGGCACACCGTGGAAAAGCACAGTGACACCAGCCTGCTGTGGCTGCCAGTGGTTTCCAAAACACAGCTGGAAGAGAGCACAAATGCAGGGATGGGAGGCTGGGTGAGGCAGACACACACAGTGCCACATGCACAGCCTGGATCCATGGCATGAGTCCCCAAGAGGCCCAGGAGGAGGCTGCTCCCTGCATGAGGGGCTGTGGTTTGAGCTGGGCATGTGGGTCGTAGGGATGGCATGTCCTGGCTGCTTCTCCCTGACCACAGACCCTTTTTCCAGCTGAGGGATGCTGGCCTTCTAGCTGGGAGCTGAGAGACTTCACCAACTTAGGTTTAAGCTGGATAAAAGAGGCTTCTATAGCAGCAAGTTGTGATGGAAAGTATAAGTTACATTCTGTTTGGGGATGGGAACATGTGGCCTCCAGTATCTTCACAAGCCTCCCAGAACACAGTGATTTTTGTCTTGTTTCCCTCAGATCATTTGATTGCTGTAATGTGGGAAAAACTGACTTATGAGGAACATTACCACAAATTATCCCGATGAAAGGAAACAGAGGGAGTGTAAAAGGAGAGCAGCTCAGCTGAGCTGGGAGCTGCTCAGTGCCCTGAGAATCAAAAAGGTAGAAACTAGATCAAACAAATAGGCATACCTTCAAAAAAAGAAAAACAGTAGAAGGAAGACTCATTGTGAATGAGACTGATCAGGCAGCCCTCCTCTGCCCAGCTGCATGGTAAAAGAGCCCAGAACATTCCATGTCTTTAGAGCATCCATCCAAACCTGTATGATTGCAGCTTGATATTCCAGTTACTGCTCTGCAGGCATTGATGGTGTGGGCTCACACTAGAGGGACATGGATAATTGGCCAGGATAAAATTCACCCTCAAGTACCCAGAACAGTACCAAAGAGGGTTCTGAGCACCAGTTTGCCCTTGGCTCCCTTCAAAGGCTCTTGGGGTTGAGTGATGTTACTGAGAAATGAAAGAGCAAACTCTGCTTGAAGAAGTGCAGGGGGAAGAAATCAGGAACTGCAGAGAAGAATTTCTCCTCTCTGGCTTCTGGAGTAAGGGAATGGCTGATGGCTGCCTGAGGGGTAACAGGGCTTTGTCTGAAACTAAACCTGTTAAATCCAGCAAGTTAGTTGCAGTGATATGGCAGGAGGGTGTGTGGATGGGGAGGAGCAGCAGATGATAATGTAGGTAAGGTTTTTGACATTTTTAGTACTTGATGTCCTCGTAATCAATCTAGTATGATGTAGATTGGGGTAATGTGCATGACAGCAGCTCATTTTTCCAAATTACTTATTACTCTCAGAACATTACCAAGCTGGAGGTAAGAAGAAGTTTCCAGGCTCCAAGGAGGTCAAGAGCAGTGCAGTGGTGCTTTGTCTGGATTTTAGGACCCCTTTATAAGTACATTAAAGCACAAATTCTCACTGAAGGGAGTGAGATGGCACCAAAATGCCTGATTCTGTTTCTGCTCCTGGTTTGTAGCCAGAAAGCAACTTTGTGGATTTCTCCACGCAGCAGTTGATGCAGAGCCCTCCCNGAAGTACATTAAAGAACAGCACGAACAAATTCTCACTGAAGGGAGTGAGATGGCACCAAAATGCCTGATTCTGTTTCTGCTCCTGGTTTGTAGCCAGAAAGCAACTTTGTGGATTTCTCCACGCAGCAGTTGATGCAGAGCCCTCCCTGCTTTTGTCTCAGAGCTTCCTCATCTGCTGTCCCTGTCGTGGCAGGTGGCTGCTTCTGCAGCACACAGCTGGCTGCTGGGGATGGGATCACGAGGGCTTTGGGTGCTTTGTTCTTCCCCTGCCTGCCAGGCTTTTGACAGGAGCCTGCTAGAGTAGGAGTGGCTCAGTCTCAGGGAGCTGGCATTTGCTTACTTACAGCCAGTTATTTCACTGTGACCTTCTCATGGCAAGCCAAGTGCCAAACCCACAACAGACACAGAGAAAGTGTTTTGAAGTGACAATTACTTCAAGTTCAAGCCACTCCTTCGTCCATGAGTACTTTCCTGGTGGATGTCTTTCCTTGAACCTGCCTTTTTAATTTTTGTCTCTGATGGATAGTGTCAGAGCATTCCTTGGCTGTATCATCTGAATCCCACAAAATCCCTTGATCCCCCATGTCTAGTTCCAGACTTGTTTATGGAACAGAGTCTGTGTAGGTATTAGAGTCTGAATTAGAAAAGGAGGAGCAAAAATGCATCACAGTGTCAGGCTGGCTTTTCAGCAGTACTTGGCATAGGTCAAAAAAATCACGTCCTCATGATTGCTCTGAGGATGTTCCAGCCTGGATCACTGTGGAGGCAGAATGGGGCTGAGCTGGGTAGCCTTTAATATGAAAATTCAAACCTCAACTGTGGTGTTTTGGCCAGTTATCCACGGCGCCTTGGCTGTGGGAGATGACAGCACAGCCATTCCTTCAGTCTGTTGGCTTCTGCTGCCTGACAAGACATCAGTGAAAGCTTCCTCTTTCCTTGCACCCTCTCCTCTCTGTATGTGTGGAAATGCAGCGTTCACTGCTGCACTGATGCTCACCAGGGCTGTTTTCCTTTTATTTAATCCAGACTTTTGGGCCTCCCTGTGTCTAACGAGCAGCATGTGACCGTGCACAGCCTGTGCCTTGTGGGGATGACGTGCTTGGGAACCAGCGAGTTTCTGCCTCGTCTGCCATGGGCTGTTGACACAGGATTGCTGATGCATCCTGCTGATGGATCCCATGCTTTTCTATCCAGACTGTGCTGCAGCTCCACGTTGCAGTCAGACCTGCCAATACAATTACTGGGAGGCAAACTGATGTGGGCAGAGGGAAAAAGTCTTGTGAGCTGGTGACTGCACATCCCAAGGTTGTGCTGCTGCTTGAGTGTGCTATGATGGTCTCTGCAATGCCAGAGGTGCTGCTGTTGTGGTGTCTTAGGAGAGCTGCTGATTGATTTGGTTGAACCTCCTGAAATGCTCTCCTGAGAGCAGAGATGCCAAGTTTATTCATTTTCTGCTCAGAACTCCCCACTGTTGTGGTTCTGCTTTAATTATCCTGAATCCTGATGCCACACATTGGTTTCTGAGTTTGCACTGCTCAAGAGAAGAGCCCAGCACTTCCCTGTAGGTTCTCACTTCATTCAGGTATCATCAGTATATAACAGTTATCTCTCAGGTATTAAAGTGGCTCCAAGGCCAATTTTAAGCTCCTTAAATGGAGCTTTTTTGGTGGATACCAAAAGAGTCCATGGACACCTTCCTGCTGAGCAAATATCAGATCAGAGATGATCTCTGCAGACCCTTTCCTCCTGTTTAAAAGAATGCTGGGGCTATTTGGGCAGAGAAGTTCCTGCCCACCCTTCTCCTGTGTCTGTGATTCTTTCATGCAGTTCATTCCAGCCTGGTGCATTTTGGGTTTCTGTGTCAGAAGCAGAAAAGGCCCCAGCTCTACCACCAAAGACCCCACATTTCTCTGCACAAATCTTCTTTTCTTCCCAAACTAAAAGAGCTGCCTGAGCAGTGCTGCTGTGGGGGCTCCCTGGCTGTGGGCAGGAGCTGGGGGATATTTTGAGCAGGGGCAAATTTTCATATTTTGAGAAGGCTGGGAGTGGAGCTGGGTTTGCTGGGAGACCTTGGAGCTTGGGAAGGACCTTGCCATGTTACACAGCAGCTTTTTGGCTGAGCAAAAATAAGTGAGTGACTTATCCCACTGCCAAGGACCGTCAGTGGGAGGTCAGTGTTTGATATTTCCACACCCAAAAAAGCAGCCCCAAGCTAGAATTACAGTACAAAATACCCATTCAGACCTCTCCAGCCTCCTGTTTTCATTGACTTCCAACCCTGCTGTACACACAGAGCCCCTTCCTTTCCAAAAGAAAACAGTATTGCTGATAAGGGACACTTATCTCAGCAAGTCATTACAAAACAAGTGAGCTTTTGTGTTTGCATCTGATTCCTGTCTCAATGTTAACAAACTCCTGGTACAAAAGCTTTATTTCCACTCTAAAGATGGCCCTTAGGGTGCTATGTGAGGTGCATTATATGTCTCATAAATACTTCCCACAGATGTTTGTTCCTTAAAAAAAACCCAAACAGCCTCAAACTTGTTAAAGTTTCAACCTTTCATTTGTTCTGTAAAGGGTTTTTAGACAACAATCCTTGGCTTTGCTGCTCGTGGATATTTACCCTTCCCATACTCTCTGCTGAGATATTGCTGGCCTTTGTTCCTTTCAAAGAACCAGCCAGTGCTGGGGTTTTCTCTCCCCTCACAGTGGGTTTCCATTAAAACTGAACTCCTACCCACAGCTGCAGTAGGTCAAATTTAATGTGTTATTTCCAGTTGGAAATGCTGGGTTTCAGCTCAGGCAGGTGTGGTGGTACTGTGATACAGGGGCTCCTCCTGATGGAATCTCTGCCCCAGGAAGGATTTTAACTGCCACGAGGTGCTCAGCTCCTTCCAAGGTACTCCCTAAGACGGAGAATTTTATGGAAGAAAAGTTTTTCAGGGCAATCTCCAAATTATATTGCAGTAACCCTGCGGTTTTCCTACCTCAGAGGGTCAAACTGCCTTCCAGGTGCCAAGAAAACACCTTCCCAACCCACCTGGGGAAGTGCACCGTGAAAAAAGCATCACTGAGAGCCAGGGAGTGTGAGGGATGGAGTTGGCTTTGCCTGGATTTCTGGTGAGATGCCCAGAGCTGGAGCATCTGCCACCCCCTGGGGCACAGAGGGTGTCCTGAGCCACAGAGCAGGGTGTGCTCCAGCTGAAGGGCAGCTTGGTTGAAGCACTGGGATGTAAAAGAGTGGGAGAGAGCTCTCCCAGCCTGGAGTTGAAACAGCTACCCCATATTTCCCTCCTGCAGCCAAAATCTGATGCAATTCTGATTTGGATTATTTGTGCCAAACAAACTGGAGTAGGCTGTAACTGTCCCTGACAAATAATTTAAAAAGAGCTGCCTGGAAAACATTCTCCTTAGGATAGGAAGGGTTTTTTTATGGAAAACTCCAATCCAGAGTATTTCAATTCTTCTGTGACACTTTGTGCTCTCACTGCTCTCCAGCAGACCTCCATGTCTGTTCCCAAAGCACTTCCCTGTGTTTGTGTCATGGGAGCCCCCAGCAGTGGTGCTGGGGGGATGTTCTGTGCTGGGAATGCTGCCTGGGGAGGAGCAGAGGGATTTTGAATAACTGATTCAACTTCCTGTGAGATGCTTCGTGTTTTGTTCAGAATTTTCTGGTGTTCCTTTGGAAGGGAAGATCACACAACCCTTAATCAGAAATCTAATTTCCAACTGAAGAAGTTCAAATGGACTTTCTTTCCTACTTTGTTTTCCTTTCCTTGCTGTATTTTAATTTTAAAAGCCCAGTTTGAAACAAGCTACTTGTTGTAACAAGGACAACAAGACCTACTGAGATACCCAAAGCATCTCCCCCTTTTAGTCCTATTTGAAGGTTAGGCCTGGGTCCTTTTTCTGATCCCTGGCCATGATGAGCCTTGCTCCCTGCTCAAGGAGTCAAACATCTGGGCAGTTTGTGTCAAAGGAGAATTTCTAGAGGCAGCAGTCAAAGCCTGGCCAGAGGAAATGACACCACTAAGTCATTTGGAGGTGTAGGAGGTTTGGTGCCCAGTTGAGGGTCCCCTCCTGGAATTCTGCTGCCTCTAGTGCTGTCCACAAGGAGGTCTGGGATTGCTGTGTGTCCTAGGTGTGTGCACACTTGGCTGCCAGCCCCCAGACCACCTCACACTGAGGGTATGTGAAGCTCTGAAACATTTCCCAGTCCCTCTCCTACCACTGCCTCGTCTGAGCTCTATTTACAGGCATGAATAATTTTAAACATTTAAGTAGTCTTCAGAGGGATTACTTGCATGTCATGGCATGTAGGCTGTAGCTTTTCAAGAAGAGTTACGTATCTTTTGGCCTTGAATGGGAAAATGGAAATTGAAAATGTAGTGAAGGAGAGAAGTGGGGCTGTCTCAGGTGCCTGTTCTGCTCCTGCCCATCTTTACCCAGCCTGTTCCCCTTTGCTGCTTTGTCAAACTTTGACAATGCACCTGGAAGAAGCTGACTTTGAAAAACAGGAATACTATGAGGTGTTGGATTCCTGTTGCCCTCTGGCATTGTTTTGCTCCTACCTCTGCATCCCAGTTGCTGCAAATCCTGTTTCAGCCAGGGGTCCTGCACTCTCTGACTGGAGTGGGAGCAGGATTTGTTTGGGGGGCACAGATCCTTGAGGGAATGCTTGGATCTTGATGGATAAAGCAGAATAGTTTGGGGACTTGGGGGTGTGGGGTGGTGTTTGTGGTTTGGTTTTCTTTTAAAAAGCCACAACCAACAACAACAACAACAAAAAAAAAGCCACAAAAAATGATGGTCTGTGCTACTTTTGAAACAACTCCTTTACTAATTTTGACTAGTTTGGCAAAAGCAGCTTTAACACCCTTGTACACACTGTACTGCATGAGCTGTAATGACTCTTTACTGTCATATAATCTAACAGCAAAAATGGGCCAAATTCTGCCAAAGGCACAGAGCCAGGGCACAGCAGTCCAGAGCCCTAATCTCCCCAGCTTTATGTCCTCCCCTCTTGCATCTACTTTCTTCATCTCCAATGAATAGAAGGCTTCATCTTTTTAAACTCCAGCAGGACAAGGCACATGTGGCCTGACTCTACCACAAACTCCTCAGTAACACTCTCACTGTTTGGGGGAAGTAAGTATGTGAATTTCAAAAGTCTTTCTGTGTGGAGAATCTGTTTGGATTTGTGCAGGAAGTGGGGAGCAGGCATATAGGTAGCAATATTAATGAAGTTTGTTATAAAGGCTTCATTCAAGGCTTTCAAAGAAAATATAACTCTTATGGGACCCATAGTTTATCTGCCAAGTCCGAGAATCTGGTTGGAATTTAAAATATATATTTAAAGGTTTCTGAGAAGTAGAGGATTAGAAAGAACAGGCCAGGAAGGGCACTTGGGAAATTACTGCTTGAAGAGGAGATTGGTCCTTAAGGTCTGAGCTCTGCAGTGGGGTGCAAGAGACACCAGAGGACCAATCCTCCTCTTGGCTGTACAGGAGCAGGAAAAGGGGGTGACTGGGACTAATCCAAACACTGCCCTGAACTCTTGTGCCATGGGAAAGTGGTGAAACACATCCACAAGTCCTCCACCTGTTGATGGGCTCAGTCTTCTTGCAAGACTGTGAATTCAAACCCTTTCCCTTTTTCTCCCTCATAGGAGATGGCTGTGCTGGCTCATTTGCTGCCTTAAAAATGCTATTTAATATTTGGGTTCATATCCTTCAGTTCCCTGAGTGTCCCAAGGTTGCTTGTTGTGGTATTGGAAGAAAAGAGCTTGCACCAGGCAGGTAAACTGCTTGGAAAGAGCACACTTAGGGAGGCAGGGATGTCAAGGCAGACAGAGACAGCAGCTTGGCATTTGTTACAGGCCTTTTTCATCCCTAAAATCCCTGGTGTGCCTAAATCATTACTCTGGGGAGAGGAGAATCAATCTGAGAAGCTTTTTGCTTGTTTTTGGGAGAAAATGGGTCTCCAGATGGGAGCACAGAGGTGCTAAATCTCCTTGCCCAGGACTCAGGGACATGTTTGGTGATCCAGGAGGATCACAGCTCAAGGAGTTTGTTCCTTCCCAGTCTTGTTTTTTCCTGGAGACAGTAATCTGGGTTCCTAATCTGCATCAGACACCCATCCCTGATGCTCCAGCAGAGCTGAGGTTCCCTTTTCTCAGGTGTAATACAGGTGTAACACTTGTGGCTCCTTTGCACCCTGCACCTTGGCTTTCCTGGACTCTCTACAAGCCCTGTTCAAGGCTTTGGGGTTTGTCTGTGTGTTCACATGACATAACAAGGGATTTATTTTTTCACTCTTTGGGGACAGATCTTGTCAGCTTGGACAAGAAGACATGTGCAGGCCTGTGGGGAAAAAAAAAAACAACCCAAATCTTGTAGACTTGTCTGTTTGCAATCAAAGGACACACGTGTCCCTGTGCCAGCAGGATGGTCCCTGCCCAGAAAGCTTTAACAGATGATGTGCAAATCCCCTGTTTATGGTGATTCTGCTCCTACCTGGCCCTGCTCCCTCTCTATTGNTGTAGACTTGTCTGTTTGCAATCAAAGGACACACGTGTCCCTGTGCCAGCAGGATGGTCCCTGCCCAGAAAGCTTTAACAGATGATGTGCAAATCCCCTGTTTATGGTGATTCTGCTCCTACCTGGCCCTGCTCCCTCTCTATTGCCCCTGTGCTTTGCACTCCCTATGCAGGCAAAGTCCTGGTTTCAAAGTCAAGAGGCAGGAGCACAAAGCTGTGCATTGGCCTTCATCCTGCTTAGAAAAATCAGCAATGCTGATTTGGAGTGAAGGCAGTGCCTGTCCCTGGGCCAGAGACCCTGAGGATGAAGGAGCACTCAGGGTGGAAATGTGGCCAGACTCATGGCTCTGTCCCCAGTGAGAGGGTAAAAACCAGCATAGAGTTTCTCTACATGTTTGGGTTTTTTCCAGTGACTTCAGTCTAGGGGTTTTTTTTGTGATGGTGCCTTTTTTATTTAACACCCATGGACAGATTTTTTCAATTGCTTTCCAAGATATCATTGGGTTGCACAGTTTAACTGCATGTTGAGTTTCACTGAGGAGCTGCACCCTGCTCATTCTCACTGCATTTTGCCAGG
Source organism: Urocynchramus pylzowi (assembly GCA_013397555.1). NCBI lineage: Eukaryota > Metazoa > Chordata > Aves > Passeriformes > Fringillidae > Urocynchramus > Urocynchramus pylzowi. Next base: position 1,089,638 of record VZRH01001266.1, read on the forward strand.
GATACATCTGATTTTCACACCTGTATTGATGCTATCAAGCTCTAGTTAGTCTGTGCACTGGGTCTGACACTTCAGTTGCATCAATAGCAGTTTAATGTGGTGGAAAGGATCCTGTGAATGTTACCTGCATTGAGCTCACAGCATTTCTTTCACATATTCTCTCTATTCTACCTATTCTGCCACCTTTTCACCTTAGCTGGGTCCTGGCCAGGTGTCACAGTTTAATGCAGTGGCTTTGTTGACATGTTACTGATAATCCTCTTTTCTTCTACCAGCTCAAGCTTCTGTTAGCAGAACAAATCTGTATTTCTACTACTCTGAGGGATTTGCAGGAAAATTCTGGCTTTGACAACAAAACTCTTGGGGGGGGTTTGAGTGAGACCTCTACGTCATATTTCCATATAATGACAAAATTCAATTTCAGTGGCAGCAGGAATAACTGCCTGGAGAACAGGATCAGGGTTACACAGAGAGTTTGACAGGCTTTAAATAAAACAACAAAATGAGGCTCCTGTTCTGCTGGGTTTGGTGAGGAGGTTTTAGCACAATCTGAAGTCTATCTCAAGTTCCCATCCTTCCTGGCCTTTTTTTCACTGAAGAGCATCCTTACTGTTTAGGTCACTGCAAGAGCAAATGTTGGTGTTTACAGAATAAAAATAACCCAAGGATTTTTTGCTTCAGCATCAAAGGAACAGAAAAGACTTCCAAAGGAACAAAACTTGGAAATGAATAATAAAATTAGTGTGAGGAGGCTGCTCTCAGGAGCAAGATGTCAGGGAGAAGTAAGGATTATTTTCTTTAAGGGCTAAAATAAATTTTGAAAACACCCACCCTATTGAAGAAGAGGGTTTTTTTGGTGGCTCTGGTGGCTGAAATGCCCAGAAAAGGGTGGATATTTTGGAATGTGGGACAAACAGTGGCTAACAGGAGCAGCTAGCTTGTGACTCTCTCCATATATAAACTGGAGGTGATTCATCCTGGGTTTTATTTTAATAGCAAGGCCACCAAGCCAGCTGAAATCCATCTGAGGTGAGTGCCATGGAATAAAAGGATCAGCTCAGGACAGCAGACCTGCAAGTGGGTGCCAAGGGCTGTGGTGGTACCAAGAGCAGAGGCTGGTCCTGCCAGTGCCAGGCACGAAGGAAAGAACAGGCAACTGCTGCTGCCTTGGCAGGGAGGGAACAAAAAACAAGCACTGCAAACCCTGCAGCCCTTTGGACTTTCATCACTTTTGTGTGTGTGTTCTCTCAAGTTTCCACAAGCCTAAAAACTGGAAAAAAACCTGGGGGCCCTTTTCTCCTACACATCCCCAAACCCAACTGCTTTTATTACTTGGCTGGGCAGAAAAGAGGCTATTTCAGTGGGAAATGGTTGTTTTAATGCAATCTGGAGGAGGTGATGTCTTTTAGCCAAATTAATAACATAAAGCAGCTAAAATGATGCTTTTCATGTCCTGCTTGCAGTGCTAGCACAGTAACACAGTGCAGTGGGATGGGGTCACTACTCAGAGTGTAACTACTCCCTGCCCTGCTCCATCCCTCCTACTCCCCTCACTCCCTCTTGGGGCTCAGGACATCCGGCTGGAGCACAGTTATTGTTTCTCCATTGGCTTTAATTCTAGCAAAGGCAAGTGGATTTCTATTTGAAGGGGGAACTTGAGGCTTTGGAGCTGCTGAAAACCAGCAGCTTCCCCCTGGAAAACTGAGCGTGACCCAGAGTCTCAGGCAGAGAAAATAATTCCTGATTTCTTAAAAACAATAGCTTAAAAATGGTTTTTATTTTAGTGGACACATCTGTGCTGCCAACTGTTGCTAACAATGCCCAGGCCATGAGGCATATGGGGAAAAGAGTGAAACCAAGGGCTCTGGGTGGCAGACAAATGAGCTCTGACAGCTGTGCTGATCCAAACTCCAACCAATTTTTGAGGGATCTCTTTTTCCTACTTTTTTGTGAAACCAAAGCACACAAGAATTTTGAGATAAAATTAATATTAAAGAGTAGAGCTTGAGGCCAAGGTCTGCCCAACTGTTCTGCCTGGGCTTTGGCTGATTTTTGCATATAGCTAAATAAGATTTAAGCTGCACTTTACTGGCTTTTTTTTTTTTTTTTTTTTTTTTTAAATTTACATAAATGAAGGTGTTTATGGCTGAAGGAAATGCAGTGAGAGGAGCACAATTTTGTTTGGCTTTCTGTCTGGTCTCCACAACAGGGCGACTCTGTGAAGAACACAAACAAATCTTTATTTCTGGACTAACTACTCAAAGCCAGGAGCTTACAAGAAGCAGAGAATAATTTCATGCAAAATGCAGTTCTTTTCACACTCCTCATTGCCCCATACACCTCTATTCCCTCTTTCCTATTACTTCTTCCAGTCCAGGCCATTGAAACCTGAAGGCTCATCCAAAATCCAAGGAAAGACACAAAACTTTCCTTGACTTAATGAGCTTCAGGTACTTAAGGCCTAAACTAACACAGTTTTGCTCCCAGCCCATCTGTGGAAACAAACTGACAAAAATTCAAATTCTGATTTAGAAGCACTTTTGACCATTTATAGAATACTGTGAAATCCTCAGGATTTTGGTTTCATCCTTACTGCTACAGAAAGGTCTTCAGTAATAGAAGAAGACAGTGTGTAACTTGATTTGTTTTGGAAATCAACCTTTTGCCTGGGTTTCCACAGGCTGGAATTGCAGATGGGGCTGTTCCTGTTGCAGGTGGAGCCTTCAGGTGGGTGCCACCACCATCCCCAAACTCCTGCTGCTGCCTTTCACTGGTTACACTGGAGGGGGGGTAAGAAAAAGTGATTTTCCTCCCTGCCAGAATTTGACCTGCTGTATTTGACCTCTAATCTCTCTTGCTTCAGAGACTTCTCCTTCAGCTGAGCACAGCTTTTGCAAAAGCTTCCACAGTCTGACCTATTCCATAAAGAGACAGTGAATGTCCCTGCTTAACCTAGTGGAAGTGGTGGGATTAATAACCAGTTTGCTTTTAAATGCATCTGGTTTGAGTCATTTGTACATTAAGGCTATCATCACGAGTTTAACAACAGAGGTGGAGACCCACATAAAATTTCAGATACAGATCAAGGGTGAGGACAGATGGGAATTTTCCAAACAACCCCTATAAATTTTCTCCTCAGATTCATGTTACAGAAGCAACCCTAAAGAAGGAGGAAAGTCCTAATATTGGGTGTTATTTTGGGACACATTTAGTCATTTAGGCACCCCAGAAGGTAACAGAAATACCCCACTGGGATTCTGTTCCCTGCTCTCTTCCTCCAGCCTCCTCCCAGTCCATCCAGGAGCACTGGAAGCATCAAATGGGAGTTTGGGGTTGAAAATGAGATCTATGGCTTTTTGTTTTCCTTCTCTTAAAGTCTAATTCTCTGCCAAATAATATCGATCTCATTGAGTGCAGAGACTCAAGGCTGGAAATTGCTTTGGTTTAGAATCATTTTTCTAAATGATGCTTGAAGAGACTTTTTT
>VZRH01001266.1:1096687-1146978 GCA_013397555.1 Urocynchramus pylzowi
GCGGGGGGGGGGGGGGGGGGGGCGGTGTCCAGAGACAAAATATCCATTCATCATCTTAAAGATGAAGAAACTGCCATGCCTCCCCAAAAAGATAATAATCAAATTGAGAGGCTGGGAGCCATTTCACATCCAGCTTTGCTCAATTCTAATGTACCAGCCTGGGTTAAGGAGAAACTAAAATGCAGTTGTGTAATTCAGCTATAGATTTTAGGCAGAGAAGCCTCACAAAGGTTAGCTTGCTCTTTCTGCTTATTTTGGAATGCCAGAGGCAGTATCTGAAGATGTGCAGCCCTAAAGGCATTTTGATCAAAAGCTGGAAAATTAGGCCCATTAAAGCATCGATTGAGGCTCAGCAGTGAAGTGGCTGTTGATGGATTCAGAGATACAGAGTGACTCTGCCCCTTTCTGCCGTGAGACTCAGAGCAGGGCAGACTGGGAGTGGTAGGACTGGCCCTCTGCAGCAGAAATGGCACAAGAGAGACAAACAGCCCCCAGCAATGAGCTGCCAAGCAGTGGGAGCGGAAAAATCCATCTTTAGTCGTGCCAAAATGCCAGAGAGCTTGAATGATGCTGCTGAGAGAGAGGTAGGAAGGCACAGCCTTTGTGTATTCCTGCCACTGACTGAGGGTGGACATGGCTCATCTCCACCCCGGTGTGTGCAGCAGCCACGGAGCAGCTGGATCACAGAATTGTGGAGTGGTTTGGGCTGGGAGGACCTTAAAGCTCATCCAGATCCAACCCTGCTGCCATGGGCAAGGACTCCTTCCACTAGACCAGGGTGCTCCAAGCCCACCCAACCTGATCATGAAGTCCACCCCCCCTGGAAATTCACTTTTCCCTCTGAAGGGAAATGAGATGAGTTCTTAGGTCCTTTCTCAGCCAAACCATTCCAGGGTTCCGTTTGACTCGCTCGGTTGTGCTGAGTTACTCACCAAGGCACAAGGGGGCACCCATGGATAAAGCTTTAATGATCCATGAGGACTGGGAGCCTTTGTGTCCCTCTGGATGTCCCCTTGCCCCCAGCAGGGCCCGGGCTGTCTCTCTCGTGGGGGGGAGTGAATGCAGATGGGAGAAAAGGCAGAAAATCGGGTCTTGGCAAAGTGAGAGCATTTCCAGTTTGCTTTCATAGGGAAGAGAGGAGGAATCCTAAAACACTTCCCTGTGTCTGAAGGCTTAACTAAAGTCTGCTAAAGTAATGAAATATTAAGATAAGACTATCAAATAATCCTTTGGGGCATTATGCTCTTTTTTTCTTTTTTCTTTTTTTTTCTCCAGACAATGTTTTAATCCTTCCTAGTTCATGGCAAGTTTAGGACCAACTGCTAACAAGAGACAGTCCTTTGTAATTAAAGACAGGTTCGTATTTTTGCAGTTTAAGGATGGAATTAGATTTCTGGGATAAGAGTGAAGCTTTCTAGTGATTTTCCTTAAGATGCTTGCAGTGGATCCAGGAGCTCCACAGAGTTTTTACAGCTTACACCTTTGCTAGCAGTGGAAGCTGGATGCCTGGAAGTTCCCCTGCATCTCCAACTCTACCTCTCTGCTTTCTACTCTTGTTCTCACCTGGCATGCAAGAAGCAAAAGCAGAGGTTAATAATTGCCTTTTTTTTTTTTTCTTTTTCTTCTTTTTTTTTTTTTTTTTTTTTTTTTTAAAGCAAACCAGTCTAATTTCTGCTGAGTGAGCAGAAACTCCCTAATTTGGAACAGGGAGGGAGGAATGTGCAAAGGGCCAGGAACCATGGATGAGCTCCATGCTTCTCTCCACAATCAGGGAACCTGTGGTGAAGCCACAAGCTCCATCACAAGCTCTGCAGAAAGTCCAGTAACTGCCTGTAGCTTTATGGCTTTGTGGCATCCCTGCTGTCCCCAGCACCAGAACTTCTGTGATGCTGGAATGAGTTCTGTCTTTATATTTTAGTGGGATTGTTTTCTTCTTTGTTGGTGTTCTTCAAATATTCTGCTTACTGTGAATGAGGTTTTCCCCAGGAGAGTGGGACAAAGATAGAAGCTGATAGTTCTGTCAGGCCCTTTCCAAAAATAAAAAGGCAGATTTGTGGGAACTTTTCCCCTTCAGCACATGGCTGATGTGTGCAAAGCCTGCCATACTGATGTGAAAACAGGGAATAATCACTGTGGTGTGATGGCCTGAAGAGGTTATAATGAGTGTTTCTTTTAGTGCTCAGTGCAATAAAAACCTGCTGTGCAGGGCTTGCTCAGCTTGTCCAAGTCTTTAGATGCTCCTAAGGTTGCTTCATCCATAAGGAAGGGAAGTGAGGTGGGATGTGAAAGGTGTGGCTTGTGTGAGCAGCTGGGGTTAGTGTCCCCTCAGGGCTCCTTTCCCTCCTTTCCCTCCTTTCCCTCCTTTCCCTCCTTTCCCTCCTTTCCCTCCTTTCCCTCCTTTCCCTCCTTTCCCTCCTTTCCCTCCTTTCCCTCCTTTCCCTCCTTTCCCTCCTTTCCCTCCTTTCCCTCCTTTCCCTCCTTTCCCTCCTTTCCCTCCTTTCCATTTCATTTGCAGAATTTTGAGTGCTGGGAATGTTTTCTCTGCACTTGTCCAGGTTGAGCACAAAAAGGTCCCAGTTGGGTGCTTGGAGTTTCTAGAAAGTGTGGAATAATGGAAGGAGCTTGGATGAGTTGAGGCTTCTTTTGGTGCAATATAGTGGGAATATACTTTGCTGTATGCACAAATGTGTCCTAAGGAAATTAATCATTTCTCTTGGTGTGTGTGAGATATAAAAACATGTTAAAAATAAATAAATCTGTTGCAATTCAAAGGATGTGGGGGAAAGATGCAAGTAATGTGACAAAGGTTAACACAATGATGCAGAAGTGAGGAAGAGGCATCTGTTAAAGTAACCACAGGTATTGCAAGTCCAGGAAGAAGGTGCAAGGTCTGTTTGGAGCCTCCCAAATCCATTGTGAATGTCTCTTGCCAGGGGATCTCTGAGCTCTGGTAAATCCCTGCCAGTGCCTGCTCTGAGATGCTCTCACCAGGAAGAGTCCTGCAGATCCTGCAACTGCCAAGGCTCATCCTGAGGAGACACCTGGGAAGTGTCAGGCTGGAATGAGAGCACCTGAGGGTCTGAAGTGACCCCCTGAGGCAGTCCCAGAAGGGAAGAGGGGGAACTGCACTCCTTTTGCTGTGTTTGGGAGGGTCAGACACCCAGAGCACACCCAGCACAGGAGGTTCAGCAGGAGCACCACAGGCTGGCAGCCAGAGGAAAAAACTGTGGAAAATTGAGCTGGATTTGCTGGTTTGTGTGAAAGTCTCTTTGGTTCCACAGCTGGTTTGTGCCCTGGCTAAAAGGGGGAGGAAAGGCAGGAGCAGGGATCTTCCAAACCCAGCCAAGGCATTTCCAAGATAGTTGCCCTTGTGGTGCCCCCGACACCAAACCAGGGGAGCATCCAATTGTTTTGGGGGTGATTTGTAAGGAGGGAAGAGAGCATCACCTTGGCAACAATCTTGGAAATGACAGTGACCTTAGCTTGTGCTGAAGCACTGTGCTTTTGTGCCTGTTTCATGTAAGAGAAAAAAGAGGAATCTCAAATTGGAAGATTGATTAACAAACACTGAGCATCATTTTATCAATGTTGTACAATTAGAAGGAAAAAGTAAGGGATAAATAGAGAAGATGGGCAACATCTAAGTGTATCTAATTATTAATTTTTGGTGTAGGAAACCCTTTTCCTATGAATAGGATAATTTCTGGATGCAGATGAGGAGTGCTTTTGAAACAGGGGATTTTTCTCTGGGATAACGAGTTACAAAAGTGAAGCACCTTGACCCAGTCATTTTTGAAGTCTTTGACATTTGTGTGTCTGCCTCTGTCTGTGTTTGCAAACTGAGATTAGGAGTTTAATTTCCACTCTATTACTGAAATCTGGGGTTTAAGAGCCTTACAACTAACCAAAGACCCTAAATCCCTTTGCCAAATGCAGGTCTGAGTTCAACATGACTTTAGAGTGGGCTGCTGCTCTCCTTTCCCCTCCTGGCTTCCATCCCAAAGCAAAATGGGGGTCTGGTTATGCCTTGCACCTAATTTTTCTTTCTCATTTTCCTCAAAATTCAAGAGCAAGTTGGGCAGGGTTTAATGTGTTCCACCCCCTTAGTTTATTTAAAGCCCATCTTGCTCACGTTTCAGTCAGGCTTAGCAGAAACTCACCCCTTGGAAAGAGGATGGTGACATGCCAGCCTTGGGGGTTTCAGCTGAGCTTTGCTTGTTTGACTTTTCCCTGGATCCAGTGACCCAGTTCCTCTGTGCTCCCTCCCTGATGTGAGCAGAGTGAAGGCCACTTGAAAGAGAAAGCTTTGAACCTTGCCTGATTTCCAAAGGGTCCCTCCCAAACTGTTTGCCTTGGCTTCTCCTTGTTTCTTACCTTCCTGTGCTCCTTGTGAGCCCACTCTGAGACTAGCCTGTGCAAACACAAAAATAACAATAATATTAATTAATTTTTTTTTTTTTAAGCATCACTTTATAGTTGAGCTGGAAGGATTAATGGCAAATTCCTGTAGAGTCAGCACTGTAACAGCTCTGGTTACTGAGCAACAAGCCTTGAGCAGGTCAGGCACCTTTTCCTTGTCTGTCCTGGACACTGCAAAAGGCTCATCCAAATGCAGCCTTCCTTTCATGTCACAGGTAGCCTGTGGTACTCTAGAAACATAAAAGCCTCTAGCAGCCTGACTTTTACAAATTATTCCCAAGATCCCAATGTAACTTGAAGCATTAAATCATTCTGAAGAAGGTGTTCAAGGCAGTGAGCACAGCAAGGTTCTCAAACTTTGCTTTTTCATTTTTCCTTCCAGAAATAGAAATTGCCAACACCTTTTTTTCCTCTGAATGAGAAAATGTTACACACATTTCCGAGCTTTAGGAAACCTCTATTCCTGCACACACCTAAGAATTAGTAACAGAGAACAGATCCTGCACCACTGCTCCCTGGGTGAGAAAATGCAAGGAGTAAACCAAGCTGTTGATGCTCTGCATCACCACAGGCTGTTCCCAAGCCCTTCATCCTGCTGGGTTTGGCACTTTGGGACAGGTGCCACTGTTAGGAATCTCCTTCTTCTTTTGTGCAGTTCCTTGAAGGCTCTCAGGTCCCACCTGCAGTCTTTAGAGACCTGTGGAGACACCTGGGACTGTTTCTCACCAGCATATTTAACATCTGGGGATCTTCTGTTAGAGTCTCTCTTAGGGCCTGACAGGTCCAGGAGAGCTCAGTTCTTGGCACATCTGTGTTCAAACTGTAGCAACCACAGCAGGCTGGGTTTGCCTTCCCAGACACCTCTTCCTTGCTTTTCTCCTCTGCCTGATGCCTGGAAATCCTGCTGTGCCTCCCTCAGACTGCGCTGGGAAATCTGAGATGCAGGGAAGGCAACCAGAGCTGGCAGAACTGGTTGGTTGTGGTTCCTGCAGTCCATGTTCTGGGGGGTGTTGCCAGCAGCATGCTCTCCTTGCCATATTATTTACATTTGTGCTCAGCATGTTCTTCCCTGGCTCCAAGAACAAAAGCCTGCTGGTATGGATGGGTGACAATGCATAGCTTTGTTATTAAAATTGGGACTTGTCCTGCTAGGATTCTTGCATTGGAAATAGCATCCAGTGATTAATCTCCTGCTGGCTTTGTTCTTTTTATGACCAAGGGATTGGCTCATGGAGAACTTCCTGCTTTTTTGGAGGGGCTTTGCAAGGTTGATTAATCTGTAGTAATAGTGGCTGGAGTGACCAGAGTTTCTATAGTGACCAGCTGGAGATAAGAAAGTAGTGTCAAGTGGTAGTTGCTGAAGATGCTGGATGCCAAAATTGCAAACTGTGTTTTGAAACAGACCAGCCAAGCAAAAGAGATCTGTGGCTCCACAGTCAGCTTGGACCTGAACGTCCTCTTTGTTTGGCTGAACAAAACCCAGATAAACAAAACACTGAAGGCAATTAGCTTTGTTTGCTTGCCTTTGTCTCCTCTTCTTCCAAATCATTGTAAAATTAGGAATAATGCCAGTGAATTCTGTAGCTATTCAGTGGACAAAAGCTGGTGCACAGGAGAGGAGAAACAAATAAGTATAATACTGCTGTTTTCAATAACCAGCCTGTTCAATTTTAGCTTTTACTCCATTTACTTTCTCTCTTCTAGATTTAAGGAGATTTATTTGATCACTCTTGCAAATGGGAGCACCAAGCATTTGCTGTAACTGTGGGATCTGTGTTGGTACCACACTTCTCCTGGGAGGGTCTCTGCTTCCCAGTCTCCTTCCTTCAGAAGTTTTCCATCAGCCTCTTGGTTGTGCCCAGGGCTGCAGATGCCACCTGTGACTCAGAGGGTCAGTGAGGGCATGGGATGGGCACAGGGCCATGCTGCTAAGGGACAAATTTCCTGGGTGTACATGCCCTGGAGTTCAGAAAAGGGTTAATTCCGACCTTCACTTGTCACAAAAGCTTTTTGTCTACCCTGTGGGGGCCGGCTGGGGATCTGCTCCCATCCCAGCTTGTGACAGGAGCACACCCTGCATGGAGCAGGGATGGAATCCCACTGGCTGCTGGCTGGGGGGCAGTGCCCTGGGCTGCAGGTACAGCCCTGCTGTCCAGTGCCAAGGCAAAGGCAACATCTCTTAATGGAGAAAAACACAAGTGGAGGGAATTTAAGCCTGCCTGATCTTGCTTTTCTCATAGCCATGACCCTCATGCCCCACACAGCCCCAGTCTGCCATGGAGTGCATCCAGCCTTGGTGTCTCCATCTTCCCTGGGACTTTCTGATCCCTACAGCCCCATGGAGAGGGGCAGGATCTGAGTGTGAAACAGGCTCCTGCAGTCAGCAGTTAATTCCTACAGCTCCTAAAGCTTCCCTGTGGGTTTTGCATGAACCCCCTTGCCCTGGTCTGACGGGGGGATTGTGGTGGAGCCTGTGGTCCTGGGGGATGGTGTGCAGTGCCCTGGGGCAAAGGCAGCCCAGGTGGAACAAGCTTCCCATCCCCTCAGAAAGCACCCTGTCCTTTGTGGGGCAGCAGCAGGGGCTTCCCCTGCCGGGGCAATGGGAGTGGAAGAGGAGGGAGGGCTGGGCTCTTGCAGGGGCTCTGTGCTTTGTCTCCCAAGCTCTGGCTCAGTCTCTGCCTGTGACAACGACCCAGGTCCTTGCTGCTGCCTCCACCTCGGGCTCCTCCCTGCCTTTCCCAGGCTGTCACAAGGTCGTGCTGTGGGTCTGAGGGGGCTCTGTGTGAGCAGTGCACGAGGACAGCCCCTAAATCACCGGGGCCCTGCTCTCCGTGTGCTCAGCCTCAGCCACGTGGGCACATCCAGGATCCCTCAGAGGGAATGATGCTCAGGAGGCTCCCTGGGATCACCCCAGGGATGCTTCACCTTTTCTAACCCTTTTAGCATCTCTGTGGGCACACAGCCTTTGATGTGGCTGCAGCTGTTAGGGTGTGGAGCCTGCTGCACCATTCCTTGGGGATCTGCCAGCACAGCCCGGGACAGACAGGGATGGGGACAGCAGTCAGGGCATTTGCTAATTCCAAGGAGTGTCACAACTCTCTCTGAAAAGCCTTCCTTCCACCCAGCACCTTTGCCACAGGTCCCCAGCAGGGTGGGGTGCACCCATGTGCTCTGGGAGCAGCACAAATTCATTAAAAATGCAGAACACAGGGATTGAATCCCACAGCAGAGACAGGAGCTCCTCCAGGTCCTTCCTTGGAGAAAGGGGTACCTTGTGCAGCCCTACTTTATGGGGATAAATCCCCCTAAGGAAACCAGTGGGATGAGAGCATCAGCCCCATCTGTGTCCCCTCCAGGAGGGAGCCAGGACCTCTCTCTGTGCCCCTCTGCAGTGATCTGCTCTTGAGGTGGTTTGATGTTAGTTTTCTACCTTCACTTTGTGTGGTTATTTCTGGCCAAGAGAAGATTAGGCCTTCAGTGGGTGTTTGGAATGTCAATAACTATAATTAAGCCTTTGTGGTTCTCTTGCAAACTCTGGAATCTATAATTTTCAGCAGAGTCCCCTCCTAGCATTGCTACAGGGAAAGGGGGTCTTTGTTGGACTGAAAAATAGAAATAATTTTTAAAATCAAAGCTATAAAATAAAATGCTAATCAGTGGCATTTACAAATATTTAAATTTAATGTTATTTCCCCTTTAAAGAAGGAGGGAAATAGAAATCTTGGCATTTCTTGCTGTCTTTCAACTTCTTTGGGGGAAGTTTTACCCAGAAGCTAGTTTGTTCCTGTTGTTTAATAATTGCATGTCAGGGAAAAAAGTAAAAGCCAGCTGAGGATGAAGGGTGAAGGATACAGAGAAACTTTATTTTCTGCACAAGGTCTCTTTGCTGGGTGTGTGCTCAGGACAGGAGATTTTCCAGCAGCTCCCAGAGCAGTGGAGCCAGGGGCAGGGAGGGCAGGGATTCCCGGGCTCTCCTTGCTTTGCTTCTCACTGGGATGGGAATGGGACAATCACAAACGGCCTGGTTTTACTTTCTGGAGTTGGGGTGATGAACGCAGCTCCCAGAGAACGCCCTGGTTCGGAATTAACCCTTTCTGTACCTGCAGCTCGCTGTACATCTGGCTGGGAGTTGAGGGAAGCTGCCCGGGGGGGTGATGAATCAAGGACCACAGCAATGTTGCAAAGTGCTTTTAGGATGTGATGAAAGGCACGTTAGGGACATCAAAGTGAGGGGGGTTTGTGCTAATGACCTGTTCACCAGACAATGGCTGTTTGGGGTGTTCTGTGTTGTTTTGAGGAAGGTGGAGGGGAGAGCCTGGTTACCCACATCAGTTAATGACTGTTGGCCTTTTAATAACGAGGGGTCACCTGCAAACGCTGAACCTGCTCCCTGCCTGGGGCACAGCTACTGGCAAGAATACCAACTGAACATTGCTGCTTATTCAAGGCTTTTGGAGATGGGAAATATAAATAGTCTCATTTATCCCATTCTGCTGATTAATGCAAGTTTTGCAGCGAGTTTGTGTGCTAAATGTGGAGTTTGATGGGAAAAGAGTCAGAGCTGTTCAGAGAGGAGCATCTCAAGATACACGGAGCTGTAGATTGAGATTAAAAGTTGCCCTTTTTAAGCTAAACAAGAAATAGCTTTATCTTAGCTCATAATGAAGAAAAGTCAGAAAAAAGCAATACAACAGAAGCAGGGCAGGTGCTCAGGCTGGCTCTGAAGGGAGATTACAATGATAAAACATAAGCTTTGTTTACCTGTGGTGAGTTTGCCAGTGGAAAAGTTTGCTGATGACACACAAATAAGAAGTTCCATGTGAAGAGGGGTTTGACTGTTTTCTAAGAAACTGGAGAGTAAACAGCATTTTTTCCTTGGTTTTTGGAGTGTAGGACTTGACCCTGAGCTAACTCAGGCCGGTGACAAGGCTCTTCAATCCCACAGATTCTGGGAGAATGGGAAATGGGAATGAAAATGTCCTGATTTGGTCTGTACAAAGGCTCCTCTACAGTGATGCCACTGGATGCTGCAAATGAGGACTTACTCCCTTGGCTGCATTTCTGAAATATCACAGAACACAGGGTGATACAATGGTCTGGGGTTGGGCCTTTAAGGATCATCTCCCTGCACCCCTTTTATTTTTTTTGGTCCTCAGTGACAGGTCCCACTGTGAAGCTGCTCTGATGGGCTCTGTACAGTACAATTGCATTCAAATTACAATAATATATTTTTTTAAATCCCAAAGATATCCCAAACTCTTAAAACAAATAAGGAAACAAAGTCCCCTTCCATGAAATCCTGATTCAATCACTTCATTTTATTTCCCTCTTCTTGGGGAGGGCAGGATTTATTTCACCAGTAGGTATATAAATATTGACTTATTGACTTGATTTTTTTTTTTTTTTAAGGAACAGAGACACAACCAGGTCTCTTATTAGTTCTTACCCAAACATCAGTAAATACAGCCTTTCTGCAGTGGGTCCTGTTTGGAGAGCTTTACCAAATACTATTGCTGTTGAAGTAGAGAGAGTGAGAGTGTGCAGATGTGGAGAAGTGTGTTTGCAGGAAGAAAAAAAAAGCCTATTAGCTTTGAAGCAGATTTGTATACTCTGGGTTAACACACTGGGTATGTCAGAAGAGAGCTTCTCTGTGGAAATGGGCTGTGTTTCTGCTTTATGTGTTAACAATTTGAGTGAAGTATGAAGAAATCGAGCATTGTTCTGCTCTAAGTGGCACAGATTGCATTTCAGTCAGTGCAGATAAAGCTCCAGGAACTGTCTGCTCTGCTCCAGGAGATGGATTTGAATTGCATGTTTAATCAGCAGGGCTATTTTTTTTTTTTTTTTTTTTTAACAGGGGCCTTTACAGCCAGATAAAACCAAGCTGTCTCTAATGAGCTGTGCATCTGGAGGATGGCAGGTTGTGCTGAATGTAAAACTGGTTGGGAAATAGATTTACACTTGCTCCTGCATGAGGGGCTGCTGCCAACTGCACAGTGCAGCAATAACAGCCACTAGCAGGGCTTGATGTCTGAAGGTCTTAAACCTCTTTACACATAAGATGATCTATATCACAAGCTTCACTTTAGAGACAAGAAAATAATGACACAAAAGCAGTGGTTTAAGTTGCTTCAGGTCACCCTGCAGGTCAGTGGAGCAGTGAAAGCCAAACCTGAGCCCTGCTGGGATCTAGGTTAGCGTGTGAGCCTCAGCATGCTGCTGCTTTCAGCCCAGCCCCAGGCACCCAGCACCAAACAGCCTCCAAGGAAGGGACAGACAGACAGACAGACCCCTCTCTGCAGCCTCAGCACTTCTCATCACAGCAGTGCTGAGCAGCTGCTCACAGAAATAGCTCAGCACCACTGCAGAAGGAAATGGTGGTGCAGCAGCGTGCTGGGGCTTAGATGGGGTTCAGCAACTCCTTGATATGGCTGGGTCATATCTTAAAATTACTCTGATTGCACAAACCAAATTGCAGTTGCTTTTTGGTGTGGATACCTCAGGATGTAGCAGAGTACAGGCTTTTGCTTAATATATACATATGTGTTTGTGCAAGGGCTGCCTCATCCTTGTCACTGCTGAAGGAGCTTTTCTGTTGTCATTAGTGAGCCCAGTGCAGGGTGGAGCCTCAGAAATTCTCATCTCAAATCTGTCTAGTCTCACCCTTCCTTCACTTTGCCTGGACTTATCATTTCCACTTCAGCTTCTTCCTGCAGGTATGATTTCCCTTTGCACAGTGAACTGTTCCCACAGGCCTGCCCAGAAACAGGACACAGGGTTATCTTCCTACAGCAGTGGGAAACAAAGAATATATCTTGCTTAGACGGTAGAAAAACTACCTTTTGAATTTAAATAGTATTACCCTAACTTTTTGTTATGACCAACATTTGCTTTGATGTTTTCTAAGCTCTTTTTCCTCTCCCTTTCCCACTGAAACTAGTCAGAATCTGACTCAGGCTTAGTTTCTGTCTTGCACAAAACCTTTGTCCCAGGCACTTGTGCTGAGCACCCCACCTTCTCTTGAAGGCCAATCTTGATTTCCATCTCCCTTTGAACTCTGCCTTGAGGCTGCCTGGGTGTGCACATGAGCTCCAGCTGCCACCAGCACTGTGTTCTCACCCTTAGGCTTGTTCCTCATCCTCAGAGCAAACAGCATCCCTGCTCCAGAAGGATCTGGAGTGACTCCACAGCCAGTGCCTACCAATGTTTGCTGCCTGCAGCTCCCAGGCCCTTGTCCAGAGTGCTCAGAGCAGCTCAGGTTTCATCTCTCCTGCAGCAGGTGTGTGTTGTGGGTGCAGGGCTGGGCACAAGCACTGAGCCACCCCTGCACCAGTGTCACTGGGATATCCAGAACACTGGCAGGCCACACTAGGACTGGGCACTGCTGCCCAGAAGTCATAAGGGCTGTGCACGAGTGACCTGCAGAACTCAGGCTGAAATATGACACACTGATGTGTGCTCCCTGCCATGGTAAATTGCTGTCATAGCAGCAGCAACCACAGTGGCAGTTGTCCTTTTGTCCTTAATGTGCAGGAAATTATTGAGATCAGCAGGCACTTTAATGTGCTGGTGTGATTCCTTTGCTGAGGGGGAAGGCACTCTCAGGGTGGTTCTGTTTCATGAGGAAGAGATAGGCTGTCTCTTTAGGGAGCTCATGTTACCTGCACTCATCCAGGACAGCCCTCAGCCATCTCCAGGAGCCCGTGGCATGAACGAGCTCCTTTGCACACTGGTGGGAAGAGTGCTTGTGCTTGCTGATGCATTGCTGCACTTCCCTAGCAAACCTCCAGACAGGGAGAACTGCTCCTCGTGTGCAGCAGCCCAGAGGGCCTTTCATGGTGAATTATTTTTTTCCCCTCCATAGTAAAAGGGGGAAATGGGTCTTGGTGTTCTTCTGATCAAATGTAGGATCACCACACTGTGCCACAGGCAGCAGAACAGCCCGGGCTGGTCTTTGGACTGGAGAGCACATCTCCAAACTGGCTGGTGGTGTTGGTTCTCCCGTGTTTTCCACCAGCACCAGTGACTGAATAGGTCCTAAACCAGAGAGAGAACACATGGACAAACAGGGAAATAAAGGGATGTTCACAAAGCCAGGCAGTCTTTGCCTGATACCTTAAGGACAGTCAGGATTTAGGGACTGTAATATCTTCCTGTCAAAGCATTACCCTGTTGGGGCTGACCTGTCAGCTGAACAATCACCTCACAGCCATCCTGTAAAACTCTCCAAACACCTAAATGGGAGGGTAGGACAGAGCTGTAATCAGCAGGCAGCCTTTCCATGGGAAGGGTTGGGACTGCTGCTGCATTGTGTTCCCTTTCATTCCGATGGAAAAGGGCTGCATTTAATGATTAACAGCCATTCCCACCTCTCGGCTGGCTGGGCAGCCCCGTGTGCTATGGTGCACTTGGAAAGCACAGAAGGATCACTCTGCCAGACGTGGCATCCCCACAGCACCGGCCAGGGGACAAAAGCCTTTAGTGTTCCCCAAAAGAATTTGAAACATTTGACATCAAAAGGCTGCAGAAGTTCAAACATGTCACCGGCAGCCGGTGGCACAGGACAGGAATGGCTTTGTCAGGAAGGTTGTGGAGAGGGGGGGAATAACACTGAGCAGCAATTCTGTTACATACATGACTGCCAAGCTTTCTGTACATCTCCTCTATAATTAATACCTTCCACAGTGCACTGGGAACAAGACACACAACCCACAGCAGCTTTTGGCTCTTGGATCATGACTAGCTGTCACACAGCAAGCCCTGAAGCCAGGAGAGCTGCATGTTCTGCTCCTCTGCAGAAACCTCCTAATCTTGCAGTGATGGCTGAAGCCAGAGAGACCAAATTAGGAGCATCCATTGATGGGCCAGCTTCTGCCTTCCTTGAGATCTTGACTCTGCCATGGATGGTGAGACTTCCCAGCAGGCAAATGAAGCTCTTCAGCAAGTTTCTGCTCATGGCCAGGTCCCTACAGGGTAGGGAAGACTTTAATCCAGGGTTTGAACTAGTGCCAGTCATTTGAGCAGAGCTCATGGATGTGAAAAGTGCCACGTTAAATGCAGGATCTGAATAGAAAAGTCATGTAGGGATTAGGAACTCCTACCCAGGGAATTACATACCTGAGAGAGCACTGCAGCCAAGCACGGGAAAAAGGGATAGAAATGGCTGTTTTGGCAGAAACACCCCGGTGCCAGCCCGGCAGGCAGGGATCAGCCCCAGCCCGGGGCTCTGGCTGCCGAGGCTGCTGATGCTCGCAGCATCATCATCATCATCATCATCATCGAGGGTGCTGAGCCAGCAGCCGCTGCCCGGCACAGCCGGTCCCTCCGTGCCCCTGCCGGGGGCCGTGCCCGGGTGTGGGCTCGGGAGCCCACTCGTGTGCCGGTGAATCGCAGGGGGGCTGCAGCCCTGCTCCGTGTGCTGTGGAGCATCACACGCGGCTGGCACCGCCACCCTGCTCCCACTGCCCGGCTCCCTTTTCCCGTGGCTCCAGCAGCTCCCAGCCAGGGTCCAAGTTTAGATTCTGCTGCTCCCGGCTGGGTGTGGATCCCCAGCTCAGCAGGGAGTGAAAGGCTCTTTATCCCACCTTTCCTTCGTGTGTTTGTTTGATCCCTCCCACAAGTTTTTCCGGTGCCGCGGTTTTCACTCCTGCCTGGTTATGCCACGCTTTTTAAACCTGAATGGAGCATTTATCCAAATATATCCAACTACATCCCTGTGATTCCTGGTGAGGAAGGGCGCAGTGAGCCATCCAGGATACTTTTCGGACTTGGGGAAGGTGCAAATGACTGGAGTGTAATTCAGTGCTGTCCTCCCGGCCAGGCCCGGGTGGGCTGGCAGGTCCCGGTGGGGCTGGCACTCCCTCCCGTGAGCCGGGTGTCACACAGGGGCTGCCTCCGCTCCTGGCTTCCTAACAGGAGCAAAGAGACAAAATTATATTAATGAGAGCCTTGATGCTTAACCGAGCTGCAGCTCCTGAGGAGAGGTGGGTACTGGTTCTTCTGGCAAGTGGCTAAATATGGGTGAATATTTAAGATGCTGTATTTATTCAGGCTGTAATAGCATGCTGCTTTTTTTGAAACTGTGTTTCATCAAAAGCAAGTGTTCTGTTCCCTGTTCCCCATGTTGTGTGGTGGCATTTCCTCCTCCCCTGTACTTTTATTTTTTGGCTAATTGAACTATTCAATTCCAATTCCTTTTTTCTTTTTTTTTTCCTTTTTCTCATTTCACTGCTGTGCCGTTTTACTTCAGTTTATTTAGTGTTTTAAAATGGCTTCTATTTAAATTTGGAAGGGAAGAAAAATAAATCTGCTAAATATATTTCTATTCAGATCATATGTTGTGGCTTTTCTCTTTTTGAAGAATGAGGTCTAATTTTTGAACCTGAATTCACTTGGCACAAGTCTTGGCTTCAGCAATGTTGGGTTTCCTTTTGTTTTAAAGTAATTCCCTTTTTCCTACTGCTGGGATACATTTATGTCTGCGTGCTAGCAAAGCTTTTAGGCATGTGTTTGGTTTGAAAATGTTCATTGGAGCAAATATGGGCAGAGGATTTGAGGATGAGGCTGTCAGTGGGTTTTATGGTGGTCCTTGGTGAGATGCTGTGGACCTGGAGCATCATCAGTCCTTCCCCACTACCCATGCACATCTACTTCGGATAAATCTTTGCAAAAGATGCAGCACATCATTTTCCTTTCCTTTTTGTCCCTCCCTCTGAGAGCCAGGCCTTGTTCCTTTCTAGGTAGGGTGGGGTTTGGGGGTTTTTTTGAGAGAAAGGGAGTTTACTAAATATTTGCTGTGTTCAGAAGAGAGAAAAGGTAGAAATAAGCAGGAGAACCTCAGGTATATTCAACAGCAGAGGGATTAACCCACGATTATTTCCTAAGTTGTTTTTTTTTTAATTGATTAAAGCTTTATCTTAAACACTTCAGCATGGCTAGAATATGTTTCTCAGTGAGGAATGTGTGACTGAGAAACATGGAAAGAACAGCTGGGGGAAAAAATAGCTAAGAAAAATAGAGATTTTATGGTGTTTCTGACAAGCTGTGTCACTGCCTGGTGTCCCTAAAGTCACAGTCCTCAAAGCTGAACTTTTTGGGTCATCTGAGTTCCTGGGCTTTCAGAGGGGTTTGAGGCACTTTTTTCTGTGAATAGGAATTTCTTGCAGGTATCTGGATGTATAACTTAGCTGCACCCTTCTGAGAAGGTTTTCTGGAGGACAGAGGAACTGTGAGGCTGTTAGTTAACCACAGTCCCAACGCTGCTTGTTTCAAATTGTTTTGCTGTCTCTACTCAAAACTTCATCTGCTGTAGTGAGAAAGGAAGCAAAAAGTAGATGCTTCAGAGTATGAATAAAATCTTCTGCCTATAGAAACTGAGAGATGGAAAACCACAGCTCCAGCAAGCAAGCACAACTAAACCAAATATATGCATTAAGGGAGAGGAGCCCTTAGCATGCATGGTAGCAGAAGATGAGATGTATAGGAGATCTGATTTATGGTGGAAACCTCAACTTTTGGCCAGCTCTGAGGTCAGGTTTTTGAGAAAAGCCTGCATTGCTGAGTCAGGCCAGTGGGTCCTTGAATTTTCTGGTCTGAGCTTGATGTAATCAAGTAGCATCACTCCCCTCTAGCCTCAGGTTCGGGTACTTGGTGGGTGGATGTGGGGTCCTGTTTGTGGCTGTGTATTTTTCATGTGTGTAAGCTTAGTGCCCAAGCCCAGCTTTGAGGTCTTCAGCCCTTCCCCATCTCAGGGGATAATGCAGTAAGACACAGAACACCTTTGTGGAGGGAGCCCCTGGGGTGGCTCAGCCTTGATGGCAGACCCACCCTGGAGTCTTGGGTCTGTGCTGGGTGCTCAGCACCTCACAGGACCTATCCTGTGCCCTGCAGCCCTGTCCCCTTACTCTGCAGCCCTATCCCTTTACTCTGGGTGTCCTGTAGCCCCTGAAGCCCTGTCCCCTTACCCTGCAGCCCCATCCCCTTGCCCTGGGGGTCCTGTAGCCCCTGCAGCCTCATCCCCTTGCCCTGGGGGTCCTGTAGCCCCTGCAGCCCTGTCCCCTTACCCTGCAGCCCTGTCCCTTTACCCTGCAGCCCCATCCNCCCCTTGCCCTGGGGGTCTGTAGCCCCTGCAGCCCCATCCCCTTGCCCTGGGGGTCCTGTAGTCCCTGCAGCCCCATCCCTTTACCCTGCAGCCCCATCCCCTGTCCTGCAGCCCCATCCCCTTGCCCTGGGGGTCTGTAGCCCCTGCAGCCCCATCCCCTTGCCCTGGGGGTCCTGTAGTCCCTGCAGCCCCATCCCTTTACCCTGCAGCCCCATCCCCTGTCCTGCAGCCCCATCCCCTTGCCCTGGGGGTCTGTAGCCCCTGCAGCCCCATCCCCTTGCCCTGGGGGTCCTGTAGTCCCTGCAGCCCTGTCCCCTTACCCTGCAGCCCCATCCCCTGCCCTGCAGCCCTGTCCCCTGCCCTGTTCCATGCCCTGCAGTGACCACGCAGCCCCCGGCCCGCGGCGCTCCCCTCCCCTGGTGGTGGGGTGCCCGGGTGCCCCCCTGCCCGCCGGCAGCGCTGATCCTGCCCCTCGGAGGCTGGATCTCTGCTCATTAGCTGCTGTTTGCTGAAACCGGATACCTGGGGCACCCCCGCCAGCCCGGAGTCCCCGGGCTGCAGCTATTTAAAAGGACAAGGGCAGCCTTAGAACTTCCACCTCTTTCACATCCATGTCCCTCCCAGCGCCCGCTCCCCACCGCCCTTCCCTCCTGGATCCCTGCAGCATCCATGACCCACGAGTGGAGCGGCGGCCCGAGGGGGACGTGCCCGCGCCAGAGCCGGGGAAGGATTATCTGCTGAGTTTGGGGGGACCCCGGAGAGCCCCGGCTGGCTCCGGGCCCCTCACCCCGGCCGCCTCTCCCGGGCTCGCAGCGCAGGAGACACCTTGAAGGGGAAGGAGGGAGGAAGGGGCTTTGTTTGAGCTTTCTTTTTTTTGCCCTCCTTTTTTTTTTTTAATTTTTAAAATTTTTTTAAATTGTTATTAGTTTTTAAGAAGTAGCAATTGCCGTGAGCTGCTGGGACAGATGGATGCCCACGGCCATGGGGTTGCACGGAGATGCTGTTCAGGCTCTGAGCTCGCTGCAGAGTAAGTGCCCGAGGCAGAGGTGCTGGCAGGGGAGGGAGCAGGGCAGGGGCACCCAGGGGTGCCGGGAGGAGGTGGCACCGCTGCCCTCACCTGCCTCAGGGCATCCCGTGGAGCTGCGGCGTTTGTTTGGACAGCAGGGACCCGCCGGTCGCCCCGGGGCTCCACGGCTGGCTGGGTGGGACTTTGGATGAGGAGGGGAAGCAGGGATGAAGGTTCTGTCCACACGTGGAAGTCCTCTCTCCTGCCAGAGCTGGCCAAGAGGATCTGGGATCCAGCTTGTTCTGATGGACCTCGCATAGGGAAATTCGCTGCCCTGTTCCTGCCCTCCGGGATGCAGATCCCTTGGTGCTGGGATGAGACGGGCTCTGGAGATGCCCTGGGGAAGCAGAGCAGCTCAAGGAGGGGAACAGGGGCATGGGGGACTTTTCTCCTCCAAGCCTGAGTCCCATCCACAGGCTCCCAGCTGCCTGCACCAAGCGCTGATCCCAAGGGAAAAGCCATGTCAGGTACTTTGTGAGGTGGGTGCAGGGCGGTTTGGGGCTCCTGGCCCTGGACAGGTGAGTGCAGGGGGCTGCAATTTCCATCAGCACCCCCCCCCCAAGAAGGGCCTGAGCGTCCCTCCCTGGAGCCTGGACAGGGTCTTCAATTCTTCCCCCGCAGTTCTGGCGAAAAAGTGGTGGGGGGGTTTTATTGGGGTTTTTTGTTTGTTTGTTTGTTTCAAAATTATTTATTTATTTTGTATAGTTTCTCGTAAATGCTTCGCTGTTACAGAGGAGGGCAGCAGAGAGAGGCAGTAAGGACATCCTTAAATAATTTTCATTTCTCAAAATCTGCCTTTTCCTCTTCTCTCTAAGTCCAGAGGAGAGATCCTTGGGGGGTGGGAGGCACATCTGCATTGCAAATAAAAATAATAATTACAACCACCAACCAACCAACAACAAAAAATGTAACAGCTAAGAAAAAACACTTGAAATCACGGACTTTGGGAACCAGAGATCACAGAAATTGCACTATTTATAAGGAGAGGAAAAAAAAGGCAAGAAATCCAGCGACCATGGGCCAGCCTGGCTTCCTAGAGTGTACTTTGTGTTCTCTCTCCTTTTTCCAAGGTAATTGCAGTCTGCCGAGAGGGAGTTAAATGGGATTAAAAGATCTGTGTAAGCAAAAGGACCCAGAAGAGAAGGAGGAAGGAGTGAGCCGTCCGGGCCAGGGGTGTCTGTGACACAGCTGAACCCCTTAGCGAGGCAGAGAGCCGAGCTCCTGGGAAGGATGTACCCACAAACCGCCTTATCCCCCGATTTCTGATGGATTGCCGCAAAAATTGCCCGAAAGAGACAATGCACTAAACGTGATGGAGCCGGAATCAGAGCCGGTCTCCAGACTCAGAGCTACAGCGGCAGGCAGGGGGTGAGTACAAACTCCGCTACTCCCGGCGCTGGGGAAGGGAATCCCGGGCGGGCTGGGGGTGCCGGGGAGCCGCGGGATCCCGGCATTTGGGAACGGGGTGGGGGAAGACATTCCTCTGCCAGGGGATGATGTGAAAACTCCTGGTCTGGAGAGAGGAAGGGGCTGCGAGCAGGGAGGCCACGCTGCGGAGCGGGAGAAGAGGGGGAAAGGGGCTGCGGTGTGCGGGGATGGGCGGCGGGGCGGCCGGGAGGAGCCCCCCGGCCCCCGGTCCCACGCACCGGCAGAGGGGCTCCCAGCCCGGGGGCGGGGGCCGCTGCAGGATCGGGAGAGCCGCTGCCCCTCCAGCCCTCACCCTGCCGGCACGGGGGGGTCCCGGCCCCTCCTGGGAGCAGGGGCTGCTGCTCCCCGCCCTGTCCCTCGGGGACTCGGGTACCTGCGAGCTGGGAGAGCCCGGGGGGCTGAGGCACGCTGGAGGTGCGCGGTGGCAGCTCTTCATCTTTCACACAAAACGCTGCTCCCTCTCCATCCGTGTGTGAAAAGATCCCGGCACACACCCCGCCCGTCCCCCTTCTCCCACAGCTGGGGCCAAATTTTACTGTTTTCGTTGTTAAACGCGTTGTTGTTGTCGGTTTTGTTGTTGTTGTTATTATTTTCCTGTGAACCCGCAAAGGGTTAATCGCGCTGGCTGCGTTGTCGGATGTACTGATGATTTACCGACACTCCCTTGGAAAGGCTGGGATTCTTCTGCCTGGCAGTTTGAAAAAGTTGTGTACAGGATCCCTCTGCCCGGCTGGGCTGGGAGATGGGGGAAAGAGGGGGAACGGGAGAGGGGATTTGGGGGCAGCCCCCCTCCGCCGCCGGGGTCGTCCTGTTGCCGCCCCCTTCCTACAGCCGGAGGGGGATGAATGTGCAGCTCCCTTTGGAGGCTCAGTCTGTGCGTGGAGTTACACGGAGAGCCCAGAGCCCTTCCCAGGGGCTGCAACTGCGCTCCTTGACAAGTTTTCCGTGTGTTTATATACTCACAAGGGCTGAATCTCAGCGCTTTAGGGTTCTTGCGGTGTGGGGGTTTTGTTTGGGATTGGTTTTTTTTTTCCGTAGATGTGGCTGTGGCGTGTCTGGAGCCGCTGGTCACTGCAGCATCTCCCAGTGACACCTTCTTAGGGCTGGGCATGGTCTGGGAGAACCGCCTGGGACCGTGCAAGGGTGGCTGCCGTCAGAAAGGGAGCAGCCCCAAGGGGAGCAGACAGATAAAGGTTCCTTTGAAAGAGCACGAGCAGCGTGTCACAGCGAGGGGACGGGCTCCGGGGCTGGAGCGACACTTGGCACAGGCACAGGCACTGACAGGGCACCGGCTGCTCCGCCTGGCCCTGCTCACGCTAGCCCTGAGGACAGCGAGATCCTGCCCCGATCCCAGGTCCTGCCTGAGGACAAATCGAGCCGTGAGAGCGCGGTTTAGGAGGAGGAGGAGGCAGGAGCAGGCGGCGTGGCTGCCGGCCTGCCGGGGATCCGTGCCCGCCTCTGCCTCAGGGTGTCCCCGGCTAGCACAGCCCGCCCGTGGGCTGTGAGCCCTGCAGTGCCGTGGGAAATCTGCCTTTGGTCTGCCCGAGTGCCTGGAACGAGCGCCTTTTGTTCCGGGGTGTCCCCTGGCCTGTCCCCCGCCGTGTGCTGCTCCGGTCCCTCCTCAGCAGAGGTCGCTTGCTGCCCTCGCATCATCTCCCGGAGGGATGCCTGGGCTGGGTCTGATCCAGCCCGCGGCTCCAGGGTCCCCCTGAGGCCACCACTGCTCCCGGAGTGGGTGCCCTGAGCCCGCGGCTGGCGTGTCCCTGGGCTCAGCGGGCCACCCGCGGGGTGGGTGAGGGCTCTGCTGCCCAGAGACGGTGATGGGAGCGATCCGGTGCGGTCCGTGTGGCACCGGGGCTGCCTCCTGCACCAGCACTCCTGCGGCTGCTGCTGGGGCAGGGCTGGTGGCTGGGGAGCTGGTGGCCCTGCAGGACACCTGCAGGTGACAGTGGCAGAGCTGGTGGCTGGGGAGCTGGTGGCCCTGCAGGACACCTGCAGGTGACAGCAGTAGGGCTGGGGAGCTGGTGGCCCTGCAGGACACCAACAGGTGACAGTGGCAGGGCTGGTGGCTGGGGAGCTGGTGGCCCTACAGGACACCTGCAGGTGACAGTGGAAGGGCTGGGGAGCTGGTGGCCCTGCAGGACAATTTGGCAAAGCTGAGGCAACGTGTAAAATAATTGTGATCAGCTAATTCCCCACTATTTCTGGAATTGGTTTGGAACAATTTCAGGTTGGAACAATTTGGAACAATTGCAGGTGACAGTGGCAGGGCTGGGGAGCGGGTGGCCCTGCAGGACACCTGCAGGTGACAGTGGCAGGGCTGGCTCCCCAGGGGAGGAGCAGCAGTGGCAGAGTATGCTGGAAGACTTGAGCTGCCAAAGTTTGTGAAACCAAAAGAACACACAGTTTTACAGGCTCTTCAAGCTTAGTGTGCCCACCTTGGTGATGTCTGATGATGCATTTTGGGTGGGCACAAGCCCCCCAAAACACAGGGGAGGGTTTGCATTCCACTGCACATCAAGCACAGGTGCTGTTCCACTGTGGTTGTGTGGCTTTGGCCCATCCAGCCCCAGTGCCACTTGCTGGCCATGGAGGAGGCTCAGTGTTCCTGGAGACCTCTGATGGGTGACAGCCTGCTGTCACAGCCCTGAGGTGGTGGCACAGTGCTGCTCTGGGGCTGCCTGGCCCATCTGTGTGCTGGATGAGAAAGCTGCACACGTGGTCCTACAGCATCCACCTGGCACCATCCAGGTGGGTCAGCCCCTGGGAAGGCCTAAAAGGGCTGGAGGGAGGCATGGATCCTTTTGAAGAAGAAAAGAGGATTGCTTGCAAACTGAGCAGATGGCCTGGGGACACATTATGGCACCCATGAGGGATAGACAGCATCACAGTCCAGGACCACCCTCCTGCTATTTCCTTGTGTCTCTCTGAGTGTGTGCTTTATTAAAATAAAGCTCCAGCTTCATCCCCTTTCTGCAATGGGTTGAGGGCTAAAATCTGCCCTGCTTAATATCTCTGTTCATGGAGATCCTGTTACTGACTGAAGGTTGCCCAGGTTTGTGGTGAGATTGTTGTTGGCAATCTCTGCCCAGGGACAAACACAGGGCTTGTGGGGTTTTTCCCCCCTTCCCTTTCTTTGCCAATTTGTTGGGGACATAAGTAGAAATGATGGATGCTTTTACTGAAACAAATGGAAACAAGGGGGAATTCTATATGGCTCTGCCAAACCCCATTCACAAAATGAAGGAATGCAAAGGCGTTTGTTGGAAGGACAAAAAAGGAGTTAGATGACAGATCAGGCTTAGCACTTGTGTTTGTGGAGGGCTCCAGTTACTGGAGAACACAAAGGCCAGGGCCAGCACTGAGTGTTGTCACTTCACACAGCAGCAAAGTCAGTATCCCAGACAGACAGGGATGGGGAGCGGAGGGCAGGGGAGCAATGGGCTCCCAGGAAAGATCCCCCACTGTGGGAGCTGTGGGAGGGTGTTTGAGGCAGGCCAGCCTGGCATCTCTCAGCTGAGGAGCAGGTTGGCACCAGGAGCAGCTCAGCTCTGGGACAGCTCTGCAGTGAATGCTCAGGCTCCAGTTCCAGCTGGGAGGACAAGGAGCAGTGGGTTGGGACCCTTCAGCCCTCTGTCTGCAGGTGCCAAGCTAAACCCCTGAGAGGACAAGGAGTGAGGTCACCCTGGCCATGCTGGGCCTTCATCCCCACCTGCTGTGCACTGCAGGTCAGGATGGCCCTCCTGGAGAAGTTCTAAGAGGAGATATAGGTGTCAGATAAGCAAATGTCAGGCCTTTATGGATCCAACTCTCCTGCTGTGGGCAGGGACACCTTCCAGTAGACCAGGTTGGTCTAAGCCCTATCCAACCTGGCCTTGAACACTTCCAGGGATAGGGATTTCATTTTTCCTTACTTAATATTGACATTTTCTAGATCGCTCTGTTTTCTCAGTATTTTTAAATGACCTTAAAAATGGATTTCTATGGGACAAATCTCTTTGCCTGCTCAATTCTTTTCCTTAAAAATGTAGCTGCCGAATGGGGGATGAAAACTAATAGTATTTCAGTTGTCTCAGAAACTTTGCCCTTATCACACTGGGGTTTGCAGCAGTGCCTGTGTACAAAATCTTTGCCTGGAGGTGTAAGTCAACACCTCGTTTGTAGGGCAGGAGAGATCCAGCAAAGGACTGAGCAGGGTCAGTATGGGGACATCTACATAGTTGTGTGTTTCCATTGCTCTTGCCAGAAATTCAGGGGGAGTGGAGAAATACTATCATTTCCAGAAGCCCCAGAAGCTCCACAGAGGAGGTTGCTGGCACAAAATAAGATTTCTACCCCAAAAAGCTGGGATGGAATCGATGCACAATACAATTTAGAGCCTCAATTTATAGGTTGTGCTTTGCTTTGCAGTGAAAACTGCTTGGGAGTCTTACAGAATATCACCTCCAGCCATGTGCAAAGGATCTTAAGCCACACGTGCATTTTCTCCTTTTTAAGATATACTGTCTGATCTACAGCTAGAAATGCAGATTTGCTTTTCTTGAAAATCAATTTTCAGCCTCCAGCTGGCTTTGTGGTCTTTTGAACAGGAAGAATATACACCTGAATGGAGAAAAGTGGTGGGGGAATTGTTTTTCCACCTTGCAGTACTGTTTGCAATTTCAAAGCCATTTCCTCACTGTAAATGAGGGAGAAAACAAAATAAAAAATTAAATGCTGCCATGGGCCCTTGAAATATTTCCTTCAGCTTCAACCCGTCATCTAAGCAAACAAGATGTCAAATTCATTTGGACTTCTTATTTTAAGGCAGGGCAAACCTTTTATTTAAAAAAACCTGAAATTGTTCCAAACCAATTCCAGAAATAGTGGGGAATTAGCTGATCACAATTATTTTACAGGTTGCCTCAGCTTTGTCAAATTGTCACTTCCTCGAGGGTAATTTGTGACCAAGTTTACCCTGAAGGCTGTTGTGTTCCTGCTGTCCTTAATTCAGTGCAGGGCTTCATTCCAGCACTTGTCTGGTTAGAAGGGAATGAGGGTGTTTGTGCTTCTCTGTCCCTCTCAGTTGTACTTTTCTTTGGACTCCTGGCACTGGTCAGCTCCCGTGGACTGATCCACAGGAGTTTGCCAAAAGCAGGGAAGTAAAATTAAGCTGTAGCCAGTAATTTCATTTTGCTATAAAGGGAGTTGGTGTCTGCATTGGAAAACTTTAAAGGCTCATGTGAGCTTACATCATGTGTGCTGTGGGGCACCTCTACACCCAGGGACTGCAGCAGTGGTGTGGGTTGGAAGGGACCACTGAAGTTCATCCCATTCCACTATCCCAGGCTGCTCCAAGACCTGTCCAGACAGGCATTAGAAACTTCCAGTGCTGGGGCAGCCACAGCTTCTCTGGGCACCCTGTGCCTCACCATCCTCACAGGGAAACATTTCTTCCTAATATCAATTTTAAATCTGCCCATCACAAGTTTAAAACCTTCCTCTTTGTCCTGTCCCTCCATGCCCCTGTCCAAAGTCACTCTCCATCTCTCTTGGAGCCCCTTTAGGCTCTGGAAGGTGCTCTAAGTTCTCTCTTGAGCATTCTCTTCTCCAGGCAAGCAGCCCCAGGATCCTCATTGGGGTATTCACAGACCCTGAGAATAAAAGAAATAAATGCTTTAGTGGTACCTCTTGATAGAGCCTTAGTGGAAATCACTGCTCATGGGAAGAAGCTGAGATAAAGGCAAGGTGGGTTTGATAGCTCTATATAAGGAGAAAACTCTTTACTCTTGCTACTCAAGCTGCTTATGCAGCTCTGTCCCTGCAGAGCTGTAACGGAAAAAGAGCCTGCATTAAAAATCCTGGGATAATTAACAGCCCCATCACTCACACTGCTGCCATTTGGAAGCTGCTTTTGCTTTTTCCATTAAGTTGGTAAATTTTGCCAAAGTGTTTTTCTTCAGTGTTTTGGCACCCGGCCCTGCTCTCGGCTCTTACGGTGTTGGCCATGTGAGGGGTCCAGGAGCAGGGCTGGGGCCAGCTGGATCCCACACTGAGCATTCATCTCCTTCACAGCCTGAGAGTGTCTCTGGAATGAAATTACGTGCTGGATTTTCCCCCAAGACTTGTTCTCCTCATTGTGTCAATCAACAGGGAGTTTGGTTTGTGAAGGTACCCCTTGAAAAAACAAAAAGTGGACTTCAATGTGTTGTGAGCAGTGGTTGTACAAATTGATCCTCACCAGATCTCAGGTTTTTAACGCCTGGGACTGCTGCTGGTGATACCCCCTTCCCTGTCCTCCTGTGTTCTCCTCAGGCAGTCAAGCCCAGCTGGTGATGCCCAGTCAGGTCTTTGCTCCATGCACACATGGAATTGTGTCCTCATCTTAAACTCTGTTGGAGATGAGCACAGAAATTCAGGTTGTCTTGTGAAGTGGATTTTAGCCTCTCTCATGCCAAAAAAAAAATATTGTCAGAGGTGGCCATGAAGAATCATCCTGTTCTGCTTCCTTTCCTCCACTCCCTGAAGGTACTGGGACAGCAGCTCTCCTTGGACTTGGTGGTGTCTTCATCCCAACAGCTGTGTCCCAAGGGATGAAATTGTCAGAAAAGAGCCAGGGCTCCCCACCTGGAGATCTCTGAAGCGTGGTGAGGGTCTCCTGGTTAGGACATGGCAAAAGGACACCAGGATTGGGCTATTCCTGGCTGTTCTTTCATAAACTAAAGCAGTCCCAGAGCTCCAGAAATGTGCAGCTCAGTGTCAGGGTGATGGAAACACCAAAGGAGGACATGGATTGCTTCAGCTCATTTGTTTCCCAGTTGATGTGGGACTGCTCCAGCATTTTATCTCTTTAAGCTTTAAAATATTAGTTAGTGGCTGGATTCCTGGATGGATTTTTACATTCAAGTCCAGGTTTCCCCACTGATGTAAATCACTGTGGCTTTGTTTTAGCTCTGGGAAAGGGTCTGCTGCACCAGGTGAGGATTGGCCAGGGCAAGACACTGTCTCAGAGGATGATTTCTTGGGCTAAAGCTGAGGCTTGATGGCAGTAGAAGAGTGGTTTGATACATGACTTGTGCATCAGATGTGGAGAGAGGAGCAAGCTGCACTTTGGCATTGCTTTGCACAGTCCAGTGCTCACACTGGCTGGGCTGAAGTGACAAACAACCTGTGGATGCCCCACACTGCTGTCTCCTGGCTGAGGACTTTGTGTAGTTTACATTTCTGTCTGTTCTTCCAGCAGCCTTTGCTGATGAAGCTGTTAAATATCCTCTCTAGAAGATGAGGGAATTCAATCTTCAAACTTTCCACTGACAGCTTTAAGTGAGCCTAACCAAGGAGTTTCCCATGTTCTTTAGTTGGCCACAAGTCAAGGAAGCTGATGGGGGAAAGGGGGGGTTTAGCTACCTTTCTGGTAAAAGGTTTTTTCCCTGAGCTCCTGCTTTCAATGGCACTTGAAGGCTTAAAGCTGAGCTAACAGAGAGGTTTGTCAACTTCCCTCTCAGGCATGGAAGGGTCTGTGAGAGCACTGGGTTGGAAGTCTGTGGATCTCCCTCTTTCTAAACTTTCCTGCCACAGCAGGCTTGTGAGAAGGTTCTCAGTGGCTCAGCACAGGGTGCTGAGTGGTTAGAAGCTGCCCTCATCTTTGCATCTGGGTGTAAAATGAGGAACAGATCCATGTGGGATTTTGCATGCTTGGGATATTGCTAGGCACACAGTAAAGCATGAGGACTCAGGGTTTTTTTGCTGAGGTGACAGGGCACTGAGTGTCAGCCCATTTCCTACCCATGTCCCCACAGCCCTGCACGTGCACTCCTGGCAGGGCTTTCAGACCTCCCAGCTTTGAATGATTTCTCCATTCCCTTGCATTTCTGGTGGTCTGTCCTAGGTGGGGTGAGTGCCAAAGAGCAGCAGTAGCAAAGGCACTGATGGCCCAGCAGTGATGGCCCTGCCTCTCAAAACACAGGGCTGCTCCTTGTTCAAGGCTCCTAATTCCACTGGGAAACCTTTCCACTAATTTCGTTGGGTTTTGGATGACTTTGAAGCAGAAAATTAAAGCCTCAGCCTGAATCTACTTCCTGGAGCCATGCTGACACTGGCACTGCCTTTGCTAGACTTGGGATCAAGGAGAAGACCTTTAACAATGGAATTGGTTTTGTTACTGTTGTTGTAGAAATGCATTCTTTTTTTTTTTTCTCTTCCAATTTTAGGGGATTCTGCTTTCTCTGGACAATATTGTGTTTTACCTGGTTCCTGGGATTCACACAGGGAAATTCTGAAGGTAAACTACACTTTTTTTTTTTCTCTCCTCTTTCAATAAAAGTGAAAGCCAAGTGACTTGGTACCAGTGTGGGATTATAACTTAACAATCAATGTCTGAGCCCAGTGCACAGTTAGATGCATTTATTGCTGATGGTTGCAGTACAGATTATATAGATGGTGCAATTAAGAGCTGGCAAAAGAACCAGGTTTTGTACAGGTGATTATGTGTCCCACAGGGTTTTCAGAGTCTGTCTGTCTGGTGGAACTGGTGGGAGTGAAGCATTTTGTCTAAAATGTCACTGGCATCTACCTGCACTTGCCAGGACTTAACTGCTCTTACAAACTGCCCCTTGGGACTGGGGCTTTATGGAATTAAATGTCTCTGGCACACAGATTTTCTGTGAATTTGGTGCACCCCAGGCACGCCTCTGCCAGCACAGGGGATGTCACACATACAGAAATAATGTGAGTTCTAAAGGTAAAAGCAAATTTAAGGGAGGAAAATCTTACAGGGTTGGTTGATAATAAAATGGCTATACCTGGTGCAGTCTCTGTGCTGTAAGGGAATATTCTTTATCTTTACACCTTCAGCCTGTCCTCACACCTCTCCTCCAGGCATCACCTCCCTGGTGCTGCCAGGGACAGGACTAGGCTGAGGTACAATAATCAATGATGCTACAAAAGGAGATTAAAACTTGAAAGCCAACAAAAACACACCAAAAAATTAATCTTTAACAGTTGATAGTGGGTGCTGATCATCTCTGCAATATCTGCTTGAAAAGGAGCCTTCTCCTCTTTTAATAGCAACACCTTTCCCACATGGATGCTTCACATGGGTATTTGCTGGATGTGAACAGCTTCCCCTGCCGTCAGCAGACAACACTAAGTGGACTAGCAGGCTCCAGGGCTCTCCTCTCAGTCTCTAAAACATGAAGGAAAAATAGAAATTTGGTCAACACTCAGCTGTCAGCCAGCCCATGGACCACTTTTTACAGGAGGGAGGGAATAGATCCCTGCCATCAGCAATTCTGAAAAATGTAATATTTTCCAAATTCTGCCTCCATGCAAAGGAGGTGAACATCTGGCTGAATTACTTAGTCAAGCAGTTTTCAGAGCAAGTTTTATGTCAGCTCGTAAAGAGGCAGAACAAATACTGTGTCTTGGCATCTTGCTTTTCAAGTAGATTATGCTGTTTAGATTCACCTCTATCCATCATTTTACTCCTAAGATAATTATGGGATGGGGCCGTGTCTTTTATTACCTTCAATCTAAAGCAAACTCTTTCATTTCACTCTCATTGTTTTTACCTTGGTGTAGTCAATAGCTCCCCTCTGAGATACTTTCTCTGTGACAAAAGAATTTTGAAAAACTTGCCTGGTTTCCACACAATGAGGGAGAGCATTTCCTTCTGGGTACCAGAAAACAAAACCTTCCCAGGAAGTAAAGGCTGTAAGAAAACTTGGGTGACTTGAGGCTGTGTTATCACCCAGGATTTTCAAACATGAGACTCAGAAGCAGTAAGAACTTGTTCACAGGGCAATGTGAGGATGAAATTAAGCCAGTTCTGTGGGATTTTGAAAACACTGTGGCTGTTGCTCTGAGGATTAGGAATCTTCCTGTGTGTTGGAAAATTAGGGAACACAGAGGATGATATTTCCATAAGTGTTATAAATCCAAAAGATTGTGAGGTGAGTTCATTTGCTGTGTGCTGACTAAGTAACTTTTGGAACTGCTGCACTTATTCAACCCAGTTTTAGCTGTGGGCATCACATCTTGGCTGTTGGAATCTGGGAAGCTGCAAGTTATTCCTCTCCTCCTTTTGGCTTCTTTTTCTTATACTACCTTTTGTGTGGTGAAAGGGGGAGGGAAAGAAAGAGAGGGAAAGGAGAACAATAAAATATTTTTTCCCCTTTTTCAGAGACGATCACATGGTTGTTGAGGAATCTCTGTGTATCTCACTTCATGCAGAGTCTGATAGAAGAGTTTTTCCCAGTTGCTACAGGAATGTTGTTACTAGCTTTGAGGCACCTGGGATCAGGCAGCTCTAAGTGAATGTTCTTTTTAAATAATGTGTTTTGATGGAAAAATCCACAGAGGAAAAAGTTTGAAGAGGAAAAAATCCTCTGCTAAACTTGGAGCTGCTTCAGGAAGTCAGAATTACCTTGCATTTCACATTAGTTGATGACATCCCGTATCCCAGGAGATGTGACCCAACAGCCCAGGACAGTTGGATGGGATGGAGAGGAGAGGAGATGGGCTGGGTGCACAGGAGCCCTGAGCTCTGTGCCTGGACCTGGTGCTGGAAAGTTCACATGTGTGTCCTGCAGGAGGATGCTTTAATTGGATTTTGCGTAGGCACCCAGAGTTTGGCTCCACCTTAGCGGATTTTGAGGGAGAGGAGTGTTTGGGTTGTGCTTTTTTTCCTTAAGCACTCCTGGATGCCGTTGCTAACGAGGCATTGGGATTGCAAACAGCAGCAGCATCCTCTGAGCACGGAAACATCCTTAGGTCTTTGCAGAGCAGCTACCAAATAAATAACTCCTAGAGCGTGCAGCATCTTTAGCAGAGACAACCCCTGTCTGCCTCTGAGGGAGAACCTAAAAATACACATAAAATTGGAAGCTGGAGACTAGCTGCTTGCTTAAGTGGTAAATTTATTTTCTTAGGGATAAATCCTGAT
Source organism: Urocynchramus pylzowi (assembly GCA_013397555.1). Lineage (NCBI taxonomy): Eukaryota > Metazoa > Chordata > Aves > Passeriformes > Fringillidae > Urocynchramus > Urocynchramus pylzowi. The sequence continues at coordinate 1,126,622 of VZRH01001266.1, forward strand.
GCCTTTGAAGTCTGTGGCAAAGGTCCCACTTCACTCCACTAAAGCCAGGCTTTGGCCTTTGCTGTTTCATGGGCTCTGGAGATTATCCAGAATGAAGACACTGCCGTGACTCCTCTGCTCAGTGCAGAGAGAGGAAGGCTACTGAGAGACAGACCTGTTGGACAATATGGAACAAAACCAGTGGGGGACCAAGGATTTCAGAGTATGGGAGAAATGCTGTCATTAACACTTGAACATGCTGTGCAGTAAATTACCCATCTGCACAGTGGGAACGTCTCCATCCTTTTCTACATCTGACGCGCCTTCTCCAGGGTAGTGTCTGCTAGAAAATGAGTCAAGCTGCTTTAAAAAAGGAAGGTGGGAATAAAGCTAAATTCAGGCAAAGTAAATACTGATTGACTTGTTCTTAATATACAAAAATGGCTGAGGTTTTTGCCAAAGTCAAGGAGCAGAGGTTTGCTCATCATTCTCCTCCCTTCTTGGCCAGCAGCATTACGGGTCTCAGACTGCTTGAGTCTGCAACCCTTCTGGCCAACACCAAGGGGCTCTTTATGTGCCAGTTCTCCAAATATTGTGTTCTGTGCAGAACATTTAATAGTTAAGGGTGAAAGCAGCTGAATACCAAGACCCCTTTAGAAAACAAACTAGTTTGTTTTTTTTTTCCTTTGGAGGACTTTTTCTTTGTTGATTTACTTTTAATCTAGGAAAGTTGCAATCCTGTGGTGTTAGCCATGATTGGCACCACCACCTTTCTGAGTGTTAAATTCTTGCCTTGCAACATTAGCATTTGGGTTGTACAGCCCTGACTGGCTTCCCCAAAGAGCACTGAGATGGAGAGATGGCTGGTCCAAGAGTGATGGGGATGGCATTTGGGCAGGAAGAGGGGAGGAAGTGCAGTTATCCTAACACACTGTCAACAGTGCTAGTGTCCCAGGAATCATGAACACCTTAAGAGAGTCATTTGGGTTGGAAAACCCTTACAATCATCAACTCCAACTGTTAACCCAGGACTGCCAAGCCCACCACTAAGCCATTAGATGTCCCCAAGTGCCACATCTGATGTCTTTTGAACACTTTCATGGATGGTGACTCCAACACTTCACTGAGCAGCTCGTTCCCATGCTTTGCAAACCTTTTGGTAAAGAAGCCTTTCCTACTCTTCACTCTAACACCCCTTTCCCCCCATCCCAGCTCAACTTGAGGGCTTTTCCTCTCATCCTATTGCTTGTTACCTGGGAGCAGAACCTGACTACAACCTCCTGTCAGGGAGTTGTAGTGAGTGAGAAGTTCTCCCCTGAGCCTCCTTTTCCTCTAGGCTGAGATCCTTTAGCTGCTCAACACAGGACCTTTTTCAGGTCTGGGCACATTTACCTTTGCAGCTTTGCTCACGTAGACCTCAGCATCTTCTCCTAAATAATTCAGCTGAGGCTGCTGCCAGCTGGCCCCAGTTTGTGTTGCTGTTGCCTGCTAACCTGAGCTGTGAATGGCTCCTGATAGACATCAGGGGCAGAAGGCAGGGGGTTCTGCTTGTCTGTCCATTGCAAATTCCCCCTGGAGTTGGGGGAGAAAGGTCCTCTGGGCATCAATCCCCCTCCTTCTGGCTTGAGCAAGGCTGGCTCCGAGGTGACATTATACAGGAGGCAAATCTCACCTCTGCTACTCAGTGGCAGCCATAACCAATTTCTGAGCTCTTCACAAACCAGGTCTGGTTCCAACCTATTAAAATAATTTATTGCTGTAAGATGATCTGCTGGGGGAAAAAAGTACTGTTGAGAACCTTGAGCAGTTCACTGAAATCTAGGTGTAATTTTTTTCATGCTGGGAGGCACCTGCACTTCCTTAAACTCTCCAAAGATCAAAAACCACTTCTTGACAGCTTGGAGAGAGACAGATACAAGGCTTTTGCTTCCTTTGGAAGTTTTGTTACTTACCCTCTGGGGATACAAAATTTTGCCATCCCAGCTCAATCTGTTGTTTGAATTCCTTTCCAGCTATGTGGTCAGTACTCAGAATTAAATCCCAGGAAGAGGACTAGGGGTGCTCTCTGGGAAATTTCCTTGTAGTGAGGTCAGCTCCCTCCAGAACATGTGAGCTGGTCCCTGGTGGGACAGGAGAACTCACCAGAAGCACCATGGAGCTGATGCATTTTGGCAGTTGTTGGTAATCACTTTGAGCATGCACTTGCTCCTCACATGATGTGAGCTGTGAGCTCTCCATGCTGGTTATAAGAATAGACATGTGAGAGGGTGGGATTAGAGATGTGAGTTGGGATTTCCTGTGCATGGATTGGTTTCACCTCCCTCCACACCCAACCACAGCCCTCGGGTTGCCCAGCACCTCACATAATCTTTGTGCTTCCCTTTCAGATGTGGATGTTCTTCAAAGACTGGGCCTGTCAGGGAAAAGGCCACCGAGTGGATGGTCCTCCTCACGTACAGTCCCTCAAGGAGTCATTCCTTTCAAATCAGGGGTCATCTTCACTCAGCGAGCCCGCGTCGAAGCACCGCTCAGCGCCCTCCTCCCCGCGGGCTCCAGCTCTGACCTGCTCCTGGTGCTGAGCCTCTGCTCCCACCGCATCAACAACGCTTTTCTCTTTGCTGTCAGGAGCAAAAAGAAAAAACTGCAGCTGGGGGTCCAGTTTGTGCCTGGGAAGATCATCGTGTATGTGGGCCACAAGCGCTCTGTATATTTTGATTACAATGTCCACGATGGCCAGTGGCACAATATGGCCATCAACATTCGTGGCCAGACAGTCACTTTATTTACTTCTTGTGGGAAGCGCAGAGTACATGCGGATTTGCATTTTAAAAAGGACGAGGCATTGGATCCACAGGGATCTTTCCTCTTTGGGAAGATAAGCCAGCACTCCGTGCAGTTTGAAGGAGCCATCTGCCAGTTTGATATTTATCCTTCCGCCAAGGCAGCTCATCATTACTGTAAATACCTGAAAAAACAGTGCAGGCAAGCAGATACCTACCGGCCAAACTTGCCCCCTCTCATCCCCCTCCTGCCCAGGGATCCCAGTGCCTCCCCCAGTACCCCACAGCGTACGGAGCCCTCGCTACAGGGTCTGAAAAACCTGACCACTGCTGCCCCAAACTTGGAGTTTGGCAGGGTCACTGCACCCCTCAAGACGAGGGGTTCAGGTACAACAACCCCCACGTTGCTGTCAACCCCACCAGCGCGGCCGAGACTGACTACCAAAGCCACCAAGGTCACAGTGGCCCCACCTGTTCCATCGAGTACCAAATCACAGGTACCCACCCAGCCCCCTCGGGGCATGGGGACAACCCTCAGGGTGTCTCAGCCCACTCCCAGCACACGCAGGGAGAAAACTCCCCTTCCCACTGCTAAAAGGGCCCCACCAACGAGCCAGAGCCTGGTCACGGCCAGCAGGAAGGAGTCAGAGCAAGAGACCAAAAAGAAGATCTACCAAAAACCAGCTGTTGAGCCCCCTGAAGCACCCAGTACTGTAAAGCCCCTGAGGAGGCTGACTGATAACACAACGAGCAATGTCCACCTTGTGACCCTAAAGCAAACCCCGCAGAACCCAAGCCGTGGGCCCGTCCCAAAGAAGCCATCCCCCACCAGGAGAGTGGATCCCAGTATCATCCCTCTGGTGTACACCAAGCCACCTCTGGCATCTGCCCGGCCCAGCTCCAGAGCCAGGGCCTTCAACCTCACAACCCCGGCTGCCACAGATGGCTATCAAATCTTTAACCCCTTGGGACCCACTCCGTTTCCATTTTTACTGGGATACCCAGGAGTGAAAGGAGAGAGAGGACCTCAGGTATGTTCAGGCTCTTCATGGTGGCTATTCCCAGTCACAGCTCGGCCCAAGGGCTGGCAGATCACAAGCTCCAAGGATTTCTGTGAAGCTCATCCAAGTGTGGCAGCTGAGCACTGCTGCGTTCCTGATCATCACAATTTTAGCATAAATCTCAGTTTGAACCTGAGTGTTCAGTGATGGTGGATGCCATGAAACATTTGTGGTTGATGTTGCTGCTTAACATCTGATTTTAGAAAGAAAGGGGGGGGAAAAAAGAGAAATCCCACCTTCTTTTCCTTTAAATTGCTGGCTAAAATTTTAATGGCCAGGTTGAGGGTCTCTTCCACACCCTTGGTTTATCTCTGGTCATCTTCCATAGAAAACCCAGATGCCTTAAAAACACGACTTAAATTAACTATTTCTTGGCACTTGTTATTAATTTGTTTTGTATCTGACATTCAAAAATCTAGAAAAGTGCCCTCTTCCAGCAAATGCAAGTACAGAGATGGCTTCAGGATTTATTTTTTTAAACAAAGTCTCATATGTTTTTGTGGTATAAGATTTTCTTGGGTGTTTTGTTCTGGTTTTTATTTCTCATAGCCTGCACTTTAAACATGCAAAAAGTTTCCTTTATAAATTTAACTACTGCATTCCACATAAAAAAATAACCCCTTTAAGGCTGTATATATTGGCCATTGTAAAAGCATACACACGTTTTGTAATGCTAAAAGCACTCAGGCCCCACTAATTATCTGCTGGCTGTTCTTTTTTTTTTTTTTTTTTTTTTTTTCATNACAAATTTTTTGTGGCTTTTTTTTTTTTTTTTTTTTTTTTTTTTTTTAATTTGAGTATGCAAACATGATCTTTAAACTGGCCAGCTTTTAGGGGGATTTGGTGTTCCAACCCAAACTGTCAATAGGAGAGAGGGGCTGTACATGTAAAATAAGTTTCTCCCAGACAGAGCCTTTGGTTGCCAAGATCCAGCCTAGAGGGAATTCTTATAGCTGACTTCTTAAAATAGTGAAAGAAGAGTTTACAATGGAAATATTGAGGCTGGTGTAAGGAATGACCAGCACTTGTCTCTGCAGAGCTGCTCCTTGCTGCAAGTAACACCTGAAGTGGAATGGTTGGGACTCCCCAAGTCCTCAGTGGGAACTTAGTTTGTGTTTCCTCCTGTCCCATCTCAAAGCTGGGTGGTGACTTCTCTCCCTTTTCTTTGGGTATGGAGTCACCCAGGGTGGTGTTTTGTTCCCAGGTTCCTGCCCCTGGGAGAGGTGAAGGTGATGCCTGGGCAGGGGTTGAGTGTGGGCTACAGGCACCCATCCCTGATGGAGTCTTCATGCTCAGAGAAGTTTTGCTAAATCCCTGAATAGACAGAACAAGCTCCAGCAATTTGATCTTTGGGCTGGCTTCTGTGTTTTGTGGAGAGTCATTTCGGGCGTATTTCCAAGAGAAGAAATCCAGCAGTTGTGCATTTGCCTTAAAACATCGCTTAGCTTTAAGGGGGGAACCCCGATGCCTGCTCCAAGCCCACCAAAATCCTGACCTCTGCCACCTTCTTGCTCTTCAAGTGTCATGAGGGTGACCAGGCTCTAAGCCCCTGCAATGTAAAGAGCTTATTATTGAACTGGAGTGGAAAATCTCTCTCAGGCTTGTGAATCATAGCAAAGAAATGGATTCAGGCTGTGGAGGGCTGAGGGAAGAGATGGCAGGATTTTTCCATCCTGTCTGAGAACAACTGGAGTCCTGAACCGAGGGAAAGGAGAACTTTCTGAGGCTCTGTCTGGCCTTACTCTCTTTGACTGCTGGAAACAAAATCAGGGCTTGGGGAGGGAAAGGTTATGGCTTGGCTGGAGCTGGCTGCCACACGGTGCTCAACAGCTCCTGTGACTCACTCGGAGATCTCTGTACCACGCTTCCTTGGATGTCTCTGACGTGGGAAGGGAAAGAGGAAAAAAGATCGGAACGGGGATGACATGTTGAGAAATTAATGCAGCACGTCCGTGGCCAGATGAGCATGTTTGAGAGCAAGTGCTGATAAATGTTCTGTGCCTGAGTAATTACCTGGCGCCATCCTTGTGCTGCCGGGCAGGCGCTCCTGATGAGGTCAGTGATATCCCAGCCTGGCCAGGGCAGGTCGTGGGCTGGGAATGTCATCTGCTGTCTGGCACACCGAGGCAAGGATAAGGTGATTAATTAGTTTTCCCTGTTGCTGCCTGATACAAGGTCTCTTCAAGAAGATTGTCACCCTCAGGAGGGAGGTGTGTGTGGGGGAACTGCCTTCTGCCTGTTTAGCAAGGATTGGGGCCACCTTGGCTGTGATTTCTGGGCAGACTGGCAGTCACAGAACCCTTCCACCTAGAGAGAAAGGACTATTGTTCATCCTGATCATCCCAATGGCAGCCATGGTGTGAGGCAGTGATGACTCAGGCTCTGTGGTGTCTGCAGTTGAGGCTTTGTGAATTCTACCAAAATAACCAATGAAAGAATCTTAGCTGTGCAGAAAAGCCCCATCCAACAATAGAGAAAGGGTTTGATGGTTAGAGGAGTGTGAGCAAAGGACTGAAAGGATTTATTTAGGAATAAAATTCAGCACCCTCCATGTATTAAGCTGTCCTGAAGTACCACCTGGATGCTGTGCAAAAGGAAACAGAGACACTGCATCCCACATGTAACTCAGGCAGAGCATTAATTCTTTAGGAGCATTGGGTTTGCTGAGCAGCTAGAGGAGGGAGGGCAATATGTTCTTAAAAAAGAAAAACTTCTTGGGAACCATTAATAACCACAAGCATTTGGGATTTCAGCTCTATGGTTTTTTTGGAGGGGAGAAATAACAAAAGGAACACCCAGATATCGTGCGAAGTTAGCAACGCAGCACTGACTCAGCAGCTGGCAAAAGTCCCTCTGGATCATCCCCACTGCCCAAAGCATCTCAGCCAGCCTTGCTCCAGAGCTCCAGGCCCTGCAGCATGACCCCAGCACGTGGCTGGAAGTAGCCTAAAACCCCCCTCAAAAGAAAAATGCATACTGAAAAATAGTATCTGTGTGAGCATGTCGAACTCTTGAACTAAGGCTGTAATGTGATGGGTGCTTGAATCCTCCAGTGGATGGGGTGTCATCTGCTTGTCTAGACCAGCAGCAGGTTTGGCAGGGAGATTTTGGGGGGCTGCTGTAGCCTCTCCCCTGCCCACCAGCACCACCTGCCAGGTAAAGCTGTGCTAAAGCCCTTGCCCTGGCATGGCTGGGGTCTAGCACAGTGTACCCTCAGTCAGACCTTTCCCCTCCTGTATAGAGCTGCAATTCCATCCCTGCAATTCCAGAGCCAAGCCTCTGGACAAGTCTGAGGGTTATTTTTAGAGCAAGACAACCACCCCTTCTGCTGAATGTGCAGGCTGGGATCACTGAGAGGCTCTGGGAGCACTGAATAAGATAAGAGGAACAAGGAGCGTGTTTCAAGGACATCCCAATATCCCAGGCAGAGGACAGGGGGCTCGCAGCCCTCAGTTCCATCTGCATGGCCAGGAGCCCCAGGCTGGAGGCAGTGCTGGTGCCTGGCAGGCAGCTCAGCTCCCTCTCCCTCCCTCTCTGTCTCCCTCTCTGCAGGCACATGTGTTTCCAAGGTCCCCAGTCTAGACTGCTCCAGCTGCCATCCTCCACACCAGCAGTTTGTCTTGGAGCACAGCTCCTTCCCTAAAGAAGCAATCCCAGCCAATTCAATCAGTGGGCAGGGGAGAGAGGTGGCTGGAAACGCAGATAAAACATATGAAGTGCCTATTTCCAGTCCTCCTCACGCCAGAAAAGGCTATTTGAGCTGCCAGGCCGTGATAAATTAAGGAACACACAACGTGTTTGAATATCTATTAATGAATGAGTCATATTAATAAAAAAAAAAAAAAAAGAGAGAGAGACTGCATGCTTTGTATAATGCATGGGGAAAGTTTTATCCTTGCTCACATAATTAGATCAAATTTTTTTTTGTGATTTAACCGGAAATATCCCTGAAGGGAAATCTTGCAGGCAAATGACCAAGCATCAGAGAGGTCTGTTTGTGTAAAATGAAGCTAATTTTGAAGAGAGATAGTTGATAGTGTGTTTGTGATAAATGTGCTGCGAAGGATCTAGGATTGTACAAGTATATACAAGTATTTTTATAAATTTTTAAAAATAGAAAGTGAGTAGTAGAGTAGGTGATCCCTCTATTCCTTCCCAGCCTTTCAGGCTGCCTTCCAAGATTTGGGATCACTCCAGTGCCCTGCAGAGCCTGTTCCTGAAATGCCTCCATAGAAAAGTGCCTTTCATCAGGCTGGAACACTCATAATTTTTTGTGTATTGTACTGCTACTCTGTGAGGAACCCAGTTGTGGACAAGGACCTTTGTGTGATAGGTGTTACACAGACCCAGAGCAAACATCTGTGCCTGGTGAGGAAATCATGTTACAAGGCTGGCTCTCCACCAGCAGCTCAGCTCCTGCCAGAATTATGAGGGCTTTTTGTTTTCAGACTGGTTGAAATCCAGACGTGTCCAAATTTTAATACGATAAGCCTGCCTTGGAGAAGAAAGTAACCAAAGTGTTGGGGTTTTTTTCCCCCCTAAAATTCTAGCTTTGTTTTAGGCAGTTTTTGAAGCTGTGCAGTGCCTGGCAATGATGGGGAGGTGAGGAGAGGTTGCCAGGCTGTTGAAAGTGAGGGTTTTTCTCCTTCTCTTCTGTTCTCCTAAGCAGGGAATTTTGAATTCCAGTGCTGTCCCTGTAGCTGTTCAGTCCTCCCTTGCTGGTGCTTCCCAGACATACAAGGCTAAGGGGTAGATTTGTGGCAGTGGCCTTCTTTCCTGTAGGAATATTTCTTTTCTTCTTGGAAGAAAACAGTTCAGGGGGAATTCTTTATCTGCATGGGGAATGTCACTGCTGCTCAGAACATGGTGCCAATGTGGGGAGAAGCTTTTGGTGTGTTTTCTGAACTCCTTTTTAAGTTGACCTTTACTACAGGCATTAACACCTGAGAAAGGGATGTTCTCTCTTCTCTCCTCACTCCTAGCAGTGTTTTGAGCTTCTGAAACAGACTTTTCTGGGACACAGAAGAACCGTGCCACTAGTGGCTGGACAGAAATACACTGGGAATACCCTAAAGTAAATATGTCCATCTGTCAGTGTGCACTGGAATCTAAGCTTAATAGTTTCCTGTGAAATCTCAGCCCTTTGCTGCCAGGCTGAGTACTCACCCCTGGGGAAACGATTGCAGGGATCCTTTGCTATCTGACCAAGTTGATTCAGGAGTCATTTCCCAATTTCCAGCACCAATTCTTGTACTCAGTGGGCTTTAATTCAACAGCAGGTTTGGCCTTGCTGAGTTTGGAGCTCAGAAGGCACCTTGCTCCCTGCAGCACTGCTGTGGGCAGAGGAAGCAGTGCAAGGGGGGTCACAGTGTGGGAGAGGCAGAGGTATAAATTAGCAGCAAGAGGAAATGGCAAGATTTCCCTTATCCTCAGGGTCCGATGTATTTTCCTTTCAGACAAGTATGTTTAATTTTCCATTTGCAATTTGAAGCTCAGAGAGCTAAGATTAAAAAAAGTCCCTTTTGCACCAGAAAGTTTCCCAGCAGCAGCTTAGAATAAATCCCATAATCATTTGGTGGGGTTGGTCGTCATTGCTAATGCTACCGTGGGAAACTGAGAAGGGTTAAACTTGATGGTGGCTGCCATGAGCTGCTTCAGGAACTGTTCAGGCTGGTTAACAGCTCAGCTGTTTGGCTTGAGAAGAGAGGAGAGTATCTGCTGCTGCTGAGTTTCTCCTTGATCTCTGATCTTGCTTTGTGTGATAACAGGGTGGGTGTTCTCTGCCATCAGTTTGCAGAGGGAGCAGGCAAGGAGCCAAAGAGACAAGAGCTGCAGTGCCAGGAGCAGGAGCTCAGCACAGGAGCTCAGCTTTGCTGGTCCCTGCAGCAGGAGGGCAGGGGCAGAGCACTGATATCTCATCTGATATCCTCATCTGATATCCTCATCCCACTGCCAGCAGCAGGAAATCTTCCTGCCCCTTGGAACACTCCCCCCTGCTCCTGATGAAATTCCCCTGAAGGGACAGTGGAGAGGTCCCCAGAGGCTCTGTGTGATCTGAGCTGGGGGTGAGGGTGGAGGTGTCTCTGGTGAGGGCAGGGGCTGTGTGTGCAGGCTCTGGGCACCTCTGATCAACATCTCCTGCTCCCCCTGTGGAGCCCTGCACCTGAAGTGGGACTGCATCCATCACTTGTAAGAAGCTGGGCCCTGATCCAGCCCCTTCTCCTCTGGCTGCCTCTCTGGATGCACACTTTCCTTGAGTGAATTTCAGCATTGCTCTCCCCAGGCAAAGCCAGGTGGGATGTGGGGCTCTTGTCCCAGAGCTGGAGCCTTCTGTCTGAGAGCAGGGGCTGGGAGATACAGAGGCAGAGGGGAAAGGAGTCACTAGGAAGGCACAGCCCACATCCACCCTGCCCAGCCACCAAGGAACTGAGAAATGTGAGAAGTACAAAGTGGCCTCACAGGTGTCACTTCTCACCACTGCCTGTGTCCATTCACTGCCCCAGTCCTCTTCCACCTCGACTGGCCTCAATTTAAAGGTGATCACATTCTTGCCTTCTGCAGTCACTGTAGTGGCTGGCACCTTTTAGCCAGTCATCCCACCTTCACCTTATCCCTCTTACTCCCCAAGAAAGAAAAAAATTAGTCTGAAGGGATGGCAGATCAAAGCACCATGGCAGGGACTCCTGAATTGTGTACTGCTCTGTGCTTTTCCAGCTAGAAGCCTTTCTCTCAACTCTGTATTCCCACTCCAGTGCTGGTATTAACTCTCTCCTTATTTTTGTGTTAGCTTCAGTCTATTCTGAGCAGCCCACATTTTTGGAGAAGGTTTTTGCTCAAGCAGCCAAGTACAATTGCAGCTGCTGTTAGCAGGAAGGTGGAAAAGGTCACCTCACTTCTGGTACATGAGGAACACCATGCTCAGACAGTTGCCTCCTCTCTTTTACCTCCTCCAAGGGTGTAAATGGGGATGGGTTTTGGTGGAGGAGAGATTAAGGACTTGGATTAACCTCTGATAAACTTGTTGCTGTCTCAGTTGCACTGCACTCCTAGTTTGATAGTTATCATCCCAACTAAAAGGGCAGGGGGATATTTTTAATAAAAGCTGGGGTTCTGGAGCACAGTTCTACATGAGGCTTAAAAAACCCCTACAATTCCGTGTCTATTTGCACAGCTGTATAATTGCATTAGGCACGGGGCCCTGAGCTGGCACAATGGCAGGTTAAAACCCTGGGATATTGCTAAAATGAGGGTCAGCTGCATCAATGAGGGTTGTTAATACAAAGAGCAGTAATACTGTGTTGGCCAGCAATAAGCAGCTGGCAGAGGGGTCAGACTGGACATCTCCAGGGCAGGCAGGGCTGGGCAGCAGCAGTGGCTCATGTGGTGACAGAAGTCCATCCCTGTGTGTCACAGTGAGGGACATTAGCTCTTCTGTGCTGTGTAGGCTCCTTTAAAACAAGCCTTTTCTTGTTATCTTCACTACAGGGATAAAAAGTTACTATTTATTTGTTGTGCTGATAAATTAATAGCATAGAGGACACTGGGCTTTGCTTATGCCTTCCTTGGCATTTTTTTCTTCTACTGTGCCAAGTTTGGCTCTTAAAATAGATAAGTGAAACTTTAGATAATAGACTTTTGTACAACTTAATGTGTTGTTTATGTGTGGGAGGGTTGGTAATATCAGGGGAGTATTTATCCATTGGTTACCTGTATGGTTCAGGCAAGTTTTCTCTTTCCCAAATCTTTTCCTGAGCATGAGATTTAGGGTAGGGATCTCCTGGGTTGATTTTTATTCTTACTGAATCATGCCCTTGATGACTCCTGGGAGCTGCACTCGAGATCATGAGCTTTTTTGCTCCTGCTCATGGGCAGTACCAGCCTGAGCAGCTCTGAGCAGCAGGGCCAGCCTGGCAAGGAGGAGATCCCACAGGGATGGCCCAGTGGGAAGGGAGCAAGGCCAGAATGTGGCCATGGGGCTCATCCTGCACCTGCTCCATGCTCTGCACCTTCATCCCTGTGGAATGCTGTTCCTGGGATATGCTATGCAGGCAGAGAGCTCAGGCTGCCTTCCAAACACCCTTCACTGGCCCTCTGGATGTGTCTCCACTGAATGCAATGGAAACTTGTCTTTTGTAGCAAGCTACCAGAATATAAATCCCTTGGGAGACACTTTAATTAACAGCTATTCTTGTCAGACGTGTTTGGCTTGGAGGAAAAGAAGTTTTGAGGAGTTACTCGGAGCTGCAGATGGCTCTCCAGAAATCTGAATTCTCCAGCCCATTAAAAGAAGAATAAATAGATGAACAAATTCAAAGGAGTTCAAACCTCGTTAGTTAAGTATTTTTTCCTAACCTGTTTCAGATCAGTGCACAGCTGGGCTCCTGATATCTCCACTTTGTTCCTCCCCTCTTACAAGAGCCCCCACTACTCTGACGTGGATGACTCGACCTTTCCTTTGCCACAGAACCCTATTTAAGAATTTCCAGCATTGACACCGATTTTATTACATTTTATAACCTGCTGCTCTGAAATATGAAGTGCTGGGGTTACACATCATCATAGATTATGTTGTAACTCATGTAGGAGCCTACAACACCAAGAGCTGCACGTGTCCAGCTGATAGAGATTAGAACACACAATGTGCTTCCCTTGCCAAGGTGCTAAGACAGAGCAGGAAAATCCAAAGCTGGGACACAGTTGTGTTGCCCCTGTGACACAGCACAGGTCCAGGAGAGGGGAAGCACGAGACACAGCTGTGATCCTGGGAATGCAGGCTGCAGCAGAAAGATGGGGATGCTCTGTCTCTGCTCTATGGAAATACGTGCTCCTGCAGATGTTTTTGTGCATGGCTTTTTATCCCTTTACAGCAATAGCATGAGTTGAAGGGAAATTTTGGCTGTGATGCTGTAACTGGCCCTTCTCCTCAGGTCTTCTCCAAATGATTGTGTTATGGGTCTCTGTGAAGCACTGTCAGGAGCACCATTCTGTTACAGAACCATCACTAATACCTATTTTTGTTTTTCTAGGGCCCACCAGGTCTGCCAGGCTTACCAGGACCCCCTGGCAAGAGAGGTTCTCGAGTAAGTGCTTTAAAAACTTCCATCCATTTGTATTTGAATCTGTCTGTCCTGTTGTTCCAAGGGCTGTTGTAATTCCTGTGGCTGAGTAATGATTTCTTCAGGACCCTCTCCATTGAGCTCTGGTCTCCTTCTCTCTCATTCCCTGTTGGAGGTTTTCAGGAGGCCACACTGGTGATTTGCAGCCTCCCTGAGCTAAGGCTTGGCATCAACAAAGGCTGGGGATGGATGTTTCCAAATGGCTGTCAGAAGAATGAGATCTGTCTTATTTTGTTTCCAGTATCTGTTCCTTCTTGCAAACCCACTGCTGGATATTAGTTTTGGCTGCTTTTTGTCCTCCCCTTCCCTCTTCCCAGCTTCATGAATTGTTTAGTTCAAGGTCCTTCATTAGTGGGACCAAGGTCCAGCACCAAGGACTCAGCACACAAAGAGATGAGGTTTTTTTGTTCCCCAGACTGAGACCTGCTCTCTGACTCCTTTTCAAGCTCTAAAGCAGAATGCCTTATCTGTTCAGGAATTTGCAATGGCTCTCGCAGAATTTCTTCCTCCCCAAATGAAATTCTGATGCAGATCTTTGAGCACTGAGTGCTGTGCTGAGGAAACATCTGGAGCTGAGTGCTGCTTTTCTAGCTGTGAGAAAAGCCTTCTGCTCTGGCCCCGCTCTCCCAGGGCTGGGCAGTGTGCCTGACCTGGATGCAGTGCAGTGCTGGCACTGCTCTCCTGGCAGCACAGGGCTGTTTTCCTGGGAGCACACTGCTGTCCCACAGGCTACAGCCATGGAGCCCCTTTCCTCAGCTCTGCTGTGGGCTGGGGATCCAAAGGTGCGAGTGTCTGAGGCTGGAGGAAGGGAATATTTGGATCTGTGATCCAGGCAGCATCCTGGCCTGGCAGCAGAGGGAGATTTCCTCACACATACTTGGCTAAAACTCAACCCCCGTGTAATGTCTTTAAAGAGCAAGCAAGAGGCTGAGAGCTGGGAGGCTCGGCATTCCCCCAGGACACTTGTTACACTCCTGTGAGATCTCTCAGTAACCAGCAATAATAAACTCATCCCCTCTCCCCAACAGTCAAATGCAGGTCTGCAGGACCCCTGGAGCCTGGGCCTGTGTGAATCAAAAGCTGATTTGGGCTGTAAGTGAGCGGGGTTAGGCAGCACCAGGCTCGTGTTTATGGATGGGACAATCTGTTCCATGCTAGAGAAGTTTTTCAGCCCTGACATCTTCTGTCACAAGTGCCCAAGCAGCTCCCACATCAGTAGATTGCCCAGAGTTTGAATTTCTTGGCATCCCCATTAAAGCTGGAAGTTGGTTCCTACCCCAGCTCATTGCTTATGAGGGGTGTTTGCTGTTACTTCTGGCAATCCTGTGGTTTGTAAAACAAACTCCAGGTCTGGAGTCCCCAGCTGCATCCCCTGCCTGGTGTATGAGTGACCAAATTTCAGCTCTACATCCCAATTCCACTTGAGTTTCTTCTGGAGGAAATAGCATCATGGAAGCTGTGTCATAATTCTCTGTTATTCCCCAGCTGTGGCATGCTCCATCCTATATTTAAGATGATCCTCTGAAAGACAATAAGCAACAGAGGGTTTCTGAGCTCAGTCCCTGCCAGAGGTGCTGAGAATTGGTCCAGGAGAGAGTTCCCAGTTAGGAAGTGCTCAGCACAGCTGAGCCTGGCTTGGCTCAGACCTCTACAGAGAGGCTGTGCTAATTTTGGGAGGGGGCAGAAGGGTCACTCCATGAATGTCTGGCCTGGAGCACTGGAGACAGTACTGCTCTGTGCCTGAATTGTTTTGACTTTGGGAAGTGTTTCTCCATGTAATTTTTTCTTGTGTCTCTTTGGGATTTAGGGATTTCATTGGAAAGTGAAGCTGCCAGGAACTAAGACAGGCTTAGGGGAATTCTTGCATCTTTTGCTTTTGTTGTGATGGAAAAACTTAAAAATAAACGTGCAACATTGCAGGGGTCATGTTCTACCTCTCCTAACCTGATCCTCCAAAAAAGCAGCTGCAGAGTTCTTGCACCAGCCCATGGATAAGCCATGAGGTGTCCCATCAGGCTACAGCCCAAGTTTGGAGCTCCAGAGGAGAGGTGAACATTGCAGGCAGCTTTGCAGTGCTGGATGCAGAGGAAAGGAAGGATCTTTTTGTCACCAATGCAATTTTTGGCCTAATTCATGAGCTTAATTGCTCTTGTTATAACTTGCATGATTTGTATGTTATTAATGCTTTTACAGTTGCCTGGCACATTTGAAAATCCAGTAGCAGCATTTGACTTGTGACTTTCTGTAGCTGTGAAGTTGCCTCATGCTGATGTGTCATGCAGAATTTCCACCCCATATTGTCTCCTCTCTTTGTTCCCCCACACTGGTCAGAGTAAAATGAAATCTCTGATTAGCCTTTGCCTTGAGAGTGAGACTGTGGTGGCTGAGAGTCTGTAAGAAAATCTGGCTGCTCCCATGGATCCCATGGATCTGTCTCCTGGTTTTCAGCAGATGAGTATCACCAGACCTGCCTGTGTAGTCTGAGGGTGGCTCTTCCATGTAGGTAATGCCACCTGCTTTGCAAAAACACATCCCAGACTCTGTAACAGCATGGAAGAGGTTCTGATTGGGAAATATCTCAGCATTCAAGAGCAGCCCAAGGCAGGGTAGCAGAGTGGATAGTGTGGTAGTCTTGTTGAAAATTACGGTTTCTCCATTTTTAAAAGCCAATCCCCGTTTCATTAGCATGGAATTTATTGTACACCCTATCACTCCAGCAGCAGGGGCCCACTAAGACAGATTCAGGCTATTCCTGTGCTCTGCTCTCTGCAGCTATGAAAGCAAAATTTCATTTTCATAACAAGTGAAAACTGGATGTTGCTTCTTCTCGTTTTTTCCTGAGGGACTCCAAGAGAAATGAGTTAAATTGCAATGGGAATGGCTAATTACACTATCTCAGGAGCTCTCCAGTCTGTAGAGATATTGCTGTACTGCCATGTGTGCTCTCCAGGAAGGGTTTCTTTGTCTATATCTAGCTAGGATGGTTTTCAGCTTTCATGTCTGCATTAAAGAATTTGAGATGTAAGAGGTCTGTCCACACTGTTTGTTCTTGGATAAATGTGCTGTGTGCCTGATCAGGTGTCTGTGTAAGATCTAAGGGAATGGCAGTGTTAGCAATGAAGGATTTCCCCAGCTTTATATGATGTGAAATGCCAGGCAGCTCATAGGGCACCTTGTCCGTGGTGGTGAGCATGAATGGTGGCACTGGGGGTGCACTGGGTGACACCCCAGTCCTGTGCAAGCCATGGGTGTTGAGCTTTTATGTCTGACCTTTGCATTTCTCCAGACATCAGGGTCTCCCAGGGAGGCAGAGGCTGGGGCTGGGATTTGCTCTCAGGGATGTGCCAAGAGGCTCTACAAGGAGCTGTCAACAAAGGGCTCCCACTGGAGCAATCATTCCTTCACCACTGCAGCTTGTTCCTGCCTCACTGCAGGCTCTGTGAGCTTCACCCAGGGCTGTCTGCATGAGGGGCTTTGGACAGCACATCTGCAGCCACCACAACCTGGGACTCGTTCCCCTGGTGTGGTTTGACCAGCAGAGTACCCACAGTTTGAGCAGGTCTGCAGAAAAGAGCTGTGAGGAGTCACACTTGGTGTTAAACCCTGCCTTCCAGATGAGGCTGTGGAAATCCCAGTTACCTGTTTTGCCTCTCCATGAAGGAAACAGTAAGTCTCAGATACATGCCAGACAGGAGTCCAGTTCAGGGGATGGTTTGGGTTGAAAGGGACCTTAAAGATCATCTTGTTCCAGCCTGACACCATGGGCAGGGAACCTTCCACTGGACCAGGTTGCGCCAAGCCCTGTCCAACCTGGCCTTGGTTGTTTGCTCAGCCCCAAGACAGCAAGAAAAGAGCAACAGTCAGACTTTCCAAAACACTTAAATAATTCAGGAAGCCAGGTCCCACTGGTAGTCACTCCTTCTCCAACAGGTACAAGAGCAAATACAGGTACAAGAATTGTTTCATCCCTGTCCACACAACAGGTCAGAGGCAGAATCAGCAATAAAAAGCCTGATGTGCTGTAATTGCTCTTGGTTTATTTAAACTCTGAGACACCATGGGAGAAACCCAAATGGATGGTGAAGGGAACACACATGCACTCCCTGATGCTTCAGGATGCACTTGCCATCCTCCTGTGAACCACAGCAGCTTGAAAGGCTGGGAGGTCCCAGTGTAACATGTCCCTGTTACATTTGGTCTGTGGTTGGAAAAAATCTCCCTTTCCTTCAAAATGCAGGGCTTCCCTCCTGAAACAAGCAGCTCAGTCAGCTGTGGAGATTCCCCAGTATCCTCATTCCATTAGGAAGATTTTCCAATTTCTGAAAAGGGTTTAAAGAAACAGTTTGCTTGGCTTCACTTCAAATATTTAGCTCTTTTTCAGCAAGCCAGAGGTCACAGTGGGATCTGTAGGTCAGAAGCAGAAAAAGTTGCTTTACACAGTGAAACCCCAAGACATAATGAGCTTCAAATGAGCGGTCATTCCTCTGACTGGAGCTCTCCAGCATTTAGCAGGAGTTGGGAGGATTTTTTTCCCCTTCCTTGTGACTGCTGGAGGGTTGAGGGGAGCTATGCACAGTTACACTTTTATTAATTTTTGTGGGCTGGGAACCACAAGGCATAAAAGGGCTTCTGTGAGCAGGGTCCCATCTCCAGACACCCCCATCTGAGCTGGGTGGCTCAGTGTCCTTCTCAAGCAGCATCATTCACACAGAAGGCATTCCAGGGAGATGGGAAACCCCTCCTGCCTTGGAGAACACATTCAGGGATTGTTCTGGTCTCCGTGCCACGGAGCAGCCTCAGGCTGCTGCTGTCCCATGGTAACATTTTCCATGGAGTTTCTGGTACAAGGCTTGGAAGCTTCCAGATGCAAGTCTGCCAGCTGCTAGATTGGATTGTTTCAGCAGATATAGGAAGCTAAAGTGGGTGGGAAAATGAGTACCCAAGCAAACAGTGACACATGCAGTGGGATATTTTGATTTAGTGGTCTCAGATCTGTCCTACCCCGTGTGTAGATAAGAGGAGCAAAACTGATGTATTGATGATAAATATATTTAGGAGAATCCAAGTTTCTAGGTGGGAGTGGTAAATTGAATTAATCCAATGTAGCAATTAATTGTTGCTGACAGCTCCTGAGGCAGCTGCTATCCTGCACCTTTTGTTACTCAGCCCATCTAACTGTGCCACACAGCATCTTCCTCCTCTGCCAAGAATGTGGGTGGAATCCCAAATTCACCATGTTGGAACACATCAAGATCAATTATTTTTTACAATTTTTAGGACTGCTGGCAGACTGCACCCTTTTCTCTCCACAGTTGCCAGAGCAGTTTCAGAGGTCTAACACAAGCCTCAGAACTGGTCACAGCAGTTTCCTTCATGCCAGACTGGACTTCCCACTATCATTTCATCATCAGGATGTGGCCACTTCCACTAGGATAAAACCACATCAGTCTTTAGGGACAGGATGAGTCTCTGACCTTCCTTTGCCTGGGTTACACTGGACACACTCTGTCAGACTCATGGAACTCGGTGGTGAAGGCTCTGTTTTATCTCAAGAGTGTCTGTTCTCATAATCACACTTTTAATCACTAGAAACTGCGACTGGATTCTTCCTCCCTTCTCCCCTCCTTCTGCTTAAGGCTTTTTAGGATTTTGTTGCTGTGCTTTGGTTCACTCTGGAAGAACCTGCACCAGATTTTTCTGGGGGTGTGATTAGTCTCTTATCCAGGAGCTCTGGATTGGCAGCTGAGCTTCCCACAATCCAGGTTTCCTCCTGGAATCCATCACTTTCATCTGGGAGTCACACCACACCGAGCTGCTCCCTCCAGCCTGACACTGCTGTAAGCCTGTGCTGGGCTATGGTGCAGCACAAATTTCAAATGACTGCACTGCTGTGGGCTTTGGGCCAAGCTGCCTCACTCCAAAGTTGAATTACAGCTGAATTCCCTCCTCAAATCCAGCAGCAGGCTGGATTTATGAACCCTATTCAGAGCTACCTCGATTATTGCTTATGTGTAAAAGCTTTTTAGGAACTCATCTTTTATAGAGACTTTGCTGGCCTGATTTCTGTCACTTATTATTCATTATCCTATATATTTGAGACTGGAAAGATTTGGGCTGAAGCATTTTTGCCACCACAGACTTGTTGAATTACCTTAAGCAACACATTCAGTCTCTGTTTCAGTGTTCCACCCAATGAGGTGGACAGGTGATTCCACAGTTTGCTGGGAAGATGAATTTATTTAAGACTCCTCAGTGTCCAGGTACTCTGGCTCCAGCAGCTGTATGGGTTTTCAAGTGAGAAGGTGATACTCAAGCACCTTAATTTTAATTAAAGCTCTTTCAGTTTCACTGGAAATTCACAGATGGGCTAAACAAGAATTTCAGGTGAAAATTTAGAAGGACATTAAGAATGGAGCAACAAGTTTTGGGATTTGGGTTCAGGCTGAAAATTTGGAAGGAATTTAAGAATGGGATGTTAATTTGGGTAAAAACTGCCCTTTGAAAAGTTCAGTCTCAATCTTTTAATTAAATAGCCTCTTGCAGCAGAGCAGCATGCTGTGAAATAGCACTGAGCATTCAGCAACTGTGTGTTCCACAAGATGAAATTTAAAAATGCATTATTTTCTATTAAAATGCAGTAAAAATAAAACTGAATAGAGATCAGTGCACTGATGTTCTCTCAGAGGACAGCAAGGGCACTGAACTTGGCTGGCAGTGGCATGTTTATCTGTAGTGATTTTCCTTGGAAAATCACAGACCCTGAAGATTTTGGCCCCAAAATGCTCATTGCAATCCTACAGCTTGCTGAGAAAGTGTCTGAGGGGTTTTTCTATCCCCTTGCCTGTACTCCCCTAACTTGAGGGTCCATAAAGACCTCCTCATGGCAGTGTAGAGCTCTCACACATTCTTGGCAGAATTCTTGGAGTTGAATTTTCAGGTTGTTTCATCTCCCAGGAACGTGTTCAAGAGGACTTAGAATTGTTATTACTTCTGCCTGAAAGGTTAGCAGATCTTCTGTGCTGTGTATAATGCAGGCATAAACTATTCTTAGCTGCTTATTCCAGATAACTCCTTAAATAGGCTTCGGAAAATATGCAGGGTGCTTTTAAAATATGATGTAAAAGGAGATACTGGTATATGTGATTTGAGGTAGATACTCTGACAGTGTCACTGGCTTGTGAGAATTAAGGAAAAAAATAGATTTAACTTTGTGAAATATGGATTTAAAGAGTTTACATGGACGTACTGCTATTCCCACTGTTTTTCTGTCTGATTATCCATTTTCTTCCCAATCTCTGAAGGCAAAAATCTGGTTGGCTTGTAGGGAAAATGAGTTCACCCCAAAGAGCTGAACAATTTTCCTTTAGTAATTACTTCTGTTCTCTTCAATTCTGAGCAAAAAAAAAAAAAAAAGTTGTTAA
>VZRH01001266.1:1146985-1159818 GCA_013397555.1 Urocynchramus pylzowi
AATTTTTTTTTCTTAATAAAAAAAAAAAAAAAAAAAAAAAAAAAAAAAAAAAAAAAAAAAAAAAAAAAAAAAAAAGTTGTTAACCCCCCCACACACTTCCGCTCCCCTCTGCCTGCTTCCATCCCCTTCTGCTGGGCTCCTCCCAGAGCCTGGACTCCCCTGACCTGTGGAATGTTTGCTTTACCCAAATTATCTCAGTGTCATGACATGTCCTGTGGTGACAGACACACATCCCCTTCCACAGAGGCTGGTGGGAACCCACAGCTGAGTTTCCCTCCGTGGGTGCCAGGGAGGGTCCCAGTGCCACCACCCCCCTGCCAGGGCACCCCAGGGCTCTGGGCTGTGGCTGAAGTCTGGCACAGCACTGCTCCAGCATTCATGCAGCTTCCCACCATCTCCTTTTGACTCTGTTTTGTGTTTGTTGTGTGTTTTAGGGTCCCCCAGGCCCCCATGGAAACCCTGGCTCACCTGGCCCCCCAGGACTGAAAGTAAGTATGAACTGCTGAGAGGAGCTTTCACCTTCCCATCCCACAGGACAGCCTGGGGGAAGGACAGCTTCCTCATCTCCTGCTCTGTACAAAAGGACAGCAGCTGAAGCCATCTCTCCCTCCCTCCTGCTCTCCCAGGGGCTCTCAGCAGCACAGCTGAGCCTTTTCCTGTGCCCAGAGAGACCCTGCTCTGTGCCTCCACCCTTGGTTCTCCTGAATTTCAAAGACTGCCAAATTAGGATCCTGCTTAAGCTATGCCTGTGCCAGGGCACAAACTGCTGTGTCAGACAAGGGCAGTGGAATCCTTGCTCCAGAGCTCCACCAGCTCTGAATTCCTTTGCTTTCTCATTTTTCTCCTCTGGATTTTGCAGCCTGTTCCTCTGAGTCTGGACGGTGGCAGGAGTGACTGGCAGCACCCAGTGCCTTCCTCTGCCTTCCTCCTCCTAAAACTCCTCCTTCTGTCTTTCCCTCTCCAGAGTTTCTGGGCACTCTGAACTCCACCAGTCCTCCCAAACTGATCTCATGGCTTCCTTCTAGATGGCCTCACCTCTCCCACGGGGGCTCACAGACCTCCTGCAGTGCCAGGGGCCCTGTGTTTTGTCCCTTTCCCTGCACACACATTCCCTCCAGGTGGGAGTCACCCCCTGCAGCTGGACCCTCTCCCTTTGCCTGGGATTGAGCACAGATGTGGCTCTGGAGGGGTCCTGACCCAGTGTGCAGCAAAACCCTTCCAAAAGGTGTTTTAATTCCCAGCTCATTCTGTGTATAAGGCTTTGTGTTACCTAAAGACTGGAGTTCCTGGAAAACTGGTTTGGATTGCTTTGGTATGATTGTTTACAAAGGAATAGGTTTATATTTTATAACATCTGTGTTGGACTAAAGAACAACAGAGCTTGGAGAGGCAATACTTAACAGAGATTTTCAGTACCAGGGAGCTGTAGGACATCTCAGCCAAACAGAGAAAGGTGTGAGCAATAGTTCTGTCTTTTCATGACCTCATCAGTAGGCAGAGATGTTATGAACACTATTGATGCTCTGGGAAAAAGATTCTGGAAACTTGGCATGCTGCCTCTACGTGATTAAAAATTAGGCACTGGAGACATGCTGGTGAACAGCAGCTGGTTTAAATTCCACATACAGCCTGAAAAGTGAGCCTGTAAAAGTTCTACATCTTAGTGTTCTGCATTTATTCTCCATCAATGACTTCCAGATCACACTTGTTGAGTTTTATAAGTCAAATCAAACTTCTTTTATCTAACTTCCAGCCCTGCAAATCCAGCCTGGTCCAAGCTGTGGAGTCAAGTCATGTTTCTATTCTACAGGATTTTTTTAAAACACTTTTAGCCTAATGACTCGTCAGAAATCATCATTTGGCTGTAAAGCTCTCTTCAGTTGGTCACCTAATAGAAATTAAGTCTTACTGTAAGCATTTTTCCTCCATCTCAAGGCACAGTCTGGCAGCAGGAGGTCTCAGTGGATGGAGAGCTGTAAGTCTGCAGCAGAGATCTGGTGTCATCAGGCTCTGTGATGTATTTTATTCTTGCCCAGCCACCATTTGCAGGATTGGTCTGTTCATGGTGCTTTGTCAAAAGAAGTATTAGGTTTGCAGTGGGATGTGAGAGCTGGAGCTCAGCCCAGGCCACGGTGAAGGTTCACCTCTAGCAGGGAGAGCCTGGTGAGCCGTGGTTACATCATCTCTGCCTCAGAAATGCTCTTTGGAAGGTGTGGATCAGATGCCAGAGTTTTGATTCCCCTCCTTCCCTCCAATTCTCTGGTGTTCCAGCAGTCCCAGAAAATGGACTTTGCCCCCAAAATTGATTTTTCTCCCCCTTATGTTTTAACTGCCTGTAAGCCTGCACCTGAGACCTGATTTCTTCATCATAAGATGATCCAAGAATGGTTTGAGTTGGAACCTGAAAGCTCATCTCATTATGGGCAGGGACACCCTCCACTAGACCAGGTGACACAGAGCTCCATCCAGCCTGGCCTTGGACACTTCCAGAGATGGGAATCTTCTCGAGAGACCCAGCACAGGGCAGAAATTCTGCATTTGTGAAAGCTCAGCCTGCACAACAGAGCAAAGCAGCTCCAAGTGGAACTTCTCTTGCTGAGAGCCATCAAGTGGCTGCTGGACTTGGTCTGGCTTAGACAGCAGCTAATCCCACAGAAAAAAAAAAAAAAAACAAAAAAAAAAACAAGCAATCTAACAAA
Organism: Urocynchramus pylzowi; assembly: GCA_013397555.1. NCBI lineage: Eukaryota > Metazoa > Chordata > Aves > Passeriformes > Fringillidae > Urocynchramus > Urocynchramus pylzowi. Next base: position 1,149,685 of record VZRH01001266.1, read on the forward strand.
GGAAATTGAAGTTTCCCAGATAGATACAGCTTGGAAACCATGACTAACACCAAGTCTTTGTCACTTAAGAAGGGACCCAGGAGCATAATATTTATCAGCTGAATGACCAGAGCCCTTGTAAGGTCAGGCAGCTCTGTGCAAGTGCTGTGGTGTGGCACTGCAGGCTCTGGGTGGTTTTATGTGTCTCCTGCCTGGCTGTAGTGCTTTAGCTGTGCTTCTGCATTTCACAGTCCACCCTGTGCAGAGCCCACTTTATTCTCACTGCTGGAGCTGAGCACTTGTAATTCCCTGGACTTAGGGAGCTGATCTTTTGCACAGAGCTGTTTGTAGCTGTTGAGCCAAAATCCTGCTGATCTGCTTGGGCATGGTTCCACTGACTCCAGTGGCATTACACCTGCTTGTGCCACCTGGGAATTTAGCCTGTGGTGCTTAGCTCAGCAATTCATGATGTGAAACTGCTTTAAGGGGGATTCTTGCTGCTTCCTGCATTCTGCTTGTTGTCCTTGGCAGTTGTAAATTTGCTGTTGCATCTGGTTGGCAGAGACTGATATTGCAGATAACCTCTGCAATAGCTGTAGCCACAGGCTGGGCTGGGGCTGGGTCTGTCACCTGAAAGCTGCTGGGGGACAGGAGGAGTGGTTTTGCTTTGTTTTGTAGCTCTCAGGATGCCCTGAAAGCATTTGGGATTGGGCAGATGGTCAGACAAGGTGTGTTTTCAAAAGCCATTGCAAGAGTTGGGTTTGCATCTCCCACCTGGAAGCTTTTGGCATCAGGTATTAGGATGATTTGCTGCTCTGGATAAATCTCTTCTCAAAGCACTTGAAAAATATTGTATTTTCAGCTTAGTGAGTGCTTTTTCTCTCCGAGGTAGCTCATCAGTTTAGCTCACTGATGTTTAAAATAGTATTAGTGGAATTGCAAAACTGGGATGTTAAAATTGCACAGCTCTAGACTTCTCCCAGGTAGGAAAAAATCCCAGAAGAAAACAATTTCTTCCTTTACAAGAGGAAGATGTGTTCTCAGTAAGTTAGGATGGGAAAGAGAGAAACTTGTGGGAAAGGTGTTGTGACTTGGCTTGGACAAGATTTAGGTTAATTCCCCTGTTGTCATCACTGTGTAAGAAGACTCAAGCAATTAATCCACAATTTCAGCTCTCACATCCAGCTGGTCCCGTTGCTAACTGATCTTGGGGACATGTGATCCTGCTTCTGGCTGAGTTCTCCACCTGTGTGATGGTCTCAGCAGGGCTGAACACAGAACCAGTGCAAAGCAGAGACCTGGCTAGTGTGATCTGGAGCTTCCCAGGGGAAAACACAAGTTCTTTTCCATGTCTCAAAGTCATTGCATGGAGCACATGGGAAGATTTAGGGAAAGCGGTGGGTGTCTACCTGCTGCAGTAAATGAATTTTGCAGAGTAGAAATGAACTCCCAGTGATCCCAAGGGCTGCTCTAATCTGTTCCCAGCAGTGGCAGCACCCACTGACTGCTCTGAAGCTCAAGGAGTGGGAGAATTGCCCTGATAACAGCTGCATGCAAAGCAAGATTATCTGCATGACTTCATTCACTGTTTGGAAAGCCGGCAGCCTTCATTGAGAATTTCTGCAGATACATCTGCCTTGAATCAGCAGTGCTCCCTACAGTCCAGAGCCAAGCAGTCTCACTCCTGAGTCTCACAGCTTGTGGTGGATGCTGGAGGAGGAGGAGGGGAATGGGGGGTTTACACTCTGTTCAAGGTGGGAAGTACACATGGAATGTACTCACAGTGAGGCTGTGTGGAAAAGCAGCTCAGCTGGCTGGGACCAGAGCTCTGTGCTGCTCATGAGAAATGCCAGTTAATAACCAGTGTTGCTGCTTTCTGGGTCTTCCCTTGACAGCCATTAGTTAACCCTGTGCTGATGGGCACACAGAGGTTCTGGCTCATTTATGATTCATGGGGTGTTAAATGGTGACTGATCCTGGGATACCCATCTTGGCAAGATGGATGGATCTCATCACCCAAAGAGATGTTCTGTGTGCTCAGCTTTACCTCTCCCCTACCCAAAGAACCTGGCACTCTTCAATCTCTTCTAGAGTTTCCTGCTTTCATCTCTCCCCGTCAGGTGCTCACATTACCTTTCCACCTCTTGAAAATTTGAAGTGGGATTTCCAAAGGAATCTGCTGGAATTAGATGATCAATTGCTGCTGAGATTCCAGCCTGTGTTTGTCAGAAGATCACAGCCTCAAACTGTAATTTCCCTTGTCACGGTTGTTAAGGAGGAAAATAAGGAATACTGCCACTTAAGGTCAAGTGCTGCTTTCTGCCAGCCTGGGAGCCTCACAATTGCTCTGCCTGTTGGGGGTGTCTAATTAGTACAACTTTCTCTGCAGTCTCATCTGTTCCTCACAGTTAAAAAAACAACAGCATCTAGTGAGTTGTCGAGAAGGATGGTTCAGCCCCAGTAATAGGCTTGGTAATTATTTTTGTGATGGTAGTTGTAGACAAGGAAGGAATTGCAGCTGTCTGGTCTAATAAGTATCAAAAGTCCTGACATTGCTTTCTTCCAGTTATCCTTTCTTTAGCCAATTGAATACTGTCAACTACTATTTAAAACTCAACTCTTTAGCAGCAGCAATCACTCACCAAGTCCACCCCCAGCATAACAGCTATTCCAGGCCACTTTAATACATTTGGGATGTCAGGGAAGACTGGGATAAAACAAAATGTTTTTCTAATTTGGAGGCTTGGTGGAAGCAGAACCACATCTGTGGGCTGGGCCCTTGGATTATGTCACTAATGTAAGTTTTTCATTTCAGGGTCAGAAAGGTGATCCTGGGCTGTCACCTGGGAAAGCTCGCAATGGGCAGAAGGTGAGATGTCACCCTGGGGCCATGGTGGGCTTTCAGAACTGTGCACACTCACAGGGAGTCTGTACTGCAGCCACAAGCATCCCAGCTGCTTAGGAATGGGAAATAAGGCTTAGATCTTGGATTCAGGACTAAGGAGAGGCAGCTCCCAATGATCACAGTGCCCTGAGGTGGTACCTGGCACGGTGTTGTTGTCTGAGTGTTTATCCAGTTTATCCACAGCTGCTGCTGGCTTCAGCCAAGTGTTTCAAGTAGCACATCTGAGGTACAGCCACGCTCTGGGCATGCAGCTGCAGCAGGAGGCAATCCCAGCATAAAGAATAAAAACCTTGAAGACCAAGGAAAGGATGTTCTTGCCGAGGAGCTGAGAAACAAGGGTTTGCCTCATGCTGCAGCCCCATCAGGATAGAGGTTTCTTGGTTTCAAAGGCATGGATCTTGCTGAGGGGTTTCCACCAAGGTCTGCTCAAACCAACACAAAGCACCCAGCTGGGAAGGAAAGCTGATTGCTAGGTTTAGCAGCTTTTGAGGATCAGAGTTCTGCTAATTCCTTTCAATAAGTTACAACTCCCATTTTTGCTGTTTCACAGCTGAGTGATTTTTACTGAGGCAACAAGAATTCTAGAAATGAACAGTAGGGCAATCAGGGCTCCACATCATCTACCTCAGTCAGCTCTTTCAGTGATGCCTGCACAATCCTTGGTAACTCATGTCCAGGGTAGAAGCCTGGTTTTATTCCTCTCACCATAAGTCTTGCTATAAATGCACAGCTCATAGAAAGCACCAGCCATAAGGAGCTGTTCATTTGACACCAGATGCCTCTGTAAAGCACAGTGAGGCCACACAGCTGCAAGATGGAAGGCAATGCTAGAAAACATTCAGAAAACTAAGACTGAAATTATGCTTTTAACTTAACAACATGAGATGTCCTCTGAAGTTTCTGGTACACTATAATGGAGTGGCATCACGTGGAAATCAGCCACCTGCAGGGTCTAGAACTGGTTTCTTGAAGACAATGCTTGGTGTAAAAAAGGGAGACATCCAGATGACCTTCAGCTTGTGTTAATAAGGCTTTATCCCTGATAGCAGCAATAGGAATAAGGAGTTTCCAGCAGGAGTTTGGAGTGATGCCTAATTTCCAATGTAGATACTGGAAATGTGTTGAGCTTCAGTAAGAAGGCACTCCAGGGTGTTTTGATCCTGATCAGAGGAGGCCAAGTGGGCTCACACAGCCGGGTTGGGTGTTGGAGAGGTCTCGCAGCAACGCGCTCATCCGTTCTCTGATGGTTTGGGTTTGCCAGCTGGGATGTGATGCAATCCCTTTTCAGAAGTACAGGCCACTGAACAAACCCTCCCACCAGCAGCCTGCAAAGGTTCAATCCGTGTCAGACGGGCAGGTTAAATAATTACACCACCAGCACCATCCCAACGGGAGCCATGGGCTGAGCCAGAGCAGTAGCAGAGTGTGAGAGCAAATCACAGGATTTGGCAGGAGGTACCTGTTGTTCTTATTGCATTTAAAATCTAAAATTTCCTTGCCTTGGCGATTTCAATGCCTATTGAAAGGCGAAAGAAGCATGTGACTGAATGAGATCATTGAGGGGAAAAAAAGCGCATTCATTCTGCTTGCGAAGAGCTGGACTCCAGCAGCAGCTGCCATTAATTAACTGGGGTTATTATTTATATGAGCCAGTTAATAGAGATGTTGTTTAAATCTACTCTTCTTATCCAGTCAGGTTCTGAAGAGTTGTGATTAGAACCAGAAATATCAATAGCTGGGGGCTGGTGTCAGCAAAATAATTGTGGTAAATGCAGTAGGCATAGGGAAAATGTTGCTGAAAACTAATTGAACTTGCTTGCTTCCTACAGGGAGATGTGGGCTTACCTGGTTTAACTGGGTTCCCTGGACCACCTGGTAGAAAGGTAAGAGTGTTCTTTTCTAGTGAATCAGATCAGTAATTTTATTTTAAAATTTTCTTCTATAACTCTGCCCGAAAGATTTGATTAAAAGACCCAGTATCCACCCAAAGAGCCTTATGCCTGTTTAGCAGGTGTAAAACCTAGGGAGATAGGCTGAAGCAATTGCCTAAAGACTATGTAAGAGTATGAAATGAAATTCTGGGTACAGAATTCTGTTCCTTCTTTGCATCCTTCATCCCTCTGCACCCTGACACTGGGTGTTCCTCAGCAAGCTCCATTTCAGCCAGTGCATTATCTAAAGGGATCTCCAACCAACAGCAATACTTAAAGCATGGATTCAGAACAGTGCTAGCATTCCAAGGAAACCATGACTGTCTAAAACATATCTGTGTGCCTTCCCTCTTAATTTTTCTTGGAGACTGTCAGCACTGGTCAGGTTTTAGTTTATTTGCTTCCACATCGATGCTTCAACAGCATTAACATCACAAACAACACATTTATGCCTAGAAAAGGATATGTAAGGATAGAATACAAGATCCATCCCTGTTTTCCTGAGGCAACAGGGTGTGTGTTTCTACCCATACATCCAAGCCTGCACAGCAAAACCTGAGCCATCCATACCTGGAGCTCAGATCTTTCATATATCAAGGACATTTCAGCTGAGTTTCCAGTTCCAGGCTGTGTTTTTAGGTTGGTTTCTTTTTTGGAAGCTGGACCTGCTGCAGGGAGCTGTTTGAGTGGGGCTCAGTGGCCATGACTCTCCCTCCCAGCAAGCCAATGTTGCCACAGCTAAACTGAGCAGTTAAAATTAGCATCTTGTTTCCATCACTTCATCAGTCAATGGGCCATTGACCATACACTGTTTCTCAGGTCAATTAGCTGCACACAAACACCTCCTCTGGTAGGTTTTAAGACTCCAAGGAGAGAAAGAAGGTGTGGAGGAGGCTGAAAGGAACCCTCCCTCTCCAGGATTATTTGTTGTATGCTTTATACTAGAACCAAATTGCCAAGAGGAGGGGCTGAGTTTATTTTTCTACTCCAAGGCTGGTCACGCTTTGGGTGCTGTGTGGAGTAGGAGCAATTGAGTGATTAATTACAGATCTTTTGCTGTCACAAACAAGTTCTAACTAATAGGGTGCAAAGAATACCATTTTCCTGGTATAACAGCTCATAAAACAAAACCTTGTGGTTATGATCAGCAAAATGCAATGTCAGGAGTGCAAGCATTCATAGTGGAAAAAGCAGAGAAGGAATAGGAGATTGAACAAACATTCCCAAGTCCAGCACATGGCCTTCACATCTGATCTTAACTCCCCCAGGACAGGGTAAAGGCAGGGATATGCTTCTGTTTCTTCAAGTAATGAGCAAGTTGGATGTTGAAATTTTTCCTTTGGTGCAGCTTAAAAACACCTCCCAGTAGCACTAGTCTGGCAGTGGGTTTGGTGTAACCTGGCTTTTATTAGCATCTTGCATTAAGAAAAAATTTACAGCTGTTGGAGAAATGTTTGGAAAAAATCTTTTTTTTTTTTTTAATCTGGGTTGCCTGCTGGCATTCTCCCAGTGAAAATACACTGCTGCTTGGCTGGAGGTGGGCAACATATCTTGGCTACTGGAAAACAGCAACGCCTTGGAAATGGACATCCCTCCTCTCACTCCATGGAGGTGCTGCAAAAAGGGCTCTGAGGGCTTTGATCAGAGAACACCACATAGAAACCTTCAAATGGGTAAAAAATTTCACCAGAAGAAACAAAAGGCATTTCCCACTAAATGAAACCACTGTCTCAGAGCTGGAGCCACAACCAGCAGCGTGTGGTTTTGGACAGTGGGGCTCACTCCTCAGTGCCTGCCTTAGGAATGCTGACAGACTTGGATTGGACTTGCAGGATTGGCCAGGCTGATCTCAGAGCACCCCCAAAGCTGTTTTAGCTCCACACATCTACATGGAACTGCCTTAGAAGCAGCAGGTGTACTTCTCATCCTCTCCACACAGAGCAAATGGTGCTTTTGCAGACCAGGAAGGGTGCAGGACTTGGATGCTCCCTCTGCCTGTCCCTCTGGTGCCTGTGAGGTATCTGTGGGCTTTGGCTTCTGGTTTGGGGCTGCAGACCACAGCTGCCTTGGAGATAGATCTCAGCAGAGCAGCATCATTGCTCCAGAGGAGGGAACAGCAGCAGGGAGAGAGGCAAAGCTTCACTGGAGTCAGAGAGCAAAGACAGAGCTGGGAAGTGGTCAGTGCTTCAAAACATCCTGTATGCAGGTCTCATTCCCTGGCCCCTTAATTCTTCACATTTCCTACCAAAGTGCAGGATGATCCCTTTAGCTAGGAGAGAGTGGATTATAAATATCATCACAGATGAGTAAATCCTTCACTGGAGTGCAATTTCCTTTCTAAATCACAGCCCTTTGTGTGGAGTGCCCTGTAATCATCACGAAGTGTTCAGATAAAAGAGCAAATGCAGTTGTTTTCATACCCTCTGCCCTGTCATTTTAGTGCTATTTGAAGAGGATTTTAGCAGGTAAATACTTTCACACTGCGGCCAGCTTTAACATACACAAGCTTTTCTGGTTTTTCTTCATTGTAATTCACCTGAGGCAGAAATAGCTGGGGTATATTGTGAAGAAATACATGTTTGAAACTCTCCAGAGGCCAGAATATGTAGTGAGGAGGATATTTAATAGAACATAACAGTAGCACATAACAGTACCTACATATTTAGGAACAGAACATTTTTAACCTAATTGTCATTCACTTACCACTACAGAATTGGTGCAGAATTTAGTTCAGGATGTGCTTTGAGCATCTCAAGGGACCATCATGCAACCACCTACTTTGGGTGGACATTGCAGGCTAAATACACCCATCCTGCAGAAGCCCAGCTGGAGCAGAAAGGTTCAGAGCAGCCAAGCCAGGCACATATTTCTTATCAGTAGAAAAGTAAGATATTGTTAAGCTTGGTGCTCCAGTTGTCTGGAGACAAGGTAGCTTCTGCTGCAGGCTGGAAGAACTGGGCAGAGCTCCCATAAGAAAACCCCATGGAAATCTAAATTCCAGGACTGGGGATGCTGAACCCAGGGATGTTTCTGTTGGAAGCTCTCACCTTCAGGCCAGACACCCAGGGTGGAGCATCCTCCCTCCTCTCTGTGAGCCTCTGTCAAGGAGCCAGGGAGAGGATGAGCAGGAGAGGATTTCATGGGGCAGATTCCTGGAGAGGGGCAGAGAATCCTCTGTGCTGGTCCTACTCCAAGAGCTGCTGAGGCACTTCCAGTGAGGAGTCTCTGACTGAAATGTTCTCACAGCATTTAGAGAAAGGACCCTTGAGGTGGTTCAACCAAGGGTCTTTAACATACACAAGGGCAGCCTTGTCAGAAGGTGCAGCTCTGTCCAGAGCCATGGGATATCAGCAAAGCCAAGCAGGAGAGAACTGGTGAGAAGGGAATCAGCATCATTCCAGGCCAGACTGTCTGAAATAACAAGGCAGGAGGAATGCAAAGGGGAGAGGGTAGTGGCCAGGATGGCTGGGAGCGTTGCACACCCTGCCAGCAGAGGCTCAGGCTGCAGGTCTGGAATAGCCCGTGGGAAGAATAAAAAAGCTGTTAAGCAGAGGTGTGGACCTGGGAGCAGAAACAGTCCCAGGTTTGTGTGGTGAGTGGAGCCAAAGGCCAAGTGCTTGGTCACCCCTGTGACTGCTGATGGCTTCCAGAGCAGGGACACTCCCTGTGGGCTTCACAGACAGATGAGGTGTGCTGGACCCCTGGCCAGGACAGGGTGAGTAGCAGGGACTGAGGTACAAATAGTTGTAACCCACCCTTGAAAGCAATTTGTTATTTCTCTAGTATTTGTGCAAGGATTGTTCCATGTTTGCTTTTTTCTTTCCCATTTGTTTCAAGTTAAATTTTCAGCTCTTTTTTTTTTTAATCTTGCTGCTAGCCCAGCTAAACAGTCATCTCTGTAACTGAATTTAATCTCCTGGTCTGCTTCTCTTGATGGAAGCTTGTTTTAAAAAGCTGAAGCAAGATAATAAAGAAGGGGTAAAAAACCTGAAGTGTCCATCACATAAAGAATTCACTCTGTTTAAAGGGAGCTCTAGGTAAATCTAGGAGAAAGCAAACTCCCTTTAAAGACACTCAGTGACTGCAGTCAAACAGGCTGCCCTTGTCATGCTCCAGTGTCTGCATCCCCCCAAAAAATGAAATATTGACAAACTGCAGTAGGATTATGAAAGACCTGTGAGAAAGATTTGAAGCCTGAAACACTTGCCAGTAAGCAAGGTGGATGAAGAAACCCATTCTAATTAATTCAGCAGAGAGAGCAGGTTGAGAGGCAGCTTGCTCACCATTTTTAGTAGCTTCATAATGAAGCACTCTGGCTCTCGTAATAATTAGATTAGAAAAGCTGGAAGCTGGTCAAGTTCAAGGTAGAAAAATTGAAGTTTCCTGTGACAGTAAATGGTTGTTTTGGTGTTTCCTGTGGCATTTCAAACTCTAAAGCAAAAGTAAGAGCTCTGAAACACAAGTGGCTCATGTTGCTGTCGTCCCCATCGTGCCCAAAGCCAACATTTCATTCTGTGGGCCTGTGGTTTCCTGAGGATTAAGGACATCCTTACTCAAGGTGTAGATTACAAATAGATCTGAGCTTGGAGACCACTCCAAATGTGTTCATGGAGCAATTCCTTCTGGAGTATGTACCACCCCAGACCACAGCAGGGCACAGCAGCAGGTTTGGGTGGTGCAAGCACTAAACAGCTTGATAAAAGTTTTCATGATTTTGTAATGCTCTCTAAAATCCTGCTTCTCCTCAAAACTTTAGTCCCACCTGCAAAGAGAAATAGAAGCCAAACCCAGATTATTTTAGTATATCTTTGTTTCTTAGTATTCATCTCTTCCATCCTATTTTGACAGGGATATAAAGGCTACCCTGGACCACTAGGTCACCCTGGAGACCAGGTGAGTTTTCCCCCTTCCCAACAGGGGAGCTTTGAGGAGGGATGGATTTGCTGGCTGTGATGCTGGTTTGGCTCTGGTGCAGCCTGCTCAGTGTGCACAGGCAGCTCCTCCCAGGGCAGCTGGGCACACACCAGGATCTGAGCACACACACGGACCCAGCATTCTTGGCCTGGTGGGAGGAGACTGCCTTGGAGTTTCTACATTTAATTTCTGATTTTTACTGCTCAGCCACACTAGGTTTACTTGGGGGAAGAAAAACCAGCTTGCCATCCTAGCCCTTTATTTGTCTTTTTACATTAATTTCACCTGGATTTTACTAACCACACTGTGTTGAGTATATGTGATTCCCTTCCCAAAGCCCATTCCCCCCCTCCCCTTTTCTCCCCCCTCTCTATTTGGTTAAGTTTGATGTTTGCAATGCAGTAA
>VZRH01001266.1:1159853-1206299 GCA_013397555.1 Urocynchramus pylzowi
AAAAAAAAAAAAAAAAAAAGGCAATGAATAGCAGGCCCTGTTAGCAATGATGTTAAAGGATATTATACATGAATGCATTTAGTTTTGAAGAATTTTGGCAGTGCTTTCCCACCAGCAAAACTATTCCATATGCCAGATATAGATGCAGCCTTACACCTTCTCCTAGTGTCCTTGTTCCAGATTCTCTGCTGCTTTCCCCCAAATGAAGGAAGGAGAAACAGCAGCACTTGCTCAGTGCATGGATCCTGTTGACTTGGCTTCCCTGTGTTTTCCCCTTTGTTAATTAACTTCATTATCTACCCTTAATATTGTTTTCCTCTTGCTAATTGTGCATCATGTTAATCCATTCCGAATGGTTCAGCTCAAAACACTTCCCAAATGGGACATTCACCTGACTTTTTGTGCCTTTTCTTTTTTTCTCTCCAAAGGGTGAACGAGGACCAGCTGGAAGTCCAGGTGCCAAAGGTTATCCTGGCAGGCAGGTGCAGTAAATCTCATTGTGCTGTGCACAGAGTAGGGATTTGGGTGTGCAAGTAGCTAAAGACATGCCTCACTGAGGACAGTGCAGTCCTCTAGAAAATGTTGGTGTATTTGAATATTTGATCTCTGAATATTTTGCTTCTTTCCTCCTCAAGATGTATAAATAACACAGTCTTTCAACTCTGAAATGTTGTTAGAAAGTATTTTGTGCCTATGATAGATAAAACCTGAATTTCTACAGCAAATTATGACAGATTTTTCTTCAGTATAACAACAGGGAAAAAACAGAAGAGCAGAGCACAGAAAGACATGTGCAAGATGCTAACCCTTATTTTCTAGGTATATTTTGCATCTAATGTTGGACAAGTTAGAAATCTGGGATGGAAAAAGGTGTGTTTATTATTGGAGGAGGAGATCTAGATGAACTCCCATAAGAAAATGCACTGGCATAAACCTATGTATACACACAATGTTATGCATGAACTGTAAATATATATATAGAAATCATATTTGCAGCTGCAAAAAAAAGATAATGAAAGACAATCAAGTCACTGTTCTCATGCTGAAAAAAATTACTCACATACAACTTTAGGAATGAAGGCATTTGCATGGGCTAATGGATCAAGATTGGACACTTTGTTGTCCTACTGATGTAAGATGCTGAGTAGTGTAAAGGAAACAGGAGAATTTGTAAGACCCTGCAAAATGGAATCTCTTGGAGGAACATCCAGCCCTATAACATTTTGTGGTGAAGTGAGTTTGTCAGGGTTTTCCAAAATGGACACATTTAATGCTGGATTCAGTAACGTTTATCTGTAAGCCCAGAGACTAAGCAGATGTCAAAGATCCCAAATGCTCTGCCCTGAGTATTTCAGACTTATCATGAGTTTGGATGTGAATTTTTTATGCAGATGTGTAGTTTATTGGATTAAATGTCAACTAGACCTGCAGAACAAGTCTGCATCTCTCTGCCTCAGACTGTCAATAATGCATGACCCATTTTAAGTTGAAAATTAAACTGATACCTTGCTTAGCATTCTGGAGAGTGTGGATGGCAGAACTGGATGGGAGCTTTATGCACCTGACTAAATGCTCCATTCATACTCTGAAAGGCTCTTAGAGCTGAGCATGCCAAAGAGTCTCCTAGGTGTGAATGTGTGTTTGATGACTAATAAGAAGAGGTCCAAGAGATTTTGGACATACAAGGTTAATGAATGCTGTTCAGCAATTCAGCCCATCAGATAAGCAGGATGAAATCTGTGCCTTGACATTCAAAGAACAAATCTGCCTTCTTAAAAACGTGGTTTGGGTCAGGAAAGTGACTTTTTTTACTTTTTTGAGGCAGCTTTTTTCAGCCTATCTGAATGCTGTGTGTATCCTGCATCAGAGCTGTTTACTTTACAGAGATTTTACTACTTGTTACTCCTGTCAGCTGTGCTGGCTCTGCAGCCATGGGAGAGAGTGCTTGGCTCAGGTTTGGCTTGTGCATCACAGGCAGGATTGTAACTTCACCCTGATGCCTGAAATCTTTGGCAACGATGCAGGAGCCAGGAAAGAGCACAACCCAACTTTCACATCCCAGGCTGAGCCTGCAGTGCTGCCAGCTGAAGAAAATATGGACTTCGCCTTTTTTATTCTTCCCCCAGAAAATCCCATCAAAATTTGGAGCTAGAAAAAAAATTGATCTGGAAACTTGACAGAAGGCAATAAACATGAAGATTTATTTTGCATTTTTGCGCTTTTCTTCTTTGCAGTATTTTGAGTGAGAAGCATTAGGCACAGAATTAGAATGGGGAATTAATTTTCAATTCTTTCCATAGCTGATGCTGCAAAGGGTTAGAGATATCACAATACTTGCATTGCTAAGTGACTTTCTAGGCTGTAGAAATTTCTCATTGCACCAGTGTTCCCTAAGCAGGTATTGGAATACATTTGCTATGCATGTGTTTGCTCAGGCAGGAAGATAAATGGAGAGCTGTTGGGCACAGAGCATCACTGTGCCTCGCATCCCAAGTGTAGCACAACATCTGGGCACCCCACTGCATCTGCCCTTGTGGTCTTTATCAACAGAAATCTCAACTTCAGCCCCAGGGAAGGCTCACTGTGTGCAGCAGTCTCAGGTTCTGCTCCCCAACAATGGCAGATCTGTTATTTGTATTATTTTGAATTTTTTTTCTCCTTTGTTGATACTCCTTGGATGCTTAAAGCAAAACCATGCAGCACTTAAAGCTGTAAAAAGCACTTAAAGCAGAACCATTCAAGTGCTTGGGGGGTTGGCACTGCTTGTTATTTTAAGTTAAAGCTTGTCCACATTTGTCTTTGTTTTTTCCCTTCTGTTCTAGGGTTTACCTGGCCCCATAGGGGAATATGGCCCAAAAGGCACTCGGGTAAGCAACCTTTCATCTGCCTTTTCTCTGCTTGTTTTTATCAAAGACTTCTCAAGAAACTTTAGGCTTGATTTTGCAATTCTGAAGCTGGTTGCTTTAATTTGTTGGGTTTGGGGGATTTGAACCATGCACCTCTTGTTTATTGAAGCACTGTTAAGTTTTTTAAATTAAACATGGAATGTACCTTGATCAAAGTTCCCCAGTAGTGCTGATGATAAAGTCAGTCCCTTCAGAGCTCACATTGCAGGGGAGGAAAGAATGGCTTACAAATTTGTATCAAAGCCTGCAAGCCCCATGTCCCAAAGGCCTCTTTAGTTTCAATCAGTGTGGTTCAGCAGACTTTAACCACGCTGAGTATGGGCTCATTTGGGTACAGGCCTGGTTTGGGAGTGGTTTATATCACTATGAACAACAGCAAACCAGCATCTTGAAGCCATGTGCAAATACAAACAATATCTCCGTCCTGTCTGGTTTTGCTCACCAAAAATAATTGTTGGGGTTTCATTCTCACTGCAAAGGATTCTTTTTTTATTACTACTTAATGCTCTTGTTAATCACATTTTGTTCTTTTCCTGCAATTATAAATTCACAATGGATTCTAAGCCAATAAATCCCCATTTCTCTAACACGTGATACTTTCTCTATATGCAGTAAATTCAAGCAGCTGGCTTTCATCACTAGGAAAACTGCAAGGAATAAACAAATGCTGACCCTGTAGCTAGCAGTATTCCTGAGCTGGGAAGGGAGAGAGCACGTTCAGTTCCTGCAGGAGAGAGGAAAATCTGAGAGCACAGCTTGCTCACCCCACTTCTGCAAGGGTTAAAGTTTTCCCTGGGGCATCTCTTCACTGCTCTATCCAGGACCTTGTGTAATTATCAGGTGGTAGATGTGCAGAATGTAAGATTTGGAAGTTATTCTCCATTTTGCACCCCTGAGTGGTGAGGACTGAAATATTTATAAATACCCAAGGAAGCCCTTGCTTAGTTCAAATACAGTAAATCAGAATTGGGTGCTAAGGTAAGATATATGTCTTTTGTGGTTTAAAGGAGCCAGCTCTGGACTCTTCTTCATCCTCCACCTCTACTTTTTCCTTCTCCAGGAAAAATTTGGGAGTTATGTGCTTTCTTTTAGGATTCAAGAGGCAAAGGCAGACAGGATCATTTTAATGTAGCATTATTTCCCAGCCAGCTGTTGTCCCTAAAGGAAACACAACCCACAGGGAGCGATGGACTGGTGAAAAGGTTTGGTGGGGTTGGCAGATAGAGATTTAGCAGTGATGGAGAAAGAAAGATGAGAGAAAAGCAGTGTTAGCACTTGGCTCCTGTAACAGTGAGGTGCCACAGAGGGGGCTCCCTGCTGAAATTCACTTCCTCTGGATTCGGCATGTTTGGCACCGGTCGGGCCTTTGCAGAGGCCCAGCACACAAGGTAACTTTGTCCAGGCTGCTGAGCAAAGGGATTAAACACAAGGCTGCCATTGTGGCAAGGGAAGGGAAACGCTGTGTTTTATGCAGCATGTCTTGTCTCAGCAGGGCCCCAAGGCCACAGAGAAACCTGGAAACACAAGGTTTCTGATCAGTGTGGAAGCAGCAGGTTTTATGGGAAATGTGTTGGTGCAAAGGTGGCTTCCCTACAGTGTGGATGTGCAAGTTGAGCCTCCCATCAACCCCCCAAGCCTGGAATGTCAGGTTCAGCCTCTCCCAGCCCATGCAGGGCCTTCAGTGCTTGGGATGATGAAGGTTTGCACAAGGTGTTGGTGGTGCAGGGACAGGCTTTGGGCAGAGCCAGGACTCACTGCAGGGTGGTGGCAGCCCTGGTGCCCAGGGCAAGGGGGTTTGCCTCAGAAGGGTCTGCAGTGTGTGACCACCAGGTGACAGAAGACAAACAGAAAGGGCTTGACACAACAGGATAGTTGAAAATTAGTGTCAAAAGCAAAGGAAGAGACAAAAGGAGGTGTAGATTACTTTTGCTACCAGTTTTGCTAACCTCAAACCAAGCTCCATTTCCCTCAGGTACACTTAGAGCCAGCCCAGGTAAGACTTCTTCTGGCTGTCCTCTTCCTGCCTGGAGTGCTCCTGATCCCTGGTGTGAGGGTATGTGCCCTTGGACTACATCGTGGAAGCCAGCACCATGCAGTCCATGGGCATATACACTTGCCTCAAGGTTTATTTCATCACGGCTGCCACTGATCAACGCTGGAGGTTGCTCTGCTCTTCAGGAAACACAGACTGACTGCATGCTAATGGAGAAATGTATTTGATTGCTTGTTTCCTCTTTTCTTTAGGGGTATATTGGTCTCCCAGGATTATTTGGGCTACCAGGAGCTGATGGAGAACGAGTGAGTATTTTGTGAGGAAAACCTTGGTGTGTTGGTTGAATGCAGTTCTTCAGAGCTTGATATAACCTTCTCTATCCCTGCTTCCTGAGGAAGGAGGCAATCATGCCTAATGCTTACCTATCCCTTCTTTAGTCTCTTCCTACCCCTGAATGAAGACCTGTGTCTGTGTATAATGCTGATGTTCAGCTGAGGAGAACCCAGGCTTCAGGCAGGGCCATCAGACCTTGCTGTTGATTGCAGAGGAGTTTTTTATATTCTCCTTCACTTAAACACCTGCCTTCCCTCTCCCCCTTGCCAGTTTATCTTAGTGAGGTGGGGCAGGGTGAGGAGAATGTCCATGGAGATTCCCTGCTCCCACAGGAATCACCTCCCAGCCGTGCTGCCTCAGCATTTTGTGTGTCTGACTGGAGATGTTTGGAAAGCGCCTGGCTCTTGGAAGGGACAGTGCTGAGCTTTCTGAAAATGGCTTTATTTCCCGTTGCATTGAGTTGGGCAGTCCATCCTGGGGCTGTGAGTGGGCAGCTGTGGCTGTGTCCTGCCTTCCTCCCATCCCTTTCATCATGCTTTCCCCCACCCCAAATTTTCAGAGCTCTACAGGTAACCCTTGCTTTTCTGCTCTCCATCTCCACATCCTCCCACCTGCCCGATCTCTTCCCATACAAGGACCCCCTTCTCCCCACTACAAGAGCTCCTAAAAAGATCACTGGAAGACAAACACTGTTTGATTCCAGCCTTTCCTCCCTCAAATGCAAGCTTCAGAAAGCAGAGAGGCCCCGGGTCCATGTGGGAGCGCGCCTGCCTGGGAGGGGCCTGCCCTGCGCTCTGGCCACGCTGATTTAAAGCTTGTAGAACTAAATAAGAAACATAAACACAAGTTCTGCAGCGAGTGCCTCAGCAGTGGCCTTCATTTGGTTCCAGACCAGTAGCTTAATGACTGCTGCTGCTAAGCACAGCCCCAGCCTGGGGATGCTGCCTGCGCGTGTCCTCGGGAGGCCATAGTTAATGGGTGAAGGTTAATTGTCTTCTGCTCTCCCAGCCGACTGCAAGTAGCTGACATTTTGATTCCCAAACAATGCCACAGTCATTAGCCTGTTTTGCATTCTCCTTTCTCTTCTCATTTTGCTTTGTATTGTTGGTTGGCTGTTTGATTTCTCAACCAGAACTTTTTTTTTTTTCTCTCTCTCTCTCTGTGTTGTTTCCTTGCAGGGGATCCCTGGAGTTCCTGGGAAGAGGGGCAAGATGGGTAGGCCGGTAAAGTTTTTCCTCGTCTATTATGCAGACCTTGTCGAATGAAACTGGAAACAAGACATTTGGCTTTTGGCTGGGTCCTTTCATATCTTCAAACAAACCTTTCCCTGTCTGTCTTCTCAAGCAGGAAGAAAGATAGAGATATTGCTCTCTTCCTTTCTTCCATGCTCTGCTCAATTCACAGGCATTATTGCTCTTTTCCCATGCTCCCTTGGATCTTACACTTCTCAGATTTTCTTCTACAACATCTTCTCTCCTGTCCTGCCTCTGGCCAATTGCTTCCCTAGATGCACTTTTTAATTCCCAGCCATGATTGCAGTGTCCCAGGTGTCTGTACTGGCTCTGTTCCATCTCCTGCTTTGTGCTCCCACCAGTTCTATCACATCTTCCATCACTTCTATCACATCTTCTATCACTTCTGTCACATCTATCTTCCCTTCTTGCTGTGATTCTCTCCAACCCTTGTCCCATCCTGGTTTGTGTAATGCAAGTGTGGTTTTGTATAGAAACCTTCTTGTTCTTGGTGGTGCAACAGATCAGGGTAGATGTGTTTGAGGAGCAAGGCAGATGTGAGAGCTTGGCCAGGAGGAAGAGGTGTTTGCAAGCAGGGCTGAAAACAACTGTGAAAGCTGTGTAGAAGAACAAGGGGGGCTGTGCTGACTCTAGTAAAAAGCAAGAGCAAGTGGGAAAAATACAGAAATGAGCAGAGAAAACAGGGAAAGGACAGAAAGGAAAGGCTTTACCCCATCAGCCTCCTTCCAAACAGTTCTGTATGCCTCCTTTAGGTAGTTGGATAAATCTTTTTGCTCCAGGAATCAGCAGAGAGCTCAGGCATGTTGGAGCTCTGTTGTGTCTCATTGCCTTCACACCTTAGCCTGAGTTTCCTCTGACCTCTGGACATCATTGCACTCACAGGCTTCTTGCAAAACGTCCACTCACCCACACATGGAAAAATCCAGTGCTTTCCCCTTGCCCCCCTTGCCTGGAGCACGTCCTTCCCAGGAGTCCCACGCCCACCATTAGCTGATGTTCTCACTGCAAAAGCCATGCAAACTCCTCAGCAGTGCAAACCCCTCAGCAGTGCCACATCCACCCTGCCTGTCCTTGGCCTGAGATGGGGAGCAGTCAAGCAGATTATTTTGGAGGGGTACTGGAAATCTGTACCAGATCTTTTGCAAGCTGCTGGTTGCACCAGAAACCTCTGTGATGAATAAGTGCAGAGCCCGTGGTGTAACCATGATTCACTGGCCAGGGCAAAACAAACACAGCAACTGTCGTTAGGGTGCAGGGGCTCTGCTCTCTGCTCTCTCTGCACAGAGCAGGCTGCAGGCTCAAAGCCTTCCAGCTGCTGGCTGACCAGGATTTGTAATCTTCCAGGCAAGGGTTTCGGCCTGGCAGTCACTGCTACAAGCAAGGGGCTCCCCTGAGATCAGCAGGGAATCTCTCAGCTGTGGAGGCATTTAGGCTGGGATCTAGGGAAGGGATTAAATGGCTACACGTGAGCACCTTTGTTCTGCTTGGCTCCTTCAGAGAGCTTTGGCTCCATCCCTGTTTTATGATATCAGGTTTAATAGGAATCTTGAATGGACCGATGCTGACGATTTGAACTTCCGAGCGTGAACAGAAAGATTAAGTGACATCCACAGTTATTCAGGAAGTCTCTGGGAGAAATGGAAAGCACAAACCAGCTGACCTGATTCTCTTCCCAACACTTATCTCCTGGCCAGTGCTGCCTCCCAGCTGCCTTGGGGTTTTTGTGAGCCTTCTGGGATTTCTCTGGTCTCTCCCATCCCTGCACCCTTAGATTTGCTGGTGTGGCTGCTGTTCCTCTGCTGTCTGCGTGTTGTCATTGCAGGGGGGAGCTCTTGGAAGCCCTTATTAGCTGCCTTCAGAGCTGGTGAATGCTCTGGAGAGGAGGAAGGGAGTTGGTATCAGACATATTTCTGTGCCTAGCTTTGTTTGGGATGAGAGCTGGCAGTGGATCAGTGCTCAGCCGAGGAGGAGTGGGGGGCTGGGGGAGGTTGCATGTGACACCGTGGGCCTCCGAGAATGATGTAAGAGGGAATGATTAAAATAGAGGAACTGGACATGAGTCAGAGCTTGAAATCCTTCCAGGGAAGTTAAGTTTTGCAGAGCTGTGAGGGACATGGGGAGTCTGTCGTGGAAACAGCTGACTCCACCTCTCCCTGCCCAGCATCAGCGATGCAGGAGGCCAGTGCATCCCAAAATATGGGCCCTGGAGAAGGAGAGGGCTGGGGGTGGTCTGGGGGCAGAGTTATGGTTGGAGCCCAGTGCACGAAGGAGGCTGAAATAACAGGAGTCTGTACATCTCTGGATCTGTGTGTTTTAGGGTGGGCTGGGGGGCTGGAGCTGATGCAGCTGCCTGCTTAAACCTCCAGTCTTGCAAGTGCAGTGGCTGAAAAATATGTCTTTTTATGGTGTTTTTTGTGGATTTTTATGGTGTTTCCCAGTTGAGCAGCTGGGAAAAAAAATTATATAAAAACAAGACTCCATCAGGGGTGCTGGGGAGTGAGAAAAACTGTTGATAGCATGTCTTGCCATGCAGAGACAATGTGTCAGTCCTGGTTCATCTTTAGGAAGGAGCTGTGCTGCCACTGTAGGAAATGACTCACAGGAAGAGTAGGAGATAGAACTAGCTCAAGGAACACCAAGCTGTTCTTCTGCTGTGGAAGATGGGTAGCCACAATCAGAAGTGTCTGCACTGCAGATTGTGTTAAACTTCAAATAGAGTGGGATATTTTCAGAAGTTCTTAAGCTCTGCTAGAGGAAAAGACTTAAAGGCAAAACTTCAGGAAATATGTCCAAAGAGCCTTGAATTCTTTTTTGGTTCATCTTTGGTTTTGATGTATGCTTATATCTCTCTTTTTCACATTGAGTGTTCGTACTGCACCAGCTGTGCTATTTTTTACCTATGGTTTTTTGCTTACAATCTGTTTTGTTAGTAGTGTTCTTTTTAAAAATATAGAAAAGAAGGAGAGAAATTTAATTCAAAGACATACTTAGTAATTTTGAGGTTCATCTGAGGTCTATTCACAAGTCAGTTAAACACAACTTAGGTTTCTTTACATTTTACTAAAAACCTGGTGGTGCTGCTGGTCCTG
Source organism: Urocynchramus pylzowi (assembly GCA_013397555.1). Classification (NCBI taxonomy): domain Eukaryota; kingdom Metazoa; phylum Chordata; class Aves; order Passeriformes; family Fringillidae; genus Urocynchramus; species Urocynchramus pylzowi. The sequence continues at coordinate 1,169,428 of VZRH01001266.1, forward strand.
TGCTCAGAGCCTCACTGTGTCAGGTACCATGCAAACACCTGGTGAAAGAAAAGCCCTGACCCAAAGGGTCCACAAAACAGCACAGGATCAGACCATCCCCAGGGCTAGAAGGATTTGGTAACAGCAGCATGAGCATTAACACCACAAGCAGATATTTCTGTCTCTGTGCTCATCATTCTGGTCTCTCTCCATGACACGCAGTGTCACACAAGCTGCTTGGCTCTTCCAGCTCTGTGCAAACCAGGGATAGCACTGCCTTTGGAGAGCTCTCCTTTGAGCTCATCTGCTGAAGCTTAGCATGGAAATGCCAAGGATGACAGCTCATGTCTCAAGGAAGAGGTGCCATAAAAAGGCACGTGGATTGAAGTCATAGGGATCAGCATGTGAGTGAGTCCAGTAGGGTCCCTCCCCTCTGTCACCCACAGCCTGAGAGCCACTGGAACCAGCCTCAGAGTTTGCTGGGAGCACCAGTGCAGTGCCAGGCTGCTGGAGCTGGCATCCACTTCCCAGGAGCTGGCCACAGGCAGGATCCCCCTCTCCAGCTCTCACAGAGAGTGGCACATTCTCACCAAGCTCTTTCCCATGTGTGCTGTCTTCTTCTGTGGTGACTTATCATGCATTAACTCGTGCCTCCAGTGAGCACCAAGTTGCAATATATTGGTTTTTCCTTCATCTGATGAGCTGTCAGATGGTCCTGTGCTACCCCTGCCCTCCCCACCAGCATGAGCAGGCTCTTGCATCATAGGAAAAGGCATCAATTGCCTCTGGATAGCCAAAAGCAGGGCTGCCTCTGGGTCAGGAAGGTTTCATTTTGTAGCCTCCCCCAACCTTTTGATGGAGGGCTGAGGTAGATCCATCCTGAATGTCAGAGCGTGGGGTTTGCCAAGGTTCACAGGCCCAGCTGCTGTCCATGCCAGCAGTGGGGGGAGATGCTCTGCCATGTGTCTGGAGAGGCTGGCACAGCCACAGACCACTGACAAAACACATGTTGCTTCTCTCTGTAGGGACTAAGATGATAAACATCTCCTCTCTTGCTCCAGTCTTTTCTCTGCTCTGGATGTAGCTGAGACCCTTCCCTGCCTTTGGAGTTAACCAAGAGTCTCCTGCACCACATGAGCTGAGACTTGGGAAACTGGTAACAGCATTTCATGGTACACTCAGATGTGGCCAGCCAAAGCCAGTAGAGAAATGTGTGGCCTGAAGAGCTGTGTGTACAGGTAAATCCACAAGATGAGCTGCAGGAGGGAGCACAAATGGTCTGTAGGAGCTGATGGACAGGACTTGGGTAGTGCTGCCTTGTGCCAATACCCCAGCATAGCACCAAATTTTTTGGTGCCTTGTTCAGGAACTGATTAATTTAAAAACAGAATATGCTTTTAATCATTCTGTTTGCATGAAAAGTCATGGGGAGGTCCTGAAAACTAGCCATGAACAAAGCTCCTCTTTTAATGAGAGAGTTTTAGCCCATGAATCAGATGTTTCCTGTTAGCCATTTAAGTAAATTCTTTGCTATTTTTTTTTTTTTTTTTTTTTTTTTTTTTTTTTTTTTTTTTTTTTTTTTTTTTTTTTTTTCTTTTTTAACCTGAATTTTTAAAATAGATGTGGTTTGAGCAATCAGTGACTTTTTTTAATGCTGAAGTTGGACACTGAAGCTGGGCAGCTGGTCTGGTCTCTCCACCCCTCTTGGCCTGGTTCACCAGTCTGAAATGCAGGCGTGAGCCCAGAGCAAATGTCACCATCTCTTTTTGGCCTGAGCTGTGTTCCACATGTCTGGAGTTTCCCAAATCTCTGTGGTGAGGTGCTTGCTTGGTTACTTCTCACATGTTCCTATGTCCATGATTACACCATCCAAACAATATCAGTATGTATTTCATTTTTTTAAGAATGGGCAAAACAAGGTACTGAAAACACAGGAAAGAGGGTTTGAAAGGTGCCAAGAGCTAGAACTTCCACTGAAAGAAAATAAACAATCCCAGAGATATTCTTTTTCCAAGAATGTTCCTAAGCAACTTGTCCATCATCATGCAGAAATCTCATGAGGAACTGAACCAAGGTCTTCCAGGCATCTTTAATCCTTCAGGGAAAAGCTCATTCATAAATCAAAGCTCAAAAACTATTCTAATTAGAAATTATAAGGAAAAAAGAATGCAATTGTCACCTATGAGTCTGAAAGCATTTTGACCCCTAAAGCTGCTTGACTTTCTTGGATGGGAGGCGGCTTGAATGGGAAATATTGGCCATGGATAAGGAGGAGCAGTGGCAGGCTCAGTGCTCTCTGGCATCAGACCAACATGTCTGTGCAGTGGTAACTCAGATAGAGCTCTGCAGACCAGGAAAAGATCCTGTACCAGTGGAAAAGGAATGGAGCAGGAGTGTGGAGGGGCTGGCATTTGACTTGAGTGATGTTTGCCTGGAGGGGCTTCAGGGAATTTTTCTTGTGTTGCTCCTGCTGAACTCCCACAGCTGGAGGGATAGTTATCTTTTAAAATGCCCTGAAATCTTTGTCCCAGGAGGAGACACAGAGCTGTGAAGTCTCCTGGGGGTGAGAGCAGAGCTTCCTTTCAGGTGGCAGAGGAGCAGAGCTGCAGCAGGACCCCTACTCCATACCCAGCCAGGGGGAGCATCTCCCTCTTTGCAGGGATGAAAACTGCCTGGACCCAGGGGAAGGCAGAGCTCCCCTGGAGCTGTTGAGGCACAGCAGGAGCACAGGGTCTGCCAGGCTCCCTTTGGGGTGACTCCTGCTGGGGCTGAGCCACCCCCAGCCCACCTGTGGAGGGGCTCAGTCTGCTCTCCACACCAGGAATTGTCTCAGAGGTGTGAGCTGCCAACATAAGCTACCCTTGTTTGTTTTATTCTCCTTCTTTCTTTTTCCAGTGAAGGCTTTCTCTCACCCTCAGCCCCACTTCTCCACCACGTTTTTTTTTTTTCTTTTTCCTTACTTAAATTATTTGACTTGCGAGTTCTGTCCCTGGGGAGACTCCTGGGCAGTGATTCACCTGGCCAGAGCCAACTGGCAAATAGAGTCTTTTGCAGACAAGACAGGAGGGCTGGTTGGTTTGAGCAGCTTCACCTTCAGCCAACAGGAAAATAAAATCCTATTTTTGGAGAACGATTCTGTTGGCATGAAGACCTGCCAGGATTCTTCAGAGCAGCAGCTGCCAGACTGCCTCCCTTACTCCTTCAGGGAAAGTGCTTTAAACTGAATCAGATGTTGTATACATACAACACACCCACCCACACGTGAACACCTGAAAGGACTTTGGGCGAGCAAAGGACACTGTGTGTGTCACCAGCCCCTGCTCCTTGGGGACCCTGCTTCCAGGGACAGGGGACAAGGAGCAGTGGTGTCTGCTCTGACAGGAGCAGTGCTTTGGCTGACAGCAGCCAGCAGAAAGGGCAGGCTGCTCTGTTTGCTTTATGCAGTGGAAGAAAGGAAGGGGAGGTGGAGGGGGATGTAATCCCCTGATGCAAGAGGAGCTGGTTCCAGTGTCTGTCTAGGTCTGGTTGTTCTCAGCAGGAGTCTGCTGGTGTATGAAAGGATGCCCTTTGCAGGCAGTGGGGATGAAAAGGAATTAAGGCACTATTGGAACATCTCAAAGATAGAGACTGTGTTACTGCTTCAGCTGCAGACTCCTCGGTGTAACCTGGGATAAATCAGTTTGTATCTGTCTGTGTCTCAGTTCACCGAGTGCAGCGAGGACAAATTGTGCAACCCCTGTAAAGCTCTGCTTGGGTTGGGGACAGGGGAGCACAGGAGCACCCAGATCTTGTTAGTGCAAAGCATCTGCCTGTGTGCTCTCTCCAACTCCTCCCCAAGCCTCATCTTGCTTCTTTTATTGAACTTCTCCTTCAGACAATGTGAAATCCATTCAGCTGGCCATTTCCCCCACCTCCTCTCTGAATTTCCCAGCTGTGAGATAAAGCCAAAAGTTTTGTCATACCTGACTGGAGCGCTGCAGAGGAGCACCCCGCTGGCTCCTGGCCAGCACAACTTGTTAGTCAAGCATTTTGTTCCTAGTTCTGCTGCCATTTGCCATTCCCTTCCCTGTCCTGTTCCTTCTGTGTTCATCCCATCCCTCCCACTGAGTGGGCTCTGTCATTTTCACTGGGATGTTTTCCTTTGCCGTCCCAAATCTTAAGCAAAATTTCCAGGGACTAGTTTTCCTGAAAAAAAAAAAAAAAAACCACCCTGAAGTATGATGGATTTTCTGTACCAAAACTCCTTCTGCACTCACAGAAGACTCTGAATCTGCTGGATTCTTTAATCTCTTTCAAAAGTCTCCTGTAATGGGCTGCCAGTTGTGGCCCTCCTGTCTGCCAGCACCATAAAATGAGCTTCCTGCCCCATGTGCTCTCCCTCAGTCTGGGCTCCTCAGGCTGTTGGAGCAGTGCATTGGAGAGCAGAGGTGTCACTGCTTAGGGGAGTGAATCCAGTGGGATAACAAAGTCTGCTTGTAACTTGTTTTAGTTGAATAGTGCTAGTTCTGTTCCTGGGGAACATCTCTCTCCTTTAGGCTCAGGCAGGAGAGGCATCAAAAAATAGCTTTTACAGACGTGTGAGATCCAATAAATTAGGACACTGTGGTCACTGGAGCTGTTATTGTGGTTTAAACTGCTACTGCTTACCCCATGGAAACAAAGTGCTTTCTTTTTCATTAGGGGCTTAAAAGATTGATTGTTTCCTGCTGTGCAAGAGCTGTGCTGGGACAGCTTTCACAACCTGGTTTGGGTCTTTGCAGACTGTATGAAGGCTGAAATATCCTTCCCCGTGCCACAGCCACCAGCCTTAGCCTCATTTAATGTGCAAAACCTGTTCTAAGCTCGACTTGTGGGCTAGGATGCCTGGGGTTAGTTGAATTGAAGCTGCTCTTTGCATTTGTCTCCTCCTCTGGGTTTGTTTTACAGCTCGGGCCAAAATGTACCAGGGGAGCACCCAGCACCCCAGCAATGGGTGAGCTGGGCTGGGGGCTGCTTGTGCCAGCAGTGCAGATGATGTGTTAAGGACAAAAAAAGGTGTTGGCAAGGATGGGGCTTTGGTGCTGAGTGTTGTCCTGGGCCTGTTCTGCTTTTCTTCTCAGTTTCCTTCCACTTTGACACTTTTCCATGCACCTCGAGGACTGGCAGAACCCCGACCTCTGTGGGCAGTCACAGCCTGCTGTGAACAGGTTTTATTGCTGAATCTCTTGGTTGCTGGGTGGTGTTGGCCAAGTGACCTCAGGGGCTCAGCTCCACCTTCCAAACAGAGGAATAATCTGGTTTTCTAGATATTTGGAGATCTAGTGCTGGGAAACCTGTGCAAACTTCTATTAACTCAATCACCAAGTGCTTCAAATTTCCTGTCTTTAAGCAGCAAGGTTAATGCTGAAAACTGAGGCATAAAAAAGAGTGAAATACATGTGTGAAACATATGCATTTAAATAGTTCCTTATCTGGGTTCTTTTATTCTGGCACAGGAGCACATTGTTTATGTCACACTGCAACAGTTTTAAACCAAATTCAGACAATGCTGTTTCAGTCTGGAGCAAGCATTCCCCTAGCTGACATTATGCTGCTGTAGCAATATTGTTTTCGTTGTACCATTCAAAGTAGTAAAATCTCCCCATGTTGGCAAGAGCTCAGCTCCATAGCAGACACCTCAGCAGCCACAGGGCCAGGCTGCAGCTCTGTGGCACCCATGGGCCATTCCATGCCCAGCTCAGCTCTCTGAGGAAGGAAGGATGCAGCTGGGGAATGCTGAAGGCTGTCACTGAAACCTGCAGCAGTGTAAGTACAGTATCAGTCTGTGCACACTCATATTTTCCTTGGCACATCACGTGACTGTAAACAGCAAAATATTCTGGCAATCTTCTTTTTTTTTTTTCCTGTCTTGCCTGAGCAATGAGTTTTCCCTGCACATCTCTCTTCTGATCTGATTGATTCAGCATGTAGCAGAGTTATTTTTCTCCTTATTTCATTAAAGAAAATTGTAGGCTCCCCTGCCTTCTTGTTATATTTGACATCTTTGTCTCTAGATGGCAGAAGGCTGTTTCCAGTGGTTACTTACCACAGCTTCTTGGCATGTGCACAGGCCTCAAGGATGTAGTGCCTAGCTGGAGGAAGGCAGACAACTTTCCTATTCTCAGTGGCTCCCACAAAATAGAAGTGTGGAATCCAAGCAAGCAATAGCTCATGTCAGTTCAGGCCTTCGTGCTGTAGGGAATTGGTACAGAAGAGCTGAAATGCTGGCTCTGAGGTCAGCAGCAGAATTTTTGTTGACTTAAACAGGTCTCTCATCTCTCACCTTAGATTTTACCAAGCAGCTTTTTACCTATTCTGTTCACCAGGAGTTGTAAACCCCTAAAGGTCAAGGGAGGTCTTGGATAACAGTTTCCCAGTGTAGGTTTCCTGTTCTGTCTGCTGTGATCAGTTCAGTTTTCATTGTTGCTGATGAGTTTCTAGATAAGCGTTGTCACCATTGGCTGTTTCATTCCACTTCCCCCAGACTTGCTTTTCCCACATACCCAGTGTTTGTAGTATGCAGGGAAGCAGGCAGGAGAAGACAGCATCCTCTCCCTGTCAGCTTCATCCCTGTCCCTTAAGCTCTCAGGTATTCCAGAGCATGCTCATGTTGTCCTTTATATTTCTGGTGAGCCAGAGGAGGGGATAAAGCACTTTTACTTTGACTCCCAGTTCAAGTTGGGTCTGTGGGAGACCAAGCATGGCAGGACAGGGAGGAGAAAGCTGCTTTGGGATCTGGTTGTAGCAGGGAACTGGGGGGCTTAGAGGAGCACAGGGTCTGTCCAAGAGTGAGGGAGAACGTGTCACACCACCGTGTCCTGGCTCTGGCTCAGTACCTCCCCTCCCTTCTCTACAATTGTCTGAAGTCTTCCAAACTTGTAGCGGATATAATGAGATGAAGTCGTTTTTGTGGTGACTTTTTCATGTAGTAAACATGGCCTTTCACAGCCCTGGGGTGTGGGCTGTAATGAGTTTGGAAGCGTTTGCTCCTCTGGCAAGCTGAAAGGCAGTGAATTCACCAGGCATCTCCCATCAGCTCCATTAAGCATCTGCATGGGCTCCAACAGGCTTTGTGCTGTCCAGCTATCCTGAGAGGAGGGGGTGCTGTTCAAACGGTCCTGTTAGTAGACAGCACTAAATAATTCAGATTGACAATCCATTTTTAATATAGTCTCTGCAGTGAGGTTTATGAATCAGGGGTTTTGGCCTTGTAGAGCTGTGCTGGTGTGGCAGGAGTGGTTTGGATGAGGACAGGCAGGCTGGTTGTCCCACATGTCCCTGTGTTCTGCTGCTTTCCAAAGTGCTGCACGGGGTGCAAGGGGAGTGGTTTGTAACTGACTGTCTACACCAGGGAGCCTCAATAACTCACATTCATGTTTGCCTCCTCTTCTCAGGGTTTTCCTGGTAATTTTGGAGAACGAGGACCTCCAGGCATCGATGGGAACCCTGTAAGTTCATAATGTTTTCCTTTCTTTTTTTCTTTAGCAGTAGACAGCCCACTGTACTGCATCATGCTAGTTAGAGCTGAGTGAAGCTTTTAAGCTTGGCGGCAGCTGCTGGCTGGTTTTGTCCCTCCTGAAAAAAAAAAAAAGTACATCCCTGCCCTGCTGAAAATTCCTGTGTTTGGTTCCTGTAACTGTCGGGTCATTTGCCATCAGTTTTCTGTCTCCATCTCTTGCCTTCCCTGCACCTCAGTCATGACATTTCTTATCCAGAAGGTGTGGCTAGGAGAAAATAAAGAGAAAAAGGGCAAGGATGTTGCTCTGGCAGAGTAGGCAGTGTTGGACCATGTTGTTCATACCACTGGGCACAGATTCCCTGCTCCAGTGTCTGGGAGCACCGAGGGTCAGACTTCACAGCCCAAGCTGCTGCCTGCCCCATCCCTCAGCCAGACCTGGGACTGCATGGGGAGAAAGTCTCCAGTCTCCTGAGTTCTTGCCCTTCAGTCTTCATCTGACCCCTGCTGGCTTCCTAAGAGTGAGATGTGTCTCCTGGGAGTTGGGTCAGGATGGTCACAGAGGTCATTTAAGCAGCTGGGTGCTGATAAAGTTGAATTTGCTCTGCTCTTGTAGCAGTAAAGTGTGGGGATGTGCTGTGTTTGCCACTGCTCACAGAACATGTCCTCGTGGTTTGCAACAGTTCTCAGATGTATTAATTATCCTAAATTATTTTCTGAATTACTTTGTTGGTTCTCCCTGAATTAGCATGTGAGCAGCACTGATTCATCTTTGAAATTCCTGCTGCCTTGGTTATTCACACATAATCACCGTGCTGCTCTGGGGTTTGACGGGATGATTTGTGTGAAGTAACCCACTCCACATGTGCCTGCAAGTTCCCATTCATCATATATGCAGCATAAAAGTTATTTTCACAACCGACTCCAATCACCAAGCCAAGCTCAGCTACAGCTCCAGCCTTTGTGGGAATTCAGCACAAGAATCATAAACGCAGTGAACTGAAAGAGTGATGTTCCCAAGGAATACTTCTGTGGGACTTTTCCCATCCTTCAGTCAACTTAAGCCATGGGTCAGAGTGGAATCAGTAGTCCCAAAGTAGAAAACTTTCTGATTGTACTGCTATTTCCAGCCGGCCCACCAGGAAGAGCAGGAATCCTGGAGGACAGGAAGACTTTTTTATTATTTCCTCCCCTAAATAACTTATTTTGTTTTCTTTTGAATATGCAAGTTGTCTAAGCCCCATTCAGAAGATGTTCTCAATGCCAGTCAGCTGAATGGCTGTTCCCAGAGCCTGGGAGAGCAGCAAATGTCCCGTTAATTCATCCAGAAGGATTGCTCCTCTTTCATCTTATCAACGGCTCTTAAATATTAATGTGCCTTGGCGATCGCAGAATGAAAACAGACTGTTTGGGCTGACTTGAAGGGAGGTTCACAGGGTCACAAGTGGAGTCACAGACGCAGAAAAATGCCAGAAAGTCTGTTTGTGGAGCACACAAAAATGCTAGGTTTGCTAGGTGGGGTGTGCAGCTGAGCTGTCAGGGCCAGCCCCGGCTGCCACATCCTCTCTTTGATGCCCTGGGCTGTGGGGAGGGCTCAGCCCCACTGCCTCTGATCTCTTTTCCATCCCCTCCGGGCACAGCTCAGGCTCCTCAGCCCCAGGGGCATTCTTTCCTCCTACCAGCTCGCTGAGAATTGTCGAGCCATGGCATTCCAGATCCCTGTTCCCCCGGAGTGCTTTAGCCACTCCAATTAGGCTCTTAATCACAGGAATTAGACGTGGGAAAGGGCTGTTGATTCATCTCCTTCTCTTTTGTCCCAGTGCCCGGTCCATGCGCTGAAAAAAGCAGAACAGAGCCTGATTTCCCTCACAGGTCAGGGACTGATAGCCGGGAAAGGCCACTTGTAAATCCTCCATTTCCTAGACCAGGGAATGGCTCCAATTAACAACTTGTCCTGTCCACATCTCTCAGGGGAGTCCACCCCCTCCTCTACCAAGAGGAAATCCTCTTCTGTTAGCTGTGAGGTCATGCATTTCCACATACACCCGTTCTCCTGAGGAATATCAATATGACACAAGTCAGAAATGTGGGAAGTGCCTCTTGGAGCTGGTGGGACCAAGAGCTGAGCATCCACCCAGCCTGCAGCCCAGCCACCCTGGGAGCCTGCAGAGCTTCCTGGGAAACCCAGGCCACCGTGCAGCTCCTGTGCTCAGCATTCTTGGGATACTCCCTCTTCTTCCTGAGCCACTAATGCCAGGCCTTGGCTAAAACCTTGAAGCCAACCTTATAACAGTAGCTCTGAGGACACAGAAATCCCACCCATGAGGAACAATTGCTCCACAGATGTCCCAAGTATGCAGGAAAGGAGCTGGCCATAAAAAAAAAGCAATTTTAGGCTGGTTGAGATTATGAAACGCTTTTTTTTTTGTGTGTGTGCTTGCCCAATAGTCCTTTACTCCACTTCCCATAAAATAAACACACATAACCCTTTACCCAAGGAGCCCTGAGCACATTCAGTCACGTTGCGTCCCCTTCTCTTTCCTTCTTCCACTAGGCAAATCTTTCCATAAAAGGGGAGCTATATTGCACTGGAGGGGGCTCCACCAGATGTGCACCATAAACTGAGCAGGGCTGTCAGAGGAAGTAGCCAGCATGATCCAGAGCAGGGCAGGACTGTCTGAGTTAACGGGAAGTTCAGCATTTCCAATGCACTTGTTTTGAGAGGCCCTGTTGGAGATGGAGGTATGTAAGAGCAGGTCCTTGCCCTGACAAGCAGCTCGCTGTTAGCATGGCCAGGGGGGCCACTCAGGGGGACACAGGACAGGCTGAGCACCCCATGGCTGCTGAACTGCTCAGGGACCTGGTAGGTGAGTTGTGGGGGCCTTCTCTGCTGTGATTCACTTGAAGATGCCATCAGGCACCCACCAGTGCTCCTGCCTGTCTTTGGAGAGCTCACACAGAGACAGTTTGTGGTGAAGCTGAGAAGCCAAACCAGCTCCATAAGCTCTGTCAGCAGTCTGACCCTTGGGATGGTGAGCTCCAAGGTGCCAAATACACTCCCAGGACCCATTTGCCAGCACCAGAACCTGCCATACCCTCTCCCCAAACTACCCAGTTTCATTTTCATGCAGGTCTTCCTTTTCCTATGAGTTTTATTGTTACATAACCACTCCCAAAACATCACCTTTCCCAATGCTAAAGCAGCAGCTTTCCTCTCCTTCCCACCTTAGCCTTGCTCTCCTCATGTCCCCTACTCCCTCTCCCTGCCAGTGGCTGGATCTCACCTGGGGCAGGCTCCCACCTCTGCCCTGCACAGTGAAATGTTCCTTTCATCCAGCCTGCTCCTGGGAGGGAAGTCAGCCCTGGGAATAACTGCCCAACAACAAGCAGCCTGTGTCTTCCAGGATGTGCTCACAAGTGCACTCCTGAAAATGGAAGTTCTGGATTATTTTGGAGGGGAAAGGGGCTGGGGGTGGAAGGGGGAGGGACAGTCTTTTCCCTTCCCTCAAGCCCTTGAAACACTAAGCTGCCTTTCAGTCTCTGCTTGTCTATAAAGTGTTCCCTAACCATGTGGGTTTGTCTTTCCTTTTAGGGAGAATTGGGAGCCCCAGGTCCTCCTGGAGTCCTTGGACTCATTGTAAGTACAAAAACAAATGAAGATCTGGCTGGTCGGGCTTTAACCCTTTCAACTTGCCTAACTACACACAGATTTTCTTCTTCCTGTGAGCAGGATGACTGTTTGCATGGGGGAGGTGTGACATCTGGGGAGAGAGGGGGTTTCCTGGTGGATTGGGAGGTGGAGGAGGGCAAACTCTTTCCAAACAAAAGGAAATAGATTAGAAGTCTGTTGTTACTGGTTTTTTTTTCATGATAACTTGCCCTTTTGATAAGGTTTGCCAGGGTATTTCTTCAAAGATGCAGCATTCATTCCACACCAGAATCTCTTAAAAAAGCAAGTCCCTGTAAGCAGTGACCTCAGGGACACACAGTTCTTGTTCACTGGAGAGTCTGAGGGCAGGAACAGTCTGTCCTCTGGGTAGACAGGAATTTTAAAAGCACTTTCACCATCCCATCACTAATCCAGGTAATTTTACTCAGCCAAATTCCACCCTTCATTCCACTTTTCCCCCAGCAGGAGATAAATGGCTGTAAGGATGGGTGGCAGCTCCTCCTCTGGCAGCTGTGCTGGGGTTAGTGAGTGCCCAGCTGAACATTGTATGGTTTATTTTTAGGTCTCAGCACTTGTTTTAGGTTATTCCCTTCCATGCACAAAAATTGGTAGGCTCTGCTACTACTACAGCATTCTTTCATAATGATTCCTCCTCAGCTGTGACAAGCCATGGAAACTTGACTTGTGAGGAATGGTTAAAACCTTCCCCTTTTGCCTTTCCATAGCTTAAATTACAGGAGTGTGTGTCAGCTTAGATCAAGGCCTCCATTGCAGTAGACATTGCACAAACCCAGAAATCTTACATTCCTTGAAGGAACAGCAGGGAATATGGTGGAACACCCATCTTGGAGATGGGGGATTGGGGCAGAGGTGGATTCACAGGAAGGTTTTCCATGGAACCAGGAATTAGGTCTGCTTCCCCTCTTTAGTGGAGATGAAAGCAGCTACTTTGGCCATAGTAGCAGAAAGGATGTGCTCCTGTCAAAAAGCTGGAAGATAAATATTGCTATTTAAAACAATACCATTGAAGGCATAGTCCAGACTGAATTATATTCCTCCTTGCTTTTGGCAAGATTTCTCTTTTCCTTGTTGCCATTATCTCACAGATATTTTGTTTGTTAGAAAGTGTAAGGTCAGAGATGGCAAATGTGATCATGATCCTTCTAGAGATGATGGAGTCAGAGCTGCCTGTCCTCCCCTCCACACTGGCCCAGCCAAACTTCAGACTGAGATTCTGGTCAAGCTGAGTCAGATCTTGTGTCCCAGGGTAACATGCATCTCCTGAATTCAGGCTGCTACAGCATCTCATGGAACAGACTGAGAGGGACCTCCTCCATCCTGCTGGGGAGAAGGGAGCACATCCAGAGCACATCCATCCTGCCTTGTCCTCGCTGTGGAGGACAGCTCCAGCTCCTTCCCCAGGGTGTGCACACAGGGCCCACACTGCCAGGCATGGAGAGGGTGACATATGGCCCCGTTCAGTCTCTTCCTTGCCACCTGCAGCAGCCCAGGGACCAGCCAGCTCTGGCTGCCTCACACACCCTGCTGGAGTTTGGTTCCCGGTGTAAGAGAGCCTGAAGAGCAGAATTAGGTGTAACTAAAGCCTCTTGCTCTCCTAATTAACCATGTGGTCAGAGCTCTAAGTAAATGCATTTCTACAAGCAGCCTTTATGCTAGGAGGTATGAAAAGGGCTCTGTTGGAGTGGCTGCAGCCCAGCTCTCGCTGCGTGACCGCGGGCCCGGGGCTGGGGCTGGAGAATCGCTCCTTCAGGGAGCCTGCCCTGTTTATTTACACACTGAGGCCAGGCTGGTGCACCCTGTCACTGCCTCTCTTCATGGCAGTGAGCAGCCAGAGCCCATTTCAACACCAGCACTGAAGGGTTTCTGTTGTACATCACACATGGGTGCCCACAGCAGGCAGAGCTCTGCTGTCCTCCTGCGTTTGACTGAGCCCCAACACACAATGCCATGCTGACTTCTCAGTGCAGCAGGATGAGACACCCCTGTCTCCACCTCCTGTCTCTCCTCTATTTTCTTTGAGTGCTGTATTTATTTAGGGGCTGTCTGCACATTCAAAGAGCTTTGACTCATGCCAGGATGCTGCTTCTGTTGATGTCAGTAGTGCATTTCTTCAGGGATACTGAGACTGGATATCAGAGGAATTTCACACCACGTGCAGGGATCTGTTGGGTTTGCACCTAATGACTGTGGTAATTCTCTCTCTCACTAGGGTGACATGGGCCCTGTTGGACCAATTGGCTATCCAGGACCAAAAGGATTAAAGGTGAGGGAATATCTGAGCTCTCTGAGCTCTCATCCCTCCATAGCTGGGCTGAAGGTTATTCTGTTCCTCCTTGGGGCAGTGGTGACTGTCCTGAGAGAAAGGATGGGCAGCAGTGATGTGTGTGCAGGCACAGGACTGTTGAACACAACATCCCACTGGTGTTCTGCAGTGAGTGTAAGTCAATGGAGAATTCCAGAAGCATTTTCCCACATGAAGAATGTGTGATGGAGCACACTTTGGGAGCAGTTTGGCATTTGACCTTGGAGTGTGCCAGGCCAGTGCCGTGGGTCTGAGCCACCAGCCCCATCAGCAAACAGCAATGTCACAGACCTGAGCAAGTCTCCACCATGGCTCAGCCTCACTCTGAACTTTCTTTTGTTTCAGGGGCTGATGGGAAACCCTGGAGAACATGGACTGAAAGGTGATAAGGTGATCTGAATACTCCCTTATTGCACTGTGTTTTAATTTTGCATGTGAAACCCCCTTTCTAGTTTATCTTTCTTATTCAGCATCGTAGTGCTGGTTTCACTCTGGCCATCTATACCCCCTCTTCTCACTCTCCCTCCATTTGTGACACTCTAGTTTTGATTTTTCATTCTTCCATATCTGCCCCATCCCCTTTTCCATGGAGCATAGATAAGTTATGCTCAGATCCTCTTTGGAGCTCCCATCTCCCACTGATGATGACAGTAACTGTACAATTACCTGGTGTTCCACTATTTTTATATTGTTTACATGATGGGATGGGGAAGAGATGATCCAACTCTGACAGTGAGTTTGCATTAATGCATTTGGGGGAAAGATGTGGTGTGAAAAAGCAGCCCTGTATCAAACAAACCAGGTGGATCCCCTGGAAAAACTGTTGTGTGTTGGATACCTCTGCTCCTGTTCAAGGAGCCTCACCTCAGTTTAGCTTCCTACTAGAGGAAATTGCCTTGTCCCAAACTGATATAAATAACTTTAGAAAAAGCAAAATGGAGAGGGGCCTTGATTGCAGTGATTTAGTGGTGCTGGCACAAAAACCACACAGCTTCAGCTAAATCAGCATGAAGCTGTGTGTGTAAATGTCTCACTGTCACGAGAACCCTCCTCCTACAGATATTCAGCTGTAGGATTTATTTAGTCTGAAGGAGTGGGAGGTGCAGTTATTTATTGCTGGCTCTGATTGCTCAGGAGGGCAGTGGAAAATGACCATTAAGTGTATTCTCCTCCTCCTGTCAGATGTTTTATTCTCTGCTTAGATGTTTGCTTTTAGAGAATGATTTAGCAGCCCAAAACTGCACAGGGGGGAAGTTATGTCAAACCAGTTGATTCAACTCTTCTTATACTATAGCAGCTCTTTGCCAGGACTCCTGTGTCTGCAATTTCCATTTCTCCCTTGTGCTGCTTTCCTACTTCTGTTGAGAGCAATGACAAGGCAAGAGAAGGGCTTTTTCTTTAGGACAAGCTTAAGACATTGTAGCTAGTTTCTGGACTAAGCCCCAGATCCTGGAGTCCACAGACTCCTCCGGCCACTCCTTGGGAGAAATGGTTAAATATCTTAAGAATCACCAAGATCTAACTGATTGTTTAGCACAACTAACCTTCCTGGACAGTTCAGTCTCCATCACTTTATAGAAACTGCTCTGTTTATGCCCAGGATTTCCCCAGGCACTGCTCTCACAGTAACCAAATGGTTTGTGGCTCTCTCTGGAGTTATCCTTACAATACTCCCAAATGCAGAATTATCCATCCTCCCAGCAATCCCACACTCCTGAGGTACAGGAAACCTTTTCCTTCCCCCCTCTCCCCGCAGGTCATCCTGCCTTCCTGGGGATGGGTTGATGAAGATTTAATTGGATGTCTGCAAGCTCCTATTAATCCCATCTGTTTTGGTCACATCCAAAACATGTGTTCTTGTACAGGTTAGTCTTTTTGTAGCTGAGGAAAACTCCCTTTGGTCAGCAGCAGTCAGATGGATGCTGGTAAAACCTGAGAGCAATGACAGGGTGGCTGGATGTTTGTGCAGGCAGTGGGAATGTCACTGGATCTGCCACCTCCATCCACCTGGGAGAATGTCCTCACATCACATGGCCAAGTGTGAACCAGAATAAGGGACAGCACCTCACTCCTCCAGCAAAAATCACATCTTTTTATCTAGAAGCTAGACAGGCAGATCCAGGTCATCCTTCCCAAGAGAGGGTTGTATCTGCTCTTACAGGGAGAAGTGGAATTACTGTATAACTCTGAAATAAAGAGTGGCCTTGAGAAGACCACGTGGGGTGATGAGTGCAGGGGAAAGGTGGAGGAAGCAGAGGAAATCCCAGCTACTTGTTCTCACAAAGGAGTTTTATGAATCAGGACATCTGTAACTTGTGGAGGACATGGCTCAGGCAAATACCTCTGGATTTGTGTGGCGTTAGTTCCCTTTGCATTGCTAAGCAGAAAGTCTTGGGAACAGAGACTTCCAATCGAGGAAAATTGAGGGGATTTTGCACAACAACCTCCTCTGCATCCCACAGACAGCAAACACATCCCACAGCTGTGCATTTGGTCCCTTCCCTTGTAGCCCCTCTCTGTTTGTGTTGGGTTACACAGGGCCTGGGGGTGTCTGAAGCTGCATTTTTTTTATAGGTGAAACATGAAGCACAGGCAACATCCCATGGGCAGAGGCTGTTTGTAATTTCAGATCCTGCATTCCTTTTCCTGCCCCGTGAACCAAGTCCTTGCAGGCCCATTTCGTCATCTCAGCATCGCAGTTTTTAATAATAAACATGCCTGACCTCCTTCCTCTGTAATTTTTCCCTCATATTAAGGACAAAGATCCCAAGTCCCAGTTCCAGGCCAGGTAAAAGGTGATGCCCCAGTCCTCAGTTCTGGTTTAAGAGACTGACAGCCATAGCTGGACTGTTCATGCTGTGACATTTTGCTGTGCAATCACAATAATGTGAACATCTGGCCTGAAGTCCAGCTTGGGTTAAGAGATGAGTTTTGTTTCCCTGCTTTCTTCTTACCCTCTCTAATGCCCATTTCTCAGAGTTGTTTGAAAACTGGTTTCACTGCCATGCCCCAATTTTCCTAAAGGTTGGAAACAAAAGTTTGTTCCTGCGTTTTGCTACGCTCAGGAAACCCTTTTATTTTAGTAGTTATTATTTAGTGTCCGAGTATTTCTTCTGAAACACTATTTCAGTGGCCACTTGTACTGTCTGGGTAGAAAATTGCATAATAAAAAATATCATCTTTCTTCTTTGACCCTCAGAATTGATGATAAAGACAAACCTCAGAGCCAACCTGTCACTTCCAGAAAAGCTGTTTTCATGCTTCCTTCAGTTGGGAGCCAGAATTAAGTAGATTTCAGTGTTTTAAGCCTTGGACTACATAAAATAAGTAGAAAATTCAGAGAAGATGAAAGAAATCTGTGAAGGAGCTGGGTCACACAGTAGTTTTTTTGCCATTTCTGTTGTATCTAATTCTTGGGTTTCTTCCTAACTGAAGCTGTGTAAAGAGCTGATTGTTTCCATTTTGCATTGCCAAAAAAAAAAAAAAAAAAAGAAAATAGTTTAGATGAAACAAAATGTTGGTTATTTGACTCAAATAAAAATATTTTAGGTCAAAAACCAAATTAGTAAAATCAATTTAACATTTTTAAGGGCAACATTTTAATTTTGCTATGTAAAAGATTTGTTTTGAAGATGGTTCAGTGAAATGTTCTGGGAACATTTGCCAAAACATTTAAGCAAATTTAGCATGAATCCATGAAATGTTTCCATCATTGAATCTGCATAGTTCTTAACTTTTTTCTTCTGAAAAATTGTCTTTGAAAAGTTTTTACCAACTCAAACCTGAACCGTCCACAATTTGATTATCCCCTGCATGTTACTGAAGTAGTTACAATTATTTCAGCTCTCTGATGGGTGAGAGTGGGTGGTTTTTCTGGAGTGAAGTGGACTTTCTCTGACATCTCTCTGTGGACTTTGGCTCTGTTGCAGGACTCCATATGTCTTCCATGTGGGCTATGTTTAAACATATAGCCCTGGAGTGGCTCATTCCCTTGCTGGGAAGCCAAGTTCATGGGACAGAGTTCCTCCAGCAGTTATTTTTGTTGGGTCTTGTCATTGTACCAAGTTATTGTAGTCATTCTTCCCTTGACTTCCCAAGTAGAATTTTCCTTTCTCTGCCCCATCATTGACTCATCCTTTGTTTAAGTAAATCACTAAATACATGAAGTTGGAAGGGGCATCACGAGGTGATTTGGTCCAGAGCTGCTCACAGCAGGGCCAAGAGCCAATGCAAGGTAGCCCACTGCTCCTTGGAAAGCCTTCAGGGATATCTGGCTTCCACCCAGGGAGTCAGAATCTGTTATGTTGGTCCAGCTAGGGGACAGACAGACAGCTTGGTGAGGAAATATTGTCAGTGGTGGGCTCCCCATCCCAGTGAGCACCAGCTGACCCCTCCCAGGGAATCTCAGCTCAGAGACTGGCAGTGAGGTAGGACTAAAGCATTACCAGAACTTGTTCTTGTTTTCTTATGAAAAAGGATTGATGTTTGATGTCAGGACTAGGATATGCTCACAGAAACCCTGAGGATTGTTTTCTTTTCTAGAAAAGAGCCTTGTGAGAGAAAAGGTTCATTCATTGAAAACTGAACTCTTCTGTTCAGCTGAATTTAACACTTCCCCACCGTCATGGTCGCTGTGAGCCAGAGGAATGTGCTCTCTCTACTTGCAGCTTCTATAGATACACAATGCTGGGGAAATCCTGGTTTTTGCTCTCCTGCAGTTTCCTTTCTCCCCTTAGAATCAGGTTGGGAAATACACACTTTGTTCAGTTCAAAGTGATCTTCAGTTTGCCAGCAGTTCAGTTCTGAGTGGAGCTGGTGTTGAGACTTGTGCTGTACAAAGAACCTTCAGTGCATCAACCTGGGCATTTTGGCTGTTGCTGTTGCCTATTTTAACTCTCTGGTGATGTGTACCCAGGGTGATCAGGGAAGAGCAGGTGTTCCAGGAGATATCGGCTTCCAAGGAGACAAGGTAATTGTTTTTGTTTTCTCCATTGTTCTTTTCCCCTTACATAGCAGTGGCCACCACTTTTCTCAGTTCCTCCACTAGGAGCTGGAATTAGCTGCATCCTGCTGTCAGGTTCCTCTGTTTGGATAGTTCCCTTTTGGGGTATGCTGTGCCTTTCTAAAATCCATGTCAGAATATGGATTTTATAGTTACTCATAGTAGAAGCAGTTCTGCAGGGGTTTTTTTGTAGGGGCTATGTCTTCTAGCAGAGATTGGAAGTGATGGGATTGATGGGGATGTGTGTGAATGTGTGTGGTCCAGTGGCTGCAGACTCAGGAGATTTTGTCTCCTCAGTGCAGCAGCTTAAACCCTGACCCAGGGAACCACTTAATGCTCTGTGTAACTTCTGATCAAATGACTTCTCCCCTGTGATTTAATGTGATACTGACTGTGGCTGACAAATGTTGCACATAGCCCTGTGCTGGAGCCTGCGTGGCTCTGAGCCACAGCCAACTGCAGCAGCTCGTGTTCTTTGGGGCTAAATTCAGGACTGTCTTCAGAAGCATCTCACTGACATTAGTGCAGCTGTCCCAGCTCCGTGCAGGGCTGAGTCCAGCTGTCAGGAGATGCTCCTCATTCTGCAGCAAAGCTGGAGCCTGGGGAATTGGAATTTTTTTGATGCCTCATTGTGTTCTGAAAAAATGTGTCTCTCTCAGGGCAGCCAGGGTTTGCCTGGGGTCCCTGGGGCACGAGGGAAGGCAGGCCCCCTGGTAAGTAACCAAGCACCCTCTGCTTCCTCATCTCCCTTTCTAAGGTTCTGTGCCCAGCTGGAAAGACAGCTTGGCAGGGGTGTGCTGTTCTAAACAGGAGACCTGACTGCCAGGAGCCAGCTCACTTTTCCCCATGTTTTTCCAATTTCTGCAGGGAAAAGTCGGTGACAAAGGACCAGTTGGGTTTCCAGGACCACCTGGCCCTGAGGTACGTCCCACCACCTCCTTCTCACATCCCTCCAGCCTAGGGCTTCACTTCTCTGCTGGGATATGAGGGCACATGAGTGGTGATGGGGTAGGAAGAATCAAGATGGGTTCATGACCCATTCTACATCTCAGGTAGATGAGATCCTTTTTTTTCCTTCCCCTTTTTTTGTCATAGATAAAATGAAGGAGTTTTTTCAGGTTTACCCCCTCAAAACACCATTTGAAGTAGAAAATCCTCTTACTTCCCTTACCAAAAAATGGCCACAGTGATACCTTAGATGCAGGATGAGCTTCTCCCAGCACACCATCATTTCTCTCCTTCCTAAGTGACCAGACAAGGTCTGTAACATGCTAGAGAGCCATTTTCAGCTCAACTGATGGTCTGTTTTCCCCTCATCAGCCTTCTGGTGTTTCACAGGGTCTGGAAGGGCTCTCAGCTGAGTGCTGCCACTTAGCAATCGTTCCTCTTTGTTGCTATTGGAAATAAGCAGGGATTCCTTTGTTTCCTCCTCGATGGGTGGGTGGGTGGGAAGGAGCCCTGCCAGGCTGAGGCAGCTAATGAGGGTGTCAGCACCTTTCCTAATTCCTCGCCTGCTTCCCTTTGTCGCCGAGGCTGCAGCTCCTTCCTGGGAGCACAGAGTTTATGAGCTGGCTCAGAAAGATTAATTAAAACCCAAATCGCTGCTTTTAGCTGTGTGATGATAGGGAGGCCCTCACTGCAATAAATCTTGTAAGATGGACCTAAAGGGAGTTGCTGGGAAAGGCTGCTCTTCCATCAAACTCCTGGTGCTGCTCCGTTGTGTCCCATTCCTTCCCAAAGCCGTGGTGGCTCCCACACGGACACTGCCACTCATCTTGTCCCTTAGCCTTTAACTAAACGTCTCACAGAGGCTGACATTGCCTGCAGAATTCCACCTTTGCACCCTGACTGTCCCTCATTTTCTCCAGGGCTTCCCAGGTGACATTGGCCCACCAGGAGAAAACGGTCCTGAAGGTCTGAAGGTGAGTAGAGCAGAGACTGCAGCTCTGTGTGGGGTTCGAAGCAGCCAGGGAAAACAAAGTAGTGGGAAGGGGGGAAGAGAGAAAGCCCAGGAGATTCCTAAAGATTGTCCTGGCCAGCATCTCAGCTTGGTCTGTTTGGCTTGAGGTCCCTCCAAGTGCAGCGTTTTCTTTTCTTCAGATTTTTTTTTCTGTAACAAAATTGACATTGGATAATGTCCCGTGGCTGTGAAAGAGACTTTCTCATTTTAATTGCCCTTCTGAGCTTATGTTTCTATTTTCTGAATATCTTTTCCTTTGGCTCTTTGTCAGGGAAAGCCAGGAGCACGAGGTTTACCTGGGCCAAGAGGACTGCCTGGACAAGAGGTGAGTGTCCTCAGCTCAAAAGAGGTTTGGTTTAAAGAGCAATGCTGAATTTTCTAAATTAATCCATGGTGAAATGGTATCTGTGGTTTAAAGTGCTCTGGTCCCTCTGAATTTGGAAGCAGATGCTTCTACTGAGTGATCAGAGACCTGCAGAAGAGGAGCTTCCTCTAAGCTGTGTGATCTCCAGGTCCTGTGATCTCTCCTTCCAGTCACTGCTGGCATCTGCTGACCCTAAATGCTGCCTTGGCTTTGCTTTTAAAGCCTGTTTCCCCACCCCCAGATGGGTGTTAGAGCCCTTTTCCCTGCACATCCCCTTGCACAGACATGCCCTGGCCTGGCATCTGCTTTCTGCTCCTTTTAAGTGTGTTCCTTCTCAGCCATGAGACCTGCAGACTCTGCTCTCTCACATGGAGAAACATCCCTCTGTAAAAAGAGAAGGAAATGGGAATTGCTGCTCTGCAGAAATTCATTTGCCCAGCACCTCAGAGCTTTCACTCACCACTTCACCTCAGAACCTGAAGCATCATTCCACTTGCAGTCGCCAGGAAGGGAACAATTGTCATTGATTTAATTGTCCTGGAGCTGCAAATACATTATGGGAGCAGCAGAGAATGTCTGGGTTCCCTGTTTATCCTGTTGCAACTCCAGTGACATTGGTGTAATTTCCTCTCACTCAGGCCAGTGTAAGCTGTTTGTCCAGAGTCACGAGACATTGTGTAAATAATACTGAGCACATGCATGGGCAGGAGCTCGTTTTAATAGCACTAATAATTCTTAACTTTTTCTGGGAACTCTTCTGCTTGTTCTCTAAATGGGATTAATGCAAATTAGCTCATTTATTTGCAGTGAAATAGGAAAAAAAAAAAAATATTCCAGCCAAAATACAAAGGGAATCGAAGCCCTGCATTCCAGGTTCAGGCAGGCGTGACCAAGCTGCCTTCAATTTACTCTGGTTAGTGAGTGTAAAAGCAAGCCCAAAGACATGGACATGGAGTTTGGTGAGAGCTGTGCTGCAGGACTTAGAGTGTGCACAGAGCACAGCACTGTGCTCTTACCACTGTGGTCACCCAGGGCACTGGGTCAGGCCTCTGAATTACATCCCTCTGGAAATGTGGCATATTGTGGGTGGCTTGTCTGAGCCCTTGGAGCTGGGTTCCTGACCCCCAGTCCCACCCTCAGCCTGCCAGTGCCCCTTCATTACCACGCTGACCATCGAAACGAGAGCAGCCAGGCTGTGGCTGCCAAGGGCGCTTTTAATTCCTCTCTTGGCAGTTGGTTTTAGACACTTGAGATAATTTTTGTGAAGCTTAATTGAAGGTCTCTTAGAAACTGTAGATCTGATCCTATCACATTAGAAATTGGTGTGGAGCCAAGGGAGAGGACCGAGTCCAATTGCTGTGTGAGATTTTGTGATAGCTCCATTCTGCAGCATGTGTAGTCCCAGCTGAAAGCAAAAGGGAAACGTTCATGCAGTTGCCAAATGGTTCTGTGGGAAATTTTGGAACATGCTTTTTTGGGGGGAAGGGAGAGAAAAGGGCGGGGGGAAGAGAGAAAAAGGGAACTCTATAGCATTCACATCCCTGCCAAATCAAATGAAGCAGAGTTATGGCAGCATGTCCAGGGTACCCTAGTGGCCAAATCCAGCCCATCACAGCCAAATCAACTGGTGTTGCCTTGGTCAAATTTTGGATGGTTTTTACTGGCAGAACTTGACTTGAGATCTTTTTTTCCTGAGAAACCTCAGAAGCTGCTCTAAGATAGAGAAGGGCTCAGCTGTTAAAATGTGACAGCTGAACACACAGCCTGTGTTTAACTGCTGCTCATACTGCAGGCATTTCATTCTCGCTGCATGGTGAGTCCAAATTTTGTCACTACTTTGCCTTTTATTTTCATTTATTTTCACCTCAGGGAGATGAAGGACCCTTAGGACCACCAGGAGTCCCTGGTCCAGAGGTAAGTTTCATTCATTTATTCACTCAGTTATTACCAGCTCTGATGACCTTGCAATGGAATTGTAGTTAAAGTCTCATAAAGCTTCAACCCTTCTGGTTTGGGAAGTTAATCTGCCCTGCTATGAATTACTGTCTTGTCCAGGGCTTGATTGATTGCTTGATCCAGGATGGCTGAAAGTCCAGGAAGTGTCTTGCACAGGGTGTTGAGTTTATGACTTTCCTGAAGTCTCAAACCTCGAAAAACCCTCTGATGTTTAAACAGCTCATCCTCAAGATAAATAACATTGATTGGAAACCATCTCCATAACCAGCCCTTGTGTTTCTTCCTTGATTTATACTATTTTTCAAAGAGTAGAGGAAAAAAAAAAAAAAAAAAACACTGGACAGTCAGAGAGAGTCCTTTTGACCTCTGTGATGTATTACAGAAACACAGTTAGAAGAAGCAAAAAGAATATTATCATATCTGTGAGCTTGCCAACTCAGGATTTTCTAATGTGTCTGTACATAATTGTCACTTCAGGATAGTAAAATATCCCAAAAATTGGTAATAGGTGGATCAGAAAATGAATGGTTTATCTTTTATTTTACAAGCATGTAAGCAGCACCTGTGACCAAAGCAGCTGCAGGCTTTTGATGTTTATGGTTTTTCCATGTATTTCAGGGTCGATCTGGTCGGAAGGGATTTCCAGGAACACCTGGCCCCAACGGTCCAAAGGTAAGAAAATAGTTTGTTCCTGATCAGGAAAGCAGTGGGTAGAAGGGAGGAAAGGAAGAGGGAAATGTCTTTTCTCACCTTTACCACTCTCTCAAGTATTCATTCCAGAGAGAACAAGAGAACGGAGGATTCATCTTTTTCTCAGAATTTTGGGGTCTCAGCTTCTGCTTCTTTCTTCAAAAAGAATGATGGTGCATTTTTTCAGCTATTATAAACAAATGTGTTCCTCTTTTGATATTAACCAACTTTTCCCTCCATCATCACTTCATTTTCCATTACTTCTCCATGGTTTTGTTCTAAAACAATGCACATCATTCCTATCTTTGCTGCCCTAATTGTCAGAAGGAGCCATCCCAGGGCAATGCACTCCACAAACCCACACTCGAAAGGAAAGAGAAAACCCAATAAAAACAACCTCTTCAAACAGTAAATAGCAAAAATGTGGTCTGGCAGCACATCTGGAGTATCTGCCTACTGAGAAAATACAGCTGCTGTCCTGGAGACACTGCTGGTTTCTGGTGAGCCTGGCCTCTGGATGGCCCATCCAGGGCACTCCAGCTGCCTCCACGTGCTGCCACAGCTGCCCTGATCCCTGGTGAGTGTGCAATCCTTCTCCTCCTGCACCCCTCATCATTTCCATGCTCTGAATTCCTTCTTCCTGCACTGGGATTTATCTCACATAGGTTCCTGTTGCAGTTTTCCTGTGGATGCTCCGTGTGACAGTAAGGTGTGCCTGTCTGAGGTTTTCTAACAACAGAATCAGGGTGCAGCATTGCCTGGGAATATTTGGGTTGTCTTTTCTTCCTATGCTTTGTCAAACTTTGGGATAAAATAACTAGGCTGGGCCTATGCCACAGGGCAATAGATATCTTATGTTTCAGTGTGGTTCTCTGAAGGTTATTTTACTATAGCAGGACCAGCTTTAGGGGCATTTCACTCCAGAACAGTGTTTACTCCATGTTTATGTCAATAGTGTTTATTATTTTGGACTATCCTCCAAGTCACAGTTGGTTTTGTAGGATGTTGTTTCTCACAGATTTTCCCTGATTCACACTTTGCAGCCCAAATAATGAGTGTACAAAGAGCCACATTGTGCCCAGGGTCTGGCTGGCAGCACCAGTAACCCGTGTGCCCTTGTCTCCTTGTCCTGCAGGGTGAGCCAGGAAACCGTGGGCGACCAGGGAAAGTTGGAGAGCAGGTAAATTCCTTATTTTCCTTGCCTTCTTGATGATCTCTTCTGTACAACATGTCCTGGGTGCCCAGAGTGCAGGAAGAGGGCAGTGGCCAGGGATTTCTAGCCACCTCCAAGCTGCCCACAGCCCTGGTGCTCCAGGTTCCAAGCTTTAAGGATAGGGTTCTCTGCTTTGGGTGCTATGTTGCTTTCACTTCCCCTAAATTTTCTGGGGAGTAGAGGAGATAGCAGCTGAAGAAATCAGACCCTGGGGAAGAGAGACACTGAGCTGCATTTTGTTGTAATTCCATAGAGAACATTCTGCTGGCATAACCCAGGACATGCATTATCCCTGTAGGCTTTGGGGGAACCACAGGCATCAAGAAAAAAGCAACGATTATTCCCACATCTCTGTGATCAAAACCAACAAACTTGTCCACCAACAACCCTGAAAATGAAGCCACAGAGCCTCCAACAAATTCAGTGTGTTCCTGCAGGACCACACCAAACTGGCTGTGGCAGCTGGCCCTGGCACTGCTGGTGTTGCTTCTCACCACTGCTGTCCTTCCCAACACTCTCCCTGCTGCATGGTCAGCACGCTTGGTTTGGTTTGGTTTAGCTTGTCAGCCTCTCTGACTCTTCTTTGGGTCACTTCTTCCAAGGGTTTCTGACCAAGCAAGTCTACAAAAGTCAAGGTGGATCCTTTTCAGTACCAGCAATCTGATACCAGCCTCAGTATATATCAAAGGTGGTTCCTTCTCTTTGGAAATTAGAGCCATTTCTTTGTTATGGTTGTTTGTTTGCTCCTTGAAGAGCAACTGCTAAAGGAGCAAAGTTGTTCCCCACATCTGAGTTCTACTTGCAGCTTTGTCAGATTCTGCACGATCTCAGACAACACTTTCCAGTGCTTTGTGCCTCAGTTTCCCCTTCTGTGGAAGGTGTGAGACAGCCCTGAGCAGAGCTTAGCCCAGTGCCTCCTGTTCTGAAGTGGCACCTGTGGATACTGTTAAAAATTAATATTTAGAAGTGCTTTGAGATCCTTAACCAGACATTGTCCTTGAAGGGCAAAGCATCATTAGGATTATTATTCTTTAACATCCCTCAGGACTGACCTTGGATGAGAACTGTAGGCACTGTTCATCGAAAAGAAAACACAGCTGGCCTCTGCTGACACTGAAACCAGCACAGTGGTAGCAAAGCTGCCTGTGTTATTCTTAGTCAATTAGTCTCTGTCTAGAAATATCAACCAGAAAATTTCCATTTCTGAACCAGTCAAGTAATTAGAACAAAAATGTCTCACCAGAGTAATGAGAAGTAACCTCCTGTCCCCTCACATCTCCACTGAACGATGCTGGAGGGTAGGGGTTTCCTTCCTCCCTCCACTTAAATGTCAGCAGTTGGTGTTGGGGCTGGGTTGGTTTTTTGCAGAGCCCCAAGAGGATGGGCCCAGGCCCTTGGCACTGAAGACACCATCACCTCACCCTGTTTTCTCTTGTGGAGACCTTGATGTTTTCTACTCCACAGTAAGGGTGGCCACACTTCCCAATCCTGCTGCTCTGCCTCTGACAAATGGTTTCTCTCAGAGTAGAAAATCTCAGCATAACAGCATGAGAAGAGATCAGCCATCCATCTCACTGGAGATTTCTTCCCTTTCTTAGGGACATCTGTTTAGGAAAACATGGGAGTTTCTGTAAGGTTTCCGGTGATACTTGAGCTCTTGTTGAAAAATGAGGTTTTAAGCCACAGGGCAGTCCCTGATGCATTGTTTTTCCATTGCAAGGACACAGACTCGGGAAGATCATTCATGAGATGCTTGTTGTCTCCATGTGCTGGAAGGATTCCAGCTGCCAGGCGCCCCAGTACCCTGGAAATGTGTGGGTTAACCCTTCCTTGCCTGTAGATGGAGTCAGAAGGATATGAAGAGGAATGCAAGGCCTCTGGCCAGGGAAGCCACCAGCCTTCCTGTCCCCGAGCTGGGAATGCACAGCAGGAGAATGTCACCAAAATGTCCATGTTGAAGGTCAGAGAGCCCTGTGGGAGAAGCAACTCCCTGGAGCAGGCAGGAAGGTGCTGCCATCCCAGGGACCCCCTGCTTGGCACTACAAAATCCCAGTGAAGAGTTGTGCCAGCTGAAAGAGGCTTCAATTGCCTTATGTCCTTAATGGGATTGGGAGGTCCTGTCATAGCAGGAGCAGCTGTTTTGGTCCCTTCCCCTGTACAAGAAGTGACAGCCCTGCTCACTGACGGGGCTGTGTCAGGGTCAGCCACATTCCCTGTGCTGGGAAGGGCAGCCAAGGCCCTTCTCTTGTCCTTTAAGGTCAAAGTATGCTGTCTCAATATCTGTATTCTAAGATAATTTGTCAAAGGACACCAGCACAATCTCCTTCATGTCCAAAGGAGAGGGGCTGTAATGTCAGGTTTGCAGGTGGGGAGGTCCTGATTGTCATGGCCAAGGTCAAGAGGGTCACCAAGAGTGGAGCAGGGAACTGCCCTGGTGTTTCCCACATGTTAGCACTGCTCTTTTCCAACCCATTCACCTTCTCCTCCGGGGCATCTCTGACTTCCAGACACTTTGGTCTGGGATTTTCAGGCACTGTGGTGTTCAGAGCCTCTTTGATGTGACACCGTGTTTGAACAGCACGTCTCCACCTTCCCTCCCCTCACTCCCCAGGATGGTGGAAACCCAACACAACGCCAGGGCAGGGCTGAGCCCGGTGCACAGAGGGTTAAACCACATGGCTCTTCTTTGCGGGTCAGAGCGTCCTCCTTTAAACTGTGATATTTACTGTTTTACTTTCCCTTTCTTTCATCTGAATGGGAGGATTGTACATTTCCTCCCTGCCGTCCTTTGTCCCCGGTTTGTTTTGTTTTGAGCTCTCGCGAACCAGTAAAACAGAAAGGCCGCGATCATCGGTTCCCGCTGGGCGCGACGAGCGGGCCCGTCCCTGCGAGACCCTGCTCACGCTGGGCCGCTTGTCCCTCTCAAATGGGCTATGATTTATGCAAGGCTTCATTGCTGACTTGCTCTCTGTTGATGGAGCCAAGAGGGGGGGCTTAATTATGACAGGGCTGGACGATAAATGGGGAAAGCGAGACAGGAGTTTGGAATTACAGCCCACCAGTCCCTCCTCCTTTCCTTACCCCCCCCTCCCCAAGCCCCCAGCAACTTTTTAACAATCTCCATCCCTTTTCCGCCATGCCCTTGGCTGGGGAATACAGCAGACTGAATCATGAGCGACATGCTGAACTCCTGTCTAATATAAATGTTTTACATTCTTTCCTGTATAGTGTGGGCCTTTATCCGGGCAGCCACTGCTGCTGGGACTTCACGTGCATCATTACACACACTGCCCAGAGCCCTGTTTGATGCAGGCCCTCTTTTCAACCCTGGGAACCTGAGAAAAATATGTTGTGCCACAGCCATTTTAGTGTAATGACCACAATTCGTGTCTGCTTTGATTAAATATTTGCCATTGGCAGCTCTTCTGGTTCTTAAAACCTAAATCTTTCTGTCTTAAAACCTAAATCTCCTTGCCTTTAGTGTCTATCCCATTTTTGGCCAGGGAAGAACATTATTAGCCAATCTTCCCCTGTTTTTTCTTATACTCCTGATAAATTACTGAGATTTATTTGGCGTAGACATATCTATCTCGATTTGTGTCTGCTTTTAGACACAGCAATGTCGGTTAATTTAGCCCAGAGCAGACAGTGCTGGCTGCAAACACTGCACAGCTACTGTGCTGGAAGCTACAAGGTCCCTGCTCTGCATCTCACGTTCACACCATGGGATGCTCCTCTCACGTGGGCAGCAGTGACATCTTCCCCTGTGCAGTGCCACAAAGCACCAGCACAGGCAGAATTTTCCCTGGGTTTGGACTGAAATGTTGGCTGTGCTCCCCTTCCATCCCATCTGTGCAGCAGGGCCAGCGTTGGCCATTCCAGCAGGTTTCTGCACAAGCTGCCATAACAAACATCTGTGACACCAGGGGGGATCTCAGGAGGGTGTTGGGGGCTCTTGGTGTGCTCAGATCCCTGCAAACCCCTCTGCAAAGCACCAGCAGGCCAGCTTGAGAAGCATCACCAGTACACCTGGCTTCAGGACCCAGCTTCCTGAGAGGCTTTTTAGGGTGGATGCTGTCATGGACAGGGGGTCTGAAGATTGGCCTTCAAGCCTGAGCTCAGATATGTAGCACCTCTTGGAAAGGAGTTTGAAACAGTCTTGTTCTGAATGGACCAATGCTTTCTGCAGAGCAGGGATCCCTCTTCTGCATGAACTGCCCTAAGGAACCAGAAATTTCTTAAAGAGCATATTCCCAGGAGAGAGAGAAAGAGTTCCGTGGTTTTCCAAGAAATTGGAAATGAACAAGAGATGTATTCTTTCTTCCTTTATTGTCTATTTTTGCCTAGCAATACATTTCTCTGTTGCATCCCATTGCTTTGCCCTTCTCTGCCATAACATTTGCCTTCTTCATGGCCTTGGGCTATTGGAAAAATTCAGAAACTGGATGCAGTTGTGTACCTGCACTTGTGTCTAATTGAAAGGACAATTGATCCAGCAGCCTTAGCAATGCCACCCAGTGGCAACCTTGAATAGGCAGATGTTGCAGAGTTTTCTGCTCTCCAGCTGATTCCTGCACTGGACAATCTGTGCTGAGTCCAGCTCTGCTTGCCACGGGTGTCTGGTCCATGCAGCCTGGCCACGATGACAATCTTGTGCTCCAGGACTGCCTCAGCTTCAGACACAAAGGCCATTTCAAAGCAAAGACCACTTCAGAAAGGTGGTGACACCCCTACAGGATAGTGGAGCTTTTCTGTTTGTAGCTGTCATCCCATGGCTAATTGGTATTTCCATCATGGCTCAGAGGAGATGAGTGCCTGCAGTGGCAGAGGGGACGGTCCCTTGCATCTCCAGAGCCAGAAACCACTGGAGCTGGTAGGGAGGTTCCTTTATCTTAATTCTCAGGAATCTTCTCTAGAGATTGCATCTGTTTCCATATTCCTAATTAAAAGCAGTTCTGTTTGCCTCTTCGTTATCCCGAACATTGTTAAGCCCTGAGCTTAGAGTGGAGGTTTGTTCCAAGATGGTTTCTGAGGAGTGTGCGAGATCCACTGCCCTGCTGGCCTCTCTGGCTGCAGGAGCCTTTATTTCCTACTGGCATCCCACCAGCACAACACTATCCAGGGCAAAATTAGTCTGCACAAAGGGCTGAGGCAGCTTGGATTAACCCAGAAGAAGTCTACCCAGTCCAGCTGCTAAAATGATGGTAAGTCTCTGTCTCTGTGCAACCCAGGAGCTCCTGGGGAAGCTGTTTTGGGAAAAGCTCTCAGAACAAAGCCACACTATGGACTCGGCCTTCCTTCCTTCACTCATCCACTGTGCTGTGTGTTGTGGTTCTTGCAGATCCTCGTGCTGCTGTTCCAGCTGGCCCCTAAAGCAGAACCAGCTGTGGAGTTAGACATTCCCATGGCCGGGAGCAACTCCATCCGCTCTGGTAGCCAGTCGGAATTACTGAGCATTATACGAGGGATGCTGTGCTATTGCAACCAGCAAGGTGGACCAAAGGAACTGTTTACTTTCTCAGCAAATAAAAACTGAAAATTAGTTGTGCTCTTCTCTTTCCTCAGGGTCTAATGGGTTTCATTGGTCCAGTGGGGGAGCCTGGAATAGCAGGAGAAAAGGTAAGATTGCTTGCGATGAAACCGTCGTTGTAATTTTTGCAGGATAGGGAGGCTGGGGTGGGAGAAGGGTTGTGGAGATTTAAGTTGTGATGTGAGTGCAACACCCAGCTGGGAATGAAGCACGTCCAGGGTGTCTGAGCTAGACTAGGACCAGGCCAAAATCATCCACTTCTCATTCAGGAATTAACATGCACTGCCCTCTGGGGAGATGCTGTCAAATATTCTTTGAAAAATTAACTTTTCTCATTCATAACGTGCCAAGCAGTTTGCATTCAACAGTCAGCTCTGGTTTTTATGGGAGTGAGGGATGTATCAACCCTGTGTTGCTGGTCACAAGAGGAGTCCATAGATTGAGGTTACAGGTTTCTGCAGAGGTGTCCTCTGGGTTGCCAGGGGGGTCACGCTGGACCAGGGCTGAGCCTTCATTGAACAGGAGGTCTCAGCAATTTCTTAGGTGTACAAGAGTGCAGCCACCCATCTGAGCAAAGGCTGATCCAAATATTTCCCTTTTTATCTGGTGAGGACCATCCCAGCTGGCTGCCCCTGCTTGCTTTGGGCACACTCAGGGCTGGTGCCCTCTTGCGTACACTACAGACACAAACCTCTTCCAGGGGAATAAAAAGGGCTTTATTTCACACAAAAACGTAAAAGGACGTTAATTTGTTTTCTATTAGAGTGTAAACTTTTATTCAGAGGCAGCTCCCAAAGACAAATCATCTGTGTCACTCATTGTATCTCGCTCGCACGCTGCTGGTTTTCATTGGTGGTTTAATTATTCACAGTGCAGCCGTAAAGATAGCGAAGAGCATAAAACGATGCATTCCACACATCAGTGCTCTCTTTCTCACTTTTATTGCTTCAAGCCCTGTCCTCTGGGTAATGATGTAAAGACTCTGTGACAGTTATACTGTGTTTGCTGCAGATCCATTTTATTGTCTGTCCACAGCAGTCTTTGGAAAGGCCTTTTTATCCTGTGGGCCCCGGTGGGGCGGTAGCAGAATCAGTCTCAGTCCAAGCTGTCAAGGCCCACAAGAACTAAAAAGAGTGACATGATGTGGGCTGTATTTTAGAAAAGGAAAACAGAGGAATAAAGAGTGATGTGTCCAGGGTGGTTACACAGAAAATTGGTGCCTGAGTGAGCTGTCTCATTGGCAGCTGCAGTTTTGAATTGAATGAAGAATAAGGTGTTTGCCATGCAGGAGACATGGGAAGATCTTTTTCTCCATTCCATTAAGTTCACATCTCTCCCTGTGCCTTCCATGCCAAATCCTTGACCACATGAAGTATCCTCAACTTCCAGATCAACTCTGTAATGTGATGATGTTACATCAGTGTCAAGGCAAAACCAGGCTGTCCTTTGAAAATCTGCCCTTGGAGATCCTCAGCACAGCTGGGATTTCCATCAAGCTTCTCTACCAGGACAAATTTAGGGATGACAGAAATAGCTATCATCAAATCAAAACCTCAACCAGGCCTCCAGTTGGCATAGTATCCTACAGCTTACTACGCTCTTGTGAGCTAAATGAAGTGGGAAATATGCTTTCATTAGACATAGCTGAGTCAGCAATCTCCATCCTGAGAGCTGCAAAAGTTAAGACTGAAGCCAGTAGAATCCAAAGATTATCAAAGAGAACAATACAGTTAATACACACTTAATAAAATCCATCCATTCAGGGAGAAAAAAATCTGTACATTGGTTTACAAGGGCCAACTGGTGACAACACAAACTCTGGGGTTTGTTTCTAATAAGCTCCTTAGAGCCCAGAAAATATTTCGCCTTACACTTTTTGCTGTTGGAAGGTAGGTCAGCTTTTGGGCGTAAACTAATTGGCAGCATTTGCTAAATCCTCCTTCCTCATCCCCCTGAGCATTCAAACCTAACACACCTAATTCCCAGTGCACCCCTGGGGCTGGAGGGAGACTGCAGACAGTTCTGTGGGAGCTGCCACCATCTCCCAAAGGAGCTGTTGATGTCCCACTGCTAAAGCCACACCTTCATGTCACCCTCACATCAGCAGCAGGTTGTGGGGGTGCTCGTGGGGACTTAACCCTCTTGTCTCCTACCTTTGGGTCAAGGACGTGTTCATGGAAAGTGAGATGGTCAGTATGAGGGGATAAGGAAGACTTTTGCAATGAATAAGTGATGTTTTGGTACATTAAGTTTTTTAACTGCTTGTTTTAGAAGGGATCCTATCTTTAGGGTGGGCTGGGGAGTCATCCAGCTCCCAGCCCCTTATAAATCAGACCTCCAGGTCATTGTTGCTGGCACTGTGGTTTCAGTATGAGCCACAGGACATGGAGTTCCCCCAAAACACCCACAGTCTCCTCTGAAAGCACCAGGCAGCATCTCTGGTTTTTTCCAGCTTGATTCCCTGCTCTCAGCAGGGCCTTGTGACAGCAGACTTCAAATCCATGGCTCTGAAAATGTCAGCACGTGTAGGGATTGTGATGCTGCAGAACAGACATGTCATGCCTTGGGTGGGAAGGGCTGGAGATTTCCTTGGGTTCAGCCAAGGTTCAATCCCACTGTTTGGGATTTAAGGTGATGTGCCTGTTTCCTTCATACCTTGGTGCTTTTGATGGCAAGACTTAAGTTCCCTCTCTTGGGATGTGGAGGATTAGTTAATTCCTGCAATTCTTCCATTACTGAGATGGATGGAAAGCGAGCAATGCTGGAAGCATTTCTGGTAGAAAGCTGATGGCACAGACATGAATTTGTGGATGTTTTTAGTTGTTTCATTGCTCTAGATCACTCTTCCCTATGTCTCTCTCCTAGGGTGACCGTGGCCCAGTGGGACCCCCAGGCCCTCCAGGAGTCAAGGGGTCGATGGTAAGGAGTAAGTCTGCATTCTCTCACTCTTGCTGCCGCCTCTGTCTCTGTCCTAGCCAAGGGTGCAGCTTCTCCTGGTCTTTTAGTTTCCTGACAACAGCTGCAATTTCTTCCTGTGCCTCTGGGGATGGGAATGGGCATTTGAGTGGATATTGAGGTGTAGCCTCTCCCCAGCAGTTGAGTCCAGCAGTTTTCCCTTCAGTGCAACACGGGTTTGAGGTGTGTTCTGTGGCTCCATCAGCTGAGGACCTGCTGTGTCGAGTGGAGACAACCAGGAGCTGAAGGACTGCCTGTTCCCAAGCATCCTGGCTCTTGAACAGACTGTGCCCACCAACAAGGATCTGTCCAAGCTTTCCAGAGCAACTGGAATGCAGGGTGCTTGGGCAGGACAGTCACTGTGCCTTGCTGTGCTCTGCCTTTCAGGGAACTACATTTAGGAATTTAACAGTGGGGACCTCAGCTGGATCTTGTCTTGCTCTGACATTTGTTTCCTGTCTACCATAGTATAAGACCCAAAGACATATTTTCATATTAATTCAGCCCATTCTCTTCTGGGCTGTTCAGAAAATCTTGCTGCTGATATCACTGGCTGTGTTGGAGCTAGGCTAGTGACAGCCTGGCCATTTCCTTCTGCCCCTGAACAATTTTACCCTGACAAATATCAGATTTGCCTGACCTTGCAAGCAACCAACAATGCCATTTTTCCTGTCTTCTCACTGGGAGGAAGTCTGTGCAGATTGTGGACATTCACAGCAGGCATGTTCTTCTTCCTTCCCTTTCAGGGGCACCCTGGTATGCCGGGAGGAGTGGGTTTTCCTGGGATCCCTGGACCAACAGTAAGTAAAGGCTATCATCATCTTGTAATACCACATCCTGGGCATGCATGGGCTAAGTCAAGCAACTGTATTCCAGTTTATTTGAGTTTGATACAAACAAGAGATATGGGGAGAGGGGTGGGACATGGGTGGGAGCAACATGGAAAGAGACACAAAAAAAGCACGGTGCTTAATTCAAAATTTTGTATTCCTAAGGAAGTACGTAAAACTCACAATCCAGCCTCAATCTTTTGGCAGGACACAAGCTCCCTAGTTCAAGGTGTTCTGGGCTGGGAATGGTTGGCAGTGTGGGGATCACACCATGTGATAGAGTGATGTATCACAGTGATTTATCACGGTCATTTATCACAGTGACCGTGGCATGCAGCGTGACCATCCTGCATGGTCAAAGCCCCTGCAGGCATGAGAGGAGCAGCAGAGCAGCTCCCCCAGACAGACCCTCCATCTGGACAGGCTCATCTGGCACTCTGCAGCTGTGGCTGGAGCATGCAATCGCCATGGAGGCAGATTTTAGCCTGGCTCCAGTTTCCCACAGATGTTCTTTAGATGTAGTTTGGGCTCTCCCAGCAGCACAAGCGCCGCTGGAGCCAACAAAAAGGCAGCCCTGGGTGCGTGCAGGGAATGGATTTTGCTCAGTGTGTGAATTCCCACAGTGATGGTAACTGGGAGGAAGATCACAGCAGTGAAATGCCCAGGAATGCCAAAGGTGTGGCCTCCAAATCAGGGTCAACTCTGCCACCTCCAGGAGCTCAAGGATGCTCTGGGTGCACTGGCTGCAGGCAGCTGCTGCCTGGGCACAGACTGTGCAGTAGCAAGTGAATGGAGGTGAGGAAAAGAGAAAATCTGAGGTCAAGCAGCACCTCAGGGTGACCCATCTCTGCCTGGAGAGCAGCAACGTGGCATCAGCCAGCTCCTTACAATAAAAGCAGCACAATGCCATCCCAGCCCCAGCGCTGAGCTGCTCTGTGGCCCCTCGTGGCAGCACTTGCTGTTGACAGAAGCCCAGGAGGCAGCTGCATATCTGTAGATGTCCCATTTTTAACAACCTCCCATCATGTTAGCTGCTACATGACCTGGGGACAGCTGGAGCATTGGGCTCACTCCTGCTCCGGGCCTGTGAGCACCCGTGGCCGAGGCAGTTTCTGTGCTGTGGCAGAGAGCTCCAGCCCTGAGCACCATCCCATGCACCACTGAATAATGCACCTTCAAGTGAAGCCAAATTTTGTCTGTCTTCACTGGGGCATAACAATAGAAAGAGCTGAGGCTTCAGATCCAGGTGGAGATACCAAAACCTCTCAGCAAAGCTCTGGGAGCTGAGACCATCCCCAGGTCCTTCTGCTTCCTTCAGTTCCCTCTTCTCCTTCAGGCAAATAACAAGTTCGTCCAAGCAAAATGTTTGCTCCACAACTGCATTTTAAAAAGTCATAATTCAATAAGCCAAACTTCCCCACAGAGCCAGTAAATCAAATAATCTCCTAATATCAAATCCCCACTCATTAACTCCAGCTGTTTTTCCACCAAACATTCCTTATTTGCCTTTCAAGCCAGACCTGAGGCATGCAGTTGTTGTTTGTCCTAAACTGTTAAAATCTTTGAATGAGCCTTAGCAGTGATGGCTGATTAATTCAACAAAGGATGACTGGAAATGGGAAGCAAAATCAATGGTAGGAAACTTTGCCCTTGGTTTCTGCTTCCTGAGGCTTGTGAAGTCCTTTTTTCCTCTTCTTACTCACCATTATGGTGCATCTTTTCTGTTTATATATAGTTTGGAAATAATGTGTATATATAGGAATATTAAAGGTCACTTATCTTCTCCTAAACAGTTCATTGGAATTCCAGTGGGGTATCTAGCTATTCCCTCAACATTTGCCATTGCAATGAATGTTTCTGTCCTTGTACTTTCATAAGCTGTTTGGGATAGGCTGAGACTTCCAGAGGAGATTCCAAATACCAACTAAGGATTTCATTTCAGCACATGGTTATCATAAAAATCTCTATAAAACAGGCATCTGACACATCCACTGCCTGTGCCAGTCACCACTGTCCTCACTACCAAAACTGAGATGTACTGTGATCACAAACACAGTTACAGTCAACTGACTTTTCCATACTGAGTGAGAACAGCTCAGCATTTGTATCCTGAACTTACATGCCACGCACAAAAGCAAAATCTTCATAAATGGCAGTTATAGGAGCAGTAGGAAGATCACAGTCCAATTCTGTTCTGATCCGTGGTGGAATTTGCAGGGCTGACAGTTGGTAAAAGCTATTTACATGTAAACAGCCAATTTTGATGTGGAATGTTTGAGAGAGCAAGGAGTGAATGTGTCATTCTGGGGTTTTCTTTTCTGACAGCAGAAAGGCACTAACTTTAAGTATCAGGTTTAAAAGCTGTGATACAGAACTAAGTCCTGTTAAATAAACATATCC
Organism: Urocynchramus pylzowi; assembly: GCA_013397555.1. Lineage (NCBI taxonomy): Eukaryota > Metazoa > Chordata > Aves > Passeriformes > Fringillidae > Urocynchramus > Urocynchramus pylzowi. Next base: position 1,205,774 of record VZRH01001266.1, read on the forward strand.
TTTATTTTTTTTTACTCTGATAAATATTCTAGCAGGGAAAAAAAACTGTCTTTCTGCAATTTCTGTATGTACATTAATGAATCATATGTGTACAAATCCAGATTAAAAGAAAACCTGAAATCCTTCTGTAATTGTAAGAACAGGATAATCCACTACATCAACAGTCCACATTAAATTAGTATCTATCTGCCAGTATCAATATTTATGCAGCATTAACAGGGCAACAGTTACTTAAAGATAAAGTCAGTATTTGGCTGAAAAGATCAAACTTGGATACCCAAGATGAGGTGTCTGATTTTGTGTTTGGACATCTAAAAACCAGATCCTGGTTATTATTATTTTTGAACAGATGCTAAGAAACAGCTGCTTTTAATAGATTCAGAGAGGATTCTGGATGTTCAACTTCTCTTCACATCACACCACTGACACAGATAACAGCCTGCAGGTCATTAAGCATACAAACCTCAGCCAGGATCTTTGGCCTAAATGTTCCCAATCCAAAGACAATCTGTGACTTTAAATAAAA
>VZRH01001266.1:1206368-1224074 GCA_013397555.1 Urocynchramus pylzowi
AAAAAAAAGGCCATTTATAGACGTGTGAAAATGGCGAGGTTTTTAGCAAGTGTTTAATGAACCAATCTGCTGGTCAAGGGTCTGCATCTGAGGCCCCTGCAGATCACATAGGAATGTAGGGTCTTACCAAAGCTGCTGCCTTCCTCATTTTGTGTCCTTTTTCCCCTTGCAGGGTCCAGCAGGAGCCCGTGGTGCGCCAGGGATCCGAGGGATGAAAGGCCGCAGGGTAAGCACTCTCCATGAGCTTTCATCCCTCTCCTCTTCCAACACTGGCAAAATAATCTGCTGGTTTAGTCTGGGGGTGTGAAGATGAGCAGAAGTTGGGCAGCACCTCCACAGACACTTTTCTGCTGCACATAAAGGCTGTGTGGTCCTTGGAACAAATCTTACCAGGTTATCATGGAAGTGGTCCAGCCTGTCTTTCCCAACTACCTGCCATGTCAAAACACAGTTTATGGATGCTTCTGGTGAGGATGATGAAGATTTAGTTGTCTGAAATTGTGGGAAAGGGTGCAGGTAGAAAACCAGAAAAGGTGCTTTGTTGCTGTGGGAGAAAAAGTAGCTGAGATATGAAGTGTTGTGATATAACCAGAGGCAGATGAAGGAGGAAATGTTATGTCATGGCATAAAATTAAGAGACAAGGCTGACAGAAAAAGAGCTGGGTTGTTCTACCCATGTGTTCCCCTCCAGTCCCACAGGATTGACACCTCCCAGCAGGACTCCAGAGGTATGTGAGGAAGGTGTGCTTTGCACTGTCAGTAGATCAAATTATAAACATGCCCCGTGCCTTTCTAAGGACTTTTCCAGCCTTGTTTTATGTGTACACACCTCAAGATGTGTGCTCACCATGTGAGCACGGGTGACTCCTCACCCTGCCTGGCAAGAGCAGCCCCCAGCCTTGTGCTGGGTGCCACTGCCTGGCACTGCTGACAGTGCTGTGAGTTCACATTTCCCTCAATAAAGAGCTCACAGACACTCAGAGCCAGTTCTTGTGTGGCTCTCCCCGCTCTGTTTGGGTGACAGCCGACAGGACAATGACCTCTAGACCTGCCAAAGCTGCTTGTTTTCCTGCCTGTGACATCCAGCTTCTGTCCCACTGAGCTCTCCAGTCTTTCTTCTCCAATGGGATATTTATTGCAGGAGCAACCCTGCTTTGGGTTGTTTTTCCTTGTCCAGCTGCTTTACAAAGTATTAATAGTGAGCACACATGAGTTCTGCTGAAGGCCCCAACAACAACATATTTTGCATTTCTCCCTCCAAGGATCTGTTTCCGTGTTTCATTTTCAAAGACACACACTGGAGTAAACTATACACTTTACCTACTCCCACTCTCTGCTTCTCCTGCAACTTCTGCTTGGGGGATTCAGGACAGCCAACAATTTTGTGTTTTCTTATGCCAGAGTGAATACTTTCTTCAAATAGCTGGGACCAGCAAAAAAAAAAAAAGGAATAACCAACTAGGAAGCTTTGTAACCATGGAGTTACGTACCCTGGAACTGCTCTAAACTTTAAAATCACACTTAGAAGGATGCCAGAAACATCCAAGCTTGGCAGATGTTTATCAGGGTTCATCTTTTAATTTGTGACTGGGAAAATCTGTGCTCCTTGATGGGAAGGCCCATGGAGTTCACTCCCCAGGTCCACTTGCAAAGGGGTCCCTGGGGAGTGTGGTTCCTCTGTGCTGCCCAGCAAGGGTTAACTGGGCTGTCTGGGACATCCCAGTTGGATGAGGAACTGATGATCATGTTGGATGAGAAACTGGAGGTGTTCCTTCGTGGCAGGCTCTGAATGGATGGTGGAAAATGTCCCAGGGTAAAACTGCAGCACAGGGTTGAACAAGAAACACCTTCTGATGGATCCAGGCTGGGAATGTGAGGGCTCTTGGAGAGGTGGGTCCTCTCAGGGGATCAGGTGCTTTTGCCAGTGCCTTTAATATTTGCAGTGACAGAGAAGGAGTCCTGGAACTGCCTCCAGCCAGGGATCCATCCCCATCCCTGCCACTGAGCTTCTCCTTTCAGCAGGCGTGCACAGGCAGCTGTAGTGTCTGGCTCTTGGGTTGTCCAACATTCCCTCACATAAACCTTCTTCAGCTTCTTACATCCATGCTGACCTCAAGTCCTCAGCCCACAAGGAAAGCTGGATTCAGCTCCCAAGACCAGGAGGTTGCCTGGGATGTCAGGGATTTGCCTTTGGCTGTAGCTGGATCCCGAGGGAGGGTGTCAAACCCTCCAGAGAAATCCTGTGGAACATCAGCTGCCACCAGCACTGTCCATCCTCAGAATGACATATCATATAGGAGAAACCTTCAGCTTCATGGCCTGGCTTTACTTTTCCTGTCCAGATGTTCAGTCCAGCAGGTCCTGTGCCAGTCACTCCCTCTGGACATGCCTCCACAGAGAGAGCCAGACCAAAGTGCATCCCAGCCCTGCAAACCAGGAATGCAGCAGTGGCTGTGCATCCCAGCCCTGCAAGCCAGGAATGCAGCAGTGGCTGTGCATCCCAGCCCTGCAAGCCAGGAATGCAGCAGTGGCTGTGCATCCCAGCCCTGCAAGCCGGGAATGCAGCAGTGGCTGGGCATCCCAGCCCTGCAAGCCAGGAATGCAGCAGTGGCTGTGCATCCCAGCCCTGCAAGCCAGGAATGCAGCAGTGGCTGTATCCTGACAGGCTGCAGTGCCTGCAAAAAGTCGCCTCAGGATGTGCAGAGCATTGAGGTGGAAAGAAGGTGGTGCCTGGGGAAAAGGGAGCATTAAGGAATTGGGGAAAAGGGAGCATTAAGGAATTGGGGAAAAGGGAGCATTAAGGAATTGGTCTTGCCCTAAGGACACAAGTATTGGAGAGGGGTAAAACTCTGCCTAAAGCTCTGCCAGCAAGGACTGAGCCTCCTCTGGATCTGCTGCTGGTGCTCCTGCTCTCAGCTCCCATTGCTGGGCTGTGCTGTGGTGGAGATCTGGTGTTGTTTGAGCACTGCAGTGATTTCATCCATACAGAATTTGTGAGGCAGAGAGATGCACTTTCTGAGATCCCCAGCAGGAAGGATGAACCTGAGCTTTGCTGTGAAATTCTACAGATTTCAGTGGATATGATGTAGGGAAGTCAGTATTGTAAGAACCAGCAGATCTCCTGCCTGGAGGATTTCTGGTTTGAATCTCTCTCATTCACATTTTCCTTCTCTTCACACTCTCAGAAGATATTCCAAGCATACAGTATCCTATGTTTGCTTGCTTGCTCCTGTGATTCCAGCTCTTGCTTTACTCAGGATGGGGAAATGATCCCCCAGCTGTAATTTCAGACATTACCCTCTGTCTATCTTAGCTTACAGAAGGGATGTAATTCAATTCAGAGTGGAAACATGAATGCAGGCCCTGCCAGATGTTTGTGGATTCCATGAGCTCTGTTTGTGGATGCTTCATTAAAGTTATGCTGCTTTTGAAGGAAACGTAAATAGCAAATATGGTTTTGATTGTAAAGAACAATGGAGACTTTTTGGGGTCTGCATTTACATTGTGATAGCTTTTTTAGTGTCAAGATATGTATATTTTAAAAAGAAAGCTTTTAAAAGATTGTAACCTTCTTTTTAGTCCTGACAGAGCTATTGTCCCTTCACAAGTCTTTGTTTATTCCACCAAACTGATACTGAACAATCTTCCTCAAATGTTATTTCCTTTCTAGTCTTCCCTAAGGAGAAGAAACTTGGACATGTAAGCCTAGGCTCATTTCCCTTCATCTGTACTCAGTGTAGCACTTGGATATATGCTTAACATCCAGCTAGTGACAGCTATGTACATGCTTAAACCTAATTATTGAACCAAATCAAGGTTTAAATTTGGAGTCAGTTGGTCCAGCAAGCCCCTCACCCTATGTCACTTAAATCCTAAAGCACATTTCTGCTAATCAGCTCCTCTCAGCAGGAAGATGAGTGGTCTCCTAAGGATAATGTCATCAAAAAGACTGGGAGTCTCTATGAAAGGCTGAATATCAGCCAGAGCCATGATTTTGTAACTCACATTATAAAGCTGCACCTGAAATCCTGCTGTAAAGTGCCTTACCTTGCCCTGTCCTCCTGGCCAAGGTGCCTGCCAATATTTCTAGAATTTTATCCTCTCACTGCTGGGTTCTGGCTCAGGTGATACAGAGGAGCTTTTCAAATCCCAAAGCACATTTCTCTTTGCCACTGTGCCATTCATTCATCCAGCTCCTGCACCAGCTGCTGCCCAGGTGAAGCCTGTGAATCCAAGATAAGGGAGCACACCTGCACTCCAGGCCCTTTGCTGCTCCGTGCCAGAGGGAAGGAATTGCTGCCTCTGCCACATGGACCCAGTGATTTCCAGCATCACCAACTGCAGGAATTTATAAATGCTAGGGATTTGTAAAGTGGTGTTATCTAAGCAAACCTGAAAATATTTGCCTTTCCAAGCCCAGCTGAGTTGTTTGTCATGGAGGAGTGGAGGGTATTGTTCTGCTTCCAGGGATCTTTCTAGTTGACTGAGAAAGCCTTAAAAGTGTTTGAGGAAAAGCTCGTGCCAGATTCATGGCCAGGGGTGTCTCCCTTTGGCTTCACTCAAGGCATCTGCTTGCTTTTTTGTTTGGCCAGGCTGTGATAGCAAAATATCAATATTTGGATAACTGGGTAAGGAGGGAGCTTTGGGTTTCTGGAAAGGAGCTACTGACTGCTGCTTCATGCTGCTGTTCAGAGGCTGGTCACTGTCTGTCTGAGCTCTGAGTAGGTGTTTAGCAGGATGAAAGGCAGTGCTGCTCTGCAGAAACACCTTGTTGAGTACATAGTTCTGCAGGAGCATTGTCTCCTTTAGCAGCAGGATATATCCCTACTGCCTCACCTGGACTGGCAAAGCCTGGAGCTGAGTTCCCCTGCCTTTGTGAGCTGTTCACCTCCAGCCACTGTGATAGCCCCTATTTTAGTCTGGGGTTTTTCTGACAGCACTGCTTGGTGTTGCCCAGCACAGGGAAATGCTGTCCTGGCCTGCACTGGGGGTCCAAGGGGAGCCCAGGGGCTGTGCTCAGCCCTGCTGGCAAGGCCAAGCTGCCAGGTCTGCAAGGGGAAGGCACCTTGAGGTCCTCTGAGGAGCCTTGAGGCTCTTGACTTTGGGATGCTCCCTGGAGAGCTGCCAGCACCTCACTCACTCATCTCTAACCAGTGTTGTCAGTGAAAGAGAGTTTTAAAAATTTAACTAATTGACTAAATGTAGCTTTTCCTGTCAGGGTGGATTAGGGGAAGCCTTTATCCCGGATTTCAGCCCAGGAGGCTGGAGAAGATGAAGCTTGCCACATGTATTTGAGAATAGAGGGTCAATTTCTCCTTCTTCAGGTCAGATGCCAATGAGATGTGCTGTGATGGGATTAGGCAGGGGACTGCTGTGAAGGGAGATTGCCCTGCCAGATCCTGCCATGCTGGTGACAGGGCTCTGCTGGAAGAGATGAGGATATTGTAAACACTCCCCAGCCAGCCAGCCCTGATGAGAGCCACAGCCATCACTGAGGGCACCCAGCAGCCTTCACCAGGCTCAGAGCAGCCCCTGCACTGGCAAAGGCTGGACAGGGCAGGGCAGGCTACAGAAGATGGGTCTGGAGGGCCCAGACTCACTCCAGTTTCCTTCCCAACTCAAACCCAGGTCATCACTGTAATTTCCATGTCCCACTTGCTTCTGATCCCTGTTCCCTCTCCCAGGCCTGAGCTGAGGAATCCTTGCCCTCTGCACATCCCCCCCTGCTTCACTAGCAGCTCATCACATCATCTCAGACAGTAAAGATGCAACTGCACAGAATATCCAAGTGGCTGCTCAAAGGAAATGGGAACAGTTTGTTTTCCAGGGAGGATGAGCATTTGGTTGCTGAGGGTGCTTTCCCAGAGTGCCAACACCATACCCATGCTGACACCTCCCTTCCCAGTGCAGGTCTGGGTGTTTGCTGGTTGTCCCAGTGACCCCAGGCAGCCTCCAGGCCCTGCTCTTCCACCACCCCAAAGTAACAGGGCTGTCTGGCTCGAGCTGTCAGTAGCCCTGCTTAAAAGCAACCTTCTGGTCTTTGTCAATGTGCTTTGAGGTTTATAGGGACATGGATTAATAAAACTTTTGGTCTTTTCTGCTCTCTGATCTAGGGGCCAGCATGAGCCACAGCACTTGGGGTACTGGGCTGGTGAGAGGTGCTGTGACATTTGTGCAGCACAGCCCCAGCTGTGAAACACCCCTTTGGTTGTGGGGATCCCATCTGGGGCACAGCCCTCTGTCTGTCTGTCCTGGAGGCCAGGCTGAGCATTCTTCAGAGCTGTGCCATACTGGCAGTGCAATACAGGCTTGGTTATTCAGTCTCTGCTCCTATGAGCAGCTTTGCCAAGCTCAGTAGGAGTTTTTGCATTATTTTATATTGACAATGTTTGTCTGCTGTAATAATTTGGCTGGGGTTCCTATACATTTCTGCTGTACACTGCTTTTCTTTGTGAGTCTCTCTCTTTGCCTGTCATCCTGGAGTTGCTTTTCTAACACACTGGCTCCCTAGCCCTGTTATTACTTTTGGCACTGGGTTTGCATCCCGATTAAGCACATTGGCTCCTGTTTTCCCTTTCTGCATTGGCCAGCTCTCAGAATTCCTCTTACCACTACGTTCTAGCACCACTCTGTGTTTTTATTTATTATTTATATTGCAGTAGTGCCTAAGAGTGCCTAACTGAGCTCATGAACTGATTATGAACATGATGTCTGTTAATAGAGTCTCTTCATATGCCCTTTTTTAACTCTTTTATTTTCCTTTGCTGTGGCTCTTTATTCTCTGTCTGTGTGACACACTGGTCTCTGGGGGTCAGATGGTGCAGAAGGTTATGTGTTCAGCTTCCCTTGAAAGATAGATGGTCTTTAAAGTCCCTTTCAACCCAAACCATTTTTTCTGTGATTCTCTGATCATATCCTTACCCTCTTCCCAGGGCTCTCCTCACTTGGAACCCTCTAAAAGAACAAGGATGCCCCTTCCACAGTGATGCCCAAGCTGGACCGTGAACTGTTTCTTTTTAGCTACTCACACCTGCTAATTTGCAGCAGGGTGTGTGTCCCACACACCTCCCAAGCCCCTGTGCCCACCTCACACTCACACACCCAGGAGCAGATGCCAGGCATGGCACCAGACCCTCCCCTGCTCCACATGCACAAGCACCTGCCTGGTCCTTAACAGCAGCCAGATCTTTGAATATCACGTAGCTGTAGCTGAGAGCTTGGAGTTCAGCTGCCAGCAAATACACATTTCTCTTTGGGAGGAATTTGGGGCCCAAGATGATGTGAAGGAACTGTACAGTGGGGGTTGTGCACCTCTATACCACCACTGTGACCGTGTGACAGTGTGGTGTGGAAAGGGTTAAGGGCAAAGGTGTTGGAAAAGCAAGGTTTCTAGGAAGGAAAAGGTTTGCTGTCAAGGCTGGAACTGCAAGGTTGTCTATGCATTGCAAAACTGTTGTCATGTAACTATTGTCTGAAAATAAGGCTGTTCTTGGCCTGCTTTTCTCCTCTGGCTTGGGTTAGTGGTAGGTAGTTGGTTTAACAGGAATAAAAAGTGCTGTGTGCTGGTAATGGTGAGAAATGAAGGAACAAAACACAGAAAGAATTTTTTAGTCCTGGGCTCTGGGCTGCTGTGCTCAACCGCTGCAGGTATAAGTTGGCTAAGCCAGGATTGATCTCATGGGCTGTCCTGGTGGCCAAGGCTAAAGTGACAGCTGGATTTTCCAGTGAGCCATATCCTCTGTGTTCTTATTTTTGCCTCTCTTCTGCCTCCTTCTAGGGTGCCAGAGGGCCTGATGGACCCGTAGGCGAGCCAGGGACACGAGGTGTCAAGGTGAGTGCCAAGGCTGCTCTCAGCTCTGCTGTGAAATGCTCTGGGCAGGATCAAGGTCACATTCTTCCCCAGGAGCAGGGATGTTCAATTGCTCCATGAGGATCAACCAGCAGGGATGAGTCTGTCTCACAACCAGAGTAAAATCTATCCAGCATCGGTATCAGGGCTCTTGCCCACACTCCCAGCTGGTTGGGGTGTTCCTTGGGGCATGATCCCAGGTATTTGGCCTCTCAAAAGCTGCAGGGAACTGGAAGGGAAATTTGATGCAGAAAAATGCAAGAGCAGGTGGGCTGGGGCAGAAGAGCATCACCAACAGCTTGTGCTCCTGCTGGATGTGTCTCTGTCTTTTTGTTTTGCAGGGCCGACCAGGGGAGCCGGGCAGGGCGGGCCCAGATGGGCTGCAGGTATGTCCTCTGTGAGAGCCAGAGCTGCCAGCCCTGGGGACACCCACCTGTCCTCAGAGCACCACAGGTGTGGTGACATCCCCAGGTGACAATTGCTGTAACTGTGTGTTCACAGGGCAAGATGGGGGAGACTGGGGAGACCGGAGCACGTGGCTTCCCGGTAAGTCTCCATCCCTTCTACTTCTTTTCATAACCTCAAGTCCTTAAGTTTTGAGTCCTGGTCCAGGAGGAACCAGGACTGGAGCACTTTTGAGGTGCCCATTTCTGCTGAGAAATATGAAGGATTGCTGCTGGGCTGGAGCTGACCCTGGTGTTTTTAATTTTTCTAGGGTATCCAAGGACCTTCTGGACCTCCAGGAGCGAAAGGGGCTCCAGGCGACCCGGCAAGTCTCTTATCACTCTCTCTCCATCTGTCTTTCCTTGCACACAGATACTTCATTTCTTTCTCTGTCTGTCTCATCCCCACCACTCATCCCATTCCCAGCTTCTCTGTCCTTGCCAACTCCAGCATGGTCAGAGATGTGAAAGACTTGGCTAGAGTCCTAGGAGCCATAAGGAAAGACAAGGTCAGACCCCTGGAAAGCCAAAGGGAGCCATGGATCTACCAGGGAGAGTGTAGGATACAGCCTGGGGTGGATTTTGGAATGGAAGGTATGAAAGAAGGGCAAGGCTGGGTCTGGGACAGGGTCAGATGTAACAGGAGGAGTTGGAGTGTAGGTGGAGTAGGAGCAGGAGCAGGAGGGTGGCTGTTGGTGTCAGAACTGAGCCCACAGCTTTGGGGGAGTCACTGGGGAAAGACAGACCTCAAGGAGGGCCAGCAGTGCTGGACTGTGATGGGAGAGAGTAAACCAGACACTTTCAGATTAGCCACTGCAGTTGTTTCAGATGGGAGCCGGGAAGATGAAGAGTTTTCTGAGCTCTTTGCCTGTTAAGGTGCCTCAGCACACCCACTGCTGGCTTCTCCATCCCACTAGCCAAATCTTGCACAGTGAGAACTCCTCTGAGATGTGGGAGGGGACTGGAGTTTTATCTTAAAGACCATGGAAGTGATGGCCCTTCAGAAATGAAAACAGTTGTGTGAAAAGAGCCTTCTGTCTCTATTTTGCAGGGTCCCCAAGGACCACAGGGGCCACCCGGGCCCTTGGGAGAAATGGGGCCTAAGGTAGGTCTGGCCTTTGTTCTGTTTGCTCTCCCCTTCCATCAGGAGTGCAGGACTGAGGGAGGAGTGAACGTGCAGGGGAACATCCCTCCACACCTTGCAGTGTGGAATGAGCAGGAAGGATTTCCCTTAAGTCTGACAGTCAGCTTCCAAAACAAACAATGCAAATCAGAAATTTGAGCACCCTTTTCACCACAGGCCACAGACTGTGGAAGTGCAGACCCATCTTCTCAACAGAAGATACGTTTCAAAGGTGACCACAGCAGGGACCAGCTTTTTGCACCAAGGTGCAGAGTCAGGGAGCCAATACGAGCACAATTCAGACTGAGTACCAGTCTTTCCTTCTCCCTGGTGCTGTTGCTGACACACACAGGTTTGCCAGCCCACCCAGATGGCCAAGGCAGCCCCAGCAGAGGCCAAGGCAGCCAGTGCAGGAAGCTCAGAGACGCCTTTGCTGCTGACGGTGCTGCTGGGCTGTGGTTGCCATGAAGCAGTGACACAAACACACCAAAACCAACCAGCAGCTGCCAAACACTGCCCCAGTGGAGTGCAGGGGATGCCTCCATGGTTTCCCCCAACTCCTCTGCACTTTTGGCTTTATTTCACCCCTCTTAAAATAATATAGTCTTGGATCTTTCTATGACATGTGCCAGTGCCCCTTGCACAGCTCCTCTCTGTAGGTCCTGAGCTGTAACACAGACATGAAGGTGGCTTTGAATGCAGTCTATGCAAAGTGTGTGAGTCATGAAAGTTTCCATTCTCATGGCTGCTGGACTGGATGGAGCGAGCTCTCAGCATGGTAAACCACACTGGGGAGCTGGAAAGCTGCTACTGAGCCACTCTGGATGCTGCCAACCAAGAAAGTACAGACCTTCATTCAAATCTGTAACTCTTCCAGGAGCCTTTCTCTGCACTGGCACCTCTGGAGAAACCAAAGCAGGATTTTTGCTTTCATTGGAGCTCGAATTTTCTCGTTGCGTGACATGACCGTTTGTTCACAAACCCAACACACACTCTGCTCCCTTCTCTGCTTGAATCCATTTCAGCAAGCCAGGAACTGGCTTTATTCCCTGGGTAGCTCCCTTGACTATGTGCTCTTTTTTCCTTTATTCCCAACTGTAAAGAGAAGGGAGATTGTTGTCTGGAATGCAAATATCATAAGTAAATAAACCACTCAAATCCTTTAAAGAGAAGCTTTACTGTCCCATCTTTGGGCTTGTTTTACAGACTCGTTCCCCACGCTTCTCAGAGGTAGGAGCAAATGTACAAAGATGAAAGCTCCCAAAAGATCTTGGTACTAAAGATAGTGAAGGACTGTGACCCCACTATCAGGGGCTGCACATGGAGCTGGCCTGAGTGAGAACAGTTTGCAAGGTCATTCTCACATCTTCTATCTTTCTATCTTAATTCCTATCTTTTCCCAGGTCAAGCACTCATTTTTGGCTCTTTGAGGGATGCCAAACCCCTCTACCAGAGTCTGTGCTCACACGAGAGCAAGAAACTTTCTCTCAGCCAGTCCAGCCTGGGCTGTGGATTTCTGGTCTGAGCCCAGGCATTGGCCTTTGGATATGTGCTGGCCCTGTACAGCCAGAGACAGCTGGCTGATGGATGTCAAGGCTAGTCTGGCCAAAATTTGTGCTGGAGGGCTCAGTGTCACCTTGCTGCCCTCAGCTCCCTTTAGCTGGCAGCACCATCGTGCCCCTGCCTCTCTGGGAATGGGGGGAAAGGCTCAGCTGTGAGATGTGGGGCAGCTTGCCCCTCATCAGAAGGAGCCTGTTGGTGCAGAGGATGTGCTCACACCAGTGGGAATGGAGAGGTGGGGCTGCAGGGAGCGAGAGCAAGAGCACAGCCAAACATTTCTGTTACCCACTGCACCAGCCCAGCCTGCTGGACCCTTGCAAAGAGCTCCCAAGTCTAATTCTGGACCTTTTCCCTTCCATCCCAGCTGGTTCCAGTGCTGCTCCCTGGTGGGGTTACTAACCTTAGAAAGCAGAGGGATTGGAAGGAGCAGAGAAAGGTGCTTGGCAGAGGAGGCTGGGGAGAGGGGAGGTGTGAGAGCTGATCAGAGCCCTCCCAGAACCCAGGCACGAGGGGCCTCTTTGATGCTGTGGACCCCGAGCCAGCTCCAGGGAGGTAATTGCATTGCAACCAGGGCTTGGCTGTCCCAGGAGAGCTCTGCTAAAGGAGTTATGTCTTTGATCTTGCTTTCTGCTTTGTTACAATGGGTTTTTTCCTTATCTTGGTTTTTTTTTTTTTCCCAGGGACCGCCAGGCTCAATGGGACAACCTGGTCTTGCAGGTGAACCTGGCATGAAGGTAAGAAAAACCCTGAGTGCAGTTTCTCTGTCAGACTGGGGAGATAAATGGCAACTTGTGTTCCTGAAGGACTGAGTGACATTGCAGGTTTACCCTCCAGCAGCCAAAGCAGATAGTGCATTCAATAAAAGATAAAGTTTAAAATACCTAAAACTGGGTTAATTTTAGCCATTTTTACAAATTCCTGAGCCCCATCCTGAGGGAGAGGCTGTCAGTGCTGGGGAGAACCCCCATTCCAGGGATCTTGTGCCTCAAGAGCTGTGAAGGGCCTTGAAATGAAGCTCAGCTCTTTGCAGATCCAAAATCTCAATGGAGAGAGGAGTCCTTGAGACTCAGAGATCCAGGCAGCTTCTAATTCGAAACCAGAAGAGTCTTAGGAAGGTCTCAGATTTAAAAATACCCTCAGACAAAGTCCTGCCACAGTTTCCAAGGCTCAGCTCTCTGGGGATTGAACTCCTCTGATGGTTAAGGGGGAAGGATGCCCTGCTGCAGACCATGAATGCACCTTCTTGTCCACATAAAAGCCATCTCTTTGTTTGAGTAAAATCCCAATGCTGGGCAGCTCAGAGGGGGTTTTATTTAATCCTAACCCACTTGGTCTGAACATTTGCTCTTGTGAGCAGAGCTTTTGAACAAACTCTATGTGGGAATTAAATGTGATTTCCTCTGTGCTGCTCTTCACTCCCACCCCCCACCCCATCCTTTGCCATGTTTTCCTTGGCAAATCTTCTGACACTTCACTGGAGCTACTGTGTCTTTGGCATCCTGATACTGCAGGAGTGTTTCAGCTCCAGTGCTCCTGGCTGGCCCTCCTTGGAGCAGGACATGATGATTTGCACAGACCCCCCTTCACCTGCTGGCCTTGCTGGGAAGTTGTGGAGTGAGAGTCCTGTCCTGCTCCCTCTCCAAGCTGGAAGGAGCTGGACCAAGGCTGGTCTGTGCAGAGAAGTTTGCTGTGGGATGAGGTTTATGGATATCTCAAACCTTTTTCCCTTGAATGCTCTGCATTTCCTGAGCTCTCTTCCATGCAGAGCAGGTTGCTTGGATGGGCACACATGGGAGAGAGCTGCCCTACAGCCATCCTACCCCCAGTGCCACATTGGCATGATCCATTTGTTTGCCAGCTCCTTCTGTTCACTCATTTAACTGCTATCAAAAATTCAGGTTCTTCTGGAACTGGGCTGAAAAGACCTGTTGGATTTTTTTCTCCCTCACTCTGGTCATGTCTGCACACTACATTGCACCCACCCTGCTGCTTGTCTGTGAAGGACTTGTCATGCCAGAGAATGCCTTCTGGACTTGCAGCTTCAGGCAGCTCAGACCCCTCTGTGACCCCTGTCCTGTCCATCTTTGCATCACTGCAACAGAGCCTGTGAGATGTGTCCTTCTTTGCTGCCCCTATGCTGGGGGCATAGGGGCAGCAAATCCTCTTTGAAAACTCACCTGAAGGTGTTTGTGTGGGAGAAGGAAAGAAATAGACAATATTAGGGGTGCAATGGGAAGTACTTCACTCTCCCTCCATGTCAGTAAACAGCTTGTCTCCCTGTGTGTGCTTCCTTCCCTTCAGGGTGATCCTGGCCAGTTAGGAATCCCTGGAGAGCAAGGTCTCATTGGCCAAAGAGTGAGTATGGCCTCCTTCTGGTGGGGCTTCTGTGCCTCATCAGTTCCCCAGAGGTTCAGTCCTTGCTGTCCCACAGCCTGGACAGGCTGACCCTGTTCTCTGCATCCCGTGACCCTGCTGGCCCTGTTCCTTCTGCGGGTGCTGGAAGCCCCTTCCCCACAGAGCCCATCAGCCCGAGCTCAGCAGTCTCTCTGAGCCTCTCAGATGCCACAGTGACAGCGAGTGTGAAAGGGGCAGTGTGGGAGCAGGGGTGGGAACAGACCCCTCCTGTTTGCCAGAGGCTGTGTCCCTGCAGCCCGGAGCAGAAGGCAGCTTAGCAGGGAAACACTGGATACACTGTGTGGGCGTGGGAGGGGGGATGAATGCAGGGATTGAGGCTGGCAGGGGCTGTGTCCCTTCCCAGGACTGAGGTCAGTTGTTGGAGCAGGATGAGGAAGGCCCAGGTTAAATGAATTCAGACTGAGCTCCTTTTCCCACAGGGAAGGAGGGCTTCCCGCAGACCAGCAGCGGGTCCGTGGAGGAGAAACTGTGGCTCAAAATAGAGCAAGAGGCTGAATTCCTGCTCTTGCTCCAGGAAGAGCTTGTTCAGCATTAGGGTATGAGATAGGACATGTGTTAGAGTGCAGGGCTGGGCTCCCATCACTGCTGCTGCTGTCAGCCAGCTGCAGGAAGCTCAGGGAAAAGCACATTTAGGCACAGCCTGATGGTGTTTGCTTCTGTCCTCAGGGAGAATCCGGGCTGGAAGGGGACAGCGGGCAGCTCGGGCCAGATGGGATCAAGGTAAGCCCCACTCCCATGGAGTCCCAGCTCTCACACACATCTCTGTGCACTCAGGTCCCTGTGATTCCCAGAGGCAGGGTGAGGCTGAGGGGATTACTGGCTCCTGTGTGGAATAAACCTCTGCCCTGCAATCTCTAAGGATTTTTTTCTGCAAGCACGCATAACAAACCCCTCCTGTTTCACTCCTCTACCCACGTTTTTTGGCATCTGATCAGATCTCCAAAAAGGTCAAGTTCTTCAAAATCTGGTTTCCAACAATTTGTCTGTTTTATTTGAGTCTTTACAGATCACATTTCCAACTAATCAGGAATTCCTGGGCCTGGCAAGGGAAATCAAGGATTGTCCATCACTCTCCCCTGCACCACTGACCAGAACAATGTTAGAGAGTAAAGAAACCAGATTCCCTTCCCTTGGCAGAGCCCCAGGATCTCACTCAGGGTTTGCTCTGTCTCTCACTGCTGGGAGTTTGCTACCTTGCCTTTGGAACAGGGCTCTGATTCCTGCTCCTGCACAGCCAGCCTTTCCAAGCAGGCCAACAATTTTGTTCCATGGAAAGAAAGAGCAGCCCATCCCACAACAATGCAGTTTATTGCTTCTTTCTAGTTAAACTATTTGCCATGTGTCTCTACTTCTGCTTATCTCTGAATGTTGGACCAGAAATCTCTTCCTTAAGGACAATCAAGGCTTCTGTATTCTCTTGCACTCTTGGCTGTGCCCAGGAGCTCTTGAACCAAACCAGCTCTTTCCACCCCAAATGTGTCTCTGGACACTTAACCAGATGTGTCTGTGCTCTTTAAGCAGATGGGATCTTGTTGAGCTCTCCCAACACAGGTGCAAGAGGAAAATGGTTCAGTTCAAGGCTGCTTGGCTGCACATGTTGCTCTCAGTATAAAACTGGGCTTTATCATTGTCTCCCTATAATTTTGAGTGGTAGTACTGAATAATACAAAATATTTACAATATTTTATTTATTTTGATAAAATAAAAGCAGCTATAAATTTACTTCTTACACTTCTATGATTATATTTCTGGTCTGCTTTCCAGTTGGTTGATCTTGCCAAATACTGAAATTTTATTATCTGCCAGATTTTTTCATAAATTTCAATGACTGGTTTCACCAGGGGTGCTTTAAGTGGGTATTGGGAAAAATTTCTTCACTGAAAGGGTGGCCAGGCATTATACCAGGAAGTGGTGGAGTCACTATCCCTACAAGTGGCACTTGGGGACATGGTTTAGTGGTGGGCTTGTCAGTGCTGGGTTGAAGTTTGGATTAATTCATCTTAAACATCTTTTCCAACCCAAATGATTCTTTGATTCTATGATTTTATAATTGCCAGAGCAGTGATTTGACTGGATACCCCCTGCTCAGACCACAGATCCTTTACAGGGCACAGTGACACAGTTTCACAGAGTGTTTATTGGAGCCCTGGGCTGATTGCTGTTTGGCAGCAGGAGCTGAGCAGCTGCTCCAGACAAAGCCATTCTATTAAAAGTCTTTCAGCATCTCAAGCTCAGGGCTTCTGGATGAGGCAAGGGAGACTTTCCAATCTTGCCTGCCTGCCTCATTCATGTAGGAGGTTCAGGCCTTATTGCAAGAGAAGCAAAAGGGTTCAAGTTACTCTGTGTAATGGGGGAGTTCTTTCTCCTTCAGCCAAGAGATTTTAAAGAAAACACCTGGGTTTGCTCGTTTTTTTAAATGTCAGGTGTATTATGACTCATCCTCATTCATCCCTTTTCTTGCAGGCTCTCTTCCTCTCAGACTCCTGAAATATTAATCATGTGTTGGGGTTTTCCCTTGCAAGAGCTTTGTACAGTGACCCATGTGTTGTGTGGGTATGAAAACCTCCCACCCTCCTCTCTTCCACAGGGAGACAAAGGAGAGCAAGGCCCGGAAGGAGAGAAAGGAGAAAAAGGCAATGAAGGACTGAAGGGAAAGGAAGGAGCTCCTGGATATCCCGGCATCCCAGGTGTCCGAGTGAGTCTGTGAAGCAGCCCCTGGTGACCCCTGGGTTCCCTGCTGCCATGAGTTTGTGAACCAGGCCACTGCTCAGGGCAGGAGCTCACCTGGGATGTGACTTGTCCTAAACATTGTGGTAAAGTGTGTTGTTTTCATGGAAAACTGTGTCCAGGAGATGGTTTGGTCTTTCAGCGAGGATTCACACTTGAGAATGTGAATGGGATCTGCCACAGGCTTTGAGAAATGGTGCCTCCCTCCCACACCTCTGTAAGATGGACCCCACACTGTATTAGAGGGGAAGGTCCAGAGGACTGAGAGAGGCTGATTTTTCCCTGGTTGCCACAGCTGACTTGGGCCTGGAGCTTGGAATTGGCCTTCTCTTATGGTTACTTGCTTGCTTCTGGTCTTCCCTTCTAGGATTTCCCAATTAAATATTAGGAAAATATTTAGGAATTTCTTCTAGAAAAAGAAAATATTTAGGAATTTCTTCTAGAAAATATTGGGAATTTCTTCTAGAAAACACCTAGAAGAAATCACCAGGATATGATTCCTGAATCTTCAGTGAATATCCTGGGCATGTCTGGTTCACTTGGACGTCTGATCTTGGTGCTGTAGAAAGAAAATGTTTGATTCTGGCTCTGAGATGAGAGGAAGCAGGGCAGCGTCAGGTGGAAGAAGGCTCTGCCCAGAGCCCCAGTGGGCTGCTCTGCAAGTCAGGCCTTTCTGCTTGAAATGTGGAGTTTATCAGGTTGCTGACATGGTTTATTCATTGTGATTGTTGTCTTGGATCAGAGTTACCAGCAGCAAGGGCTTGCAAGGCTCGTTCAGCAGAGGGGTAGCCCAGCTCAGTGGGATGCCCTGCTCCCCTGTGGCACGTGTCTTACCCCTCATGCAGCTGGGGAACACACCAGCTCCAACCCCACACATCTGTGGAAAAGGAACAAGAAGCCCAAGTGTAAAGGCAGCTCTGAAATCCCAGCCTGGGCTGGGTGTGAAGCAGCAGGGCCAGCAGGTACTGCCGAGCCCTGGGTGGATGCTCTGTGGTGAAACGTTGATTTTCCTCTTGGTGGTGTTGTGGCTGGCTAAAAGGAGGGCAGGGAGAAGGGTGTGAGGGGATGGAAGCAGCAAAAGAGATGGATTCATGTTATTTTTGGGCTGAGGTTGGGATTTGAGCACTGACTCAACTAGAAAGTGGAAACATTGGCTTAATACTGTAGTGCAGCACCATAAATGTGCAGAATAAGCCTGTAGACTGCCCCAAATAAGGCCACCCTTGGCCACAGGCCCCTGTACCCAACAGGGAGCCCTTTCAGGATTGGGATCATACCACAGGCAAGGGTGGTCCCCAACACCCCAGCTCCTTCCCAGCTGCAGGCTGGCACAGCTGGACAGTCACCCTCCATGTGCTGTACGTCTGGCTGGTTCACGTGTTTATATCATGTATGTTTTAGGAACCAATAAAAGTACTAAAATCATGCAAAAGCCATATTAAGTTATAAAGCATAAAATACAGATTCTCTCAGACTCTGTCCCTGCTGTTTGCCAGCATGTCCCTGGGAACATGATGCTGTTTTCTGTTTTATTTTAAAAAAAAAAAAAAAAAAAAAAAAAGGGAAAAAAAAGAAAAAAATCCCCCCCT
>VZRH01001266.1:1224295-1258437 GCA_013397555.1 Urocynchramus pylzowi
AAAAAAAAAAAAAAAAAGGGAGTCAATAGAGCCAAGATTCCTGCTCATAATCACTCCCTTTCGTTTTTGGGGTTTTTTTTTACTGCAAAGTGCTATATTTCCATCTACTATTTTAATATAATTCTTTGTATTTCCTTATGCCTAAGCTCAGGCAGACTTTCAGACCTGCACAGTCTCCAGATAGTGCTGCCTGCCCTGCCAGACACTGTTACCTAATACACAGGCTGGTGTTCCTGTGCTCACTGAGGTCATTTAAATATGGAAGTCCTCTGACAGAAGCACAAATAATTTTCCTCTTCCCATTGCTGAGAATTTCATTCTACAATCCCATGGAGAGTAGAAATATCAGTGGGATCTTCCTTAGATTTCTGTCAAGATAAGGTTTACAGGTCAGTTAGAGATAACTGCAAGGCCCTCCTTTCCAGCTGAGGGTTAGAAGCTGGAATATCCAGCCAAGTCATCCTCTGGAGGACATGCTGCAAAAGCCACCACAAGCTGCACAATGCACAGAAGTCTTTAAGGCTGCTGGATAACAAAAGATCTTGTCATGGGGAAGTCATGAAGGTTGTTCACCAAGGGCAGATATCAAGGTGACAAACTCCTGTCCAGGATTTGTGTGGTGGCACAGAAATTGGCTGGGGAAGGTGTTGGAGGTGCTTGGATTGCAGGGAGAGGGAGCATGTTGGGTTTGGGTGTGCAGATACTGAGTGATTCCACCCCACCCTGTTGTGAATCAGGTTTTAACACTTCTGATGTGAAAGTGTTATGCTGTCCAACAATCAGTTTAGATGGTGTTAAGAACTTCATCTTTAGCTACTGCATCTCCATTGGGCCTCTCCTGGCATGACACCCCCAAGTCCTTACATCTGTGCTTCACCACATTCCTGCCTGGATGCACTGATGTTTTCCTGGGCTTTTCCTCAGCTCCAGTATTTGTTGGGATCTCCTGCTCAGCTACAAAAGGACAGGGAAGGTGTTGATGCTTCTGTGCCCTTAGTAGGAGAGATGCACACACAAGGATCTGTGCAGTTACCTCTGCCAACAAACTCTAGCTCCATTTGGGAGTGTGAAGCTCATCTTCTGCTTCTGGAAGAGGTTGGTGTTAGTTTGAGGGAGCTGATGCCCATCTGGAATTGTGGACACATACAAGGTTCTCCTACACCTTGGCTTGTCCCTGTGTTACTCCAGAGGGAGGACCCACAGGGACATGCCCTCCATGGACAGCAACAACCTCTGGAAAAACCCTTTTCATCACAAGGTTCTGCAGCCACACCATGTCTTGAAGGTTTGTCCTTAATGCCAAGGAAATGTTTAGTCTTGATCTTTATTTTGCTTATGTCTACAGGAATGTGACACTTCACTATCAAGTGTCCTTGTGACAGATGTAGGAAATGAGGTGCCAGATTGCTCTGAAAGGATCTGACTTCACTGCTGGTACATTTTCAGCCTGTTTTGTGTATCCTGGCTGGAGCAGAGGCTGGTGCTGGCAGAGCAGGTGGAGGAGCTGGGGAATTTGGCACAACCAGCTCACACCCTACGTGGCAACAGGCCAGCATGAAGGATGGTAGGAGATTAGAGGCTCTGCAGTCCTGGAGCTCCCTGGAGATGGCAGGTGAAGGGATGTACCCCAGAGCAGCTTTGAAAGCTGGAGGAGGCACAGAGGGTCTGTGCTGCCCTTTTGGGTCCAGCAGAAGAGAGACACTCACCTGGTGATCGATGGGGTCAGCACAGGCACAGCTGGCTTTCCTGAGCAAGGCTTCATTTTCCAGAGAGTCATCCTGATGCTGATAGCACATGACTGCCTGAGCACAACCAAACTTCCCTCTGTGCTCAGGAAACATTTTTCAGAGATCTTTAGCTTTAACTTGGCTCAGCCATTTCCAGCATTAACATATCTGAAAACCGGTTTCCACTGTGGTTTTGAATCTCAAACAAAAAGCAGCAGGGAGGCCCCAGTCAAGTCTCCAGGGGTAGTTTGTACGTGTTTCAACGCCAGTGGATTTCAGCAAACAAACCTGGCAGCTGAGATGGTCCATGAGCTTCACAGCTGTGGCTGGCAGGGCTCAAGGCAGCTGGAACTGAGATAAGTGAGTATCCTCTATCTTTTGGTCACTTTGTCCAAGTTCCCACTGCTCTGTTCAGCCCCAGTTCCTGCTCAGTGGAGGAATGGGCCAGTTGTCCCCCTGGCCATAAGAGAGAAATCAGAGCACCAGTGCAAGATCCAGTTGGAATTTCCAGACATGTGTACCTTTCCTGAGCTGCTTGCCCACATATTCTCTCCTCCCAGTGGTTTCTGTCTTCTAGCACAAACTCCTTGCCTTCACTTGACTTTGACTCTCTTCTGAACATGGCCATTTGCCCTCTGGTTTGAGCAACAAAAGGCTGAAAATCCCTTCCCTTTGCAGAGCACCAGGGACTGTTTGGGCATCTGCATTCAGAGAAACTAGCTGGAAATCCAGACTTTCTGTATGGGCAAGGCAGAACAAGGATATTCTCACTGTGTGGGGACACTGGAAAGTACAACAGCCTGGTGAACTCTGGCAAGGCATCCATCAGCAGTGCAAGTGTCATGGTGTGCTTTGCCAAAATAAAAAGATAATTTATCTGCTCAACTGTAAGGCTGTGAGTGAATAGTGTCACAGAGCCTGAAACACCCAGAGAACATCCCTGGAGAGTAACCTGCACTCATAAAGGATCTGACTGCCCATCAGAGCTGCTCATTGCATCAGAGGATGGTAAAAGCCAGAGGCTGAAGTCACTGGTGTGCCACCAACAACCTGGTCACAGATGAGTGGGCCCTGAGAGCAACCTCTTCCCCCAAAAAGTGCTTCCCTCTGCTGCTTCTCCTCTGCAGTGATAGAAAATGTGGCATTTCAGCCCTTCCCTGGGAGGATGACAGTCCAGCAGTGGCTGAGGAAGGCCCAGGCCAGTTGGAGGAGGGAGGTGATGGGTTTCCAGCTGTGCTCTGTGGCTCTGCACTGTGGTTTGTGTAATGTGCTGGTTGCCATACATGGCAGACATCTGATAGCAAGGGGTTTACAGTTCCAGGAAAGCAATTGGAGAGCCTGGAAGTACTGAAATACAACATGCTCTGAAACAAGAAATTCCCTCATTGTTCAGCAAAACTGAGAGTCGAGTTCTTTCCACTTCAATTTTAACCTGAAATCCTATCTGCAGTGTCATTCGAGCCTTGTCAGGACTCAGAAAGCTCTGAGCCAGACACTCCAATGGTCTGAATTGCCATAAACAATTACATCAGAGAAGATCTTGCTGCATTTGCCGGCCCTGTTGTGGCATGCAGATGTGCACCATCAGCCCAGAAGAGCTTGGAGGGCTGTAAATCCTTTTGCTCTGGTGCAACAAGATCCAAAGTCCTTTCATTTGCTCTTCAGGAGGGTAGATGGACAGAGCTGGGCTGGGCTGGAGGGCTGAGAAGGTTTTTTTGAGGGAACTCACAAGATCAAGCCACTCTCCAGCCCAGTACAGAGTGTGGAGTGAACTCGTGGCTCTTGGCTCCGGTGCTGTGGTCGCTCCCCAGAGCAGCAGCAACCCCACACACAGCTCTGGATGGTGTCCTGAGGATCCTTCCCATCACATTTTTGTCCCTCTCTCATCTACAGGCTACAGTCCTGAAGTGGAAGGATGACTTGCTGGCCAGGATGGACCTTCTGCTCTGAGCTGGCAGAGCTGCTCCTGCAATGCCATGCTGAGATGGGGCTGCTGGCTGGGCTCTGCAGTGCCAGGGCAGAGCAGGAGCATCTTCTCATCCGACACACTGCTCTTGTACAATGTTGTCCAAACATCACTTACAGCAGAATTTGTCCCAGAGTGGTTTTTGCTCTTTGTTCTTTTCTGTTTCCTGCCACTGAAAACATGATTCAAAGGTTTTCTGCAACAAAGCGCCTCGCTCTGCTGCTGAATCCAGCCATTCTCTGCATTCACATGAGCTCAGCCACAGCTGGCAGCACCACATCCATGGCACTCAGCTCCTTGAAAACACTGAGGTTGCCGAAGGACAATCCTGGAGTCACCACTGGTTTTAATCTCTGCTCTCCATGCAGAAATTTATGGGGTTTTTTGATAATGTACTGAGCTGTTGTTTCCTGGAAAAGCTGGTTTTTGTGCCCTGGAACATGAGCTGTCTTTCTTGAATGAAATTTCTTAAATTCCCCCAGCTAAAGAGTGTGGGGTCACCCTCTGAATGAGCAGAGGAAAGAATGGAGAGCACCAGGCTGTGTGTGCAGGGGAAGGCAGTGTGTCTGTGGTACCTCACACCCTTAATCTTTAGGAAATGAGTGGTGTTACTCCAAATCCTGCCCTGGAATAATGTGTTAGGAGCAGATGCACAAGACAGTAAAGTGGCTTGCCTGGGGTCATGCAGGAGGTCAGTCAGTGGCAGAGGGGGCCCAGGGGATCACAACAGGCCATACCCCTGCCCTGCAGCCTGTCCTTTCCAGTAGCTGCTGTATCAGGGGGCCAGTTCCTCTACTGGAGCCCAGTTTCCAGAGCTGAAGGTGTTTGCACTTGGCCATGGTGTGTCCTTGAGTTACAGCCCTGGGGTATCATTACTTGTGCAGACCAACACCCAGGAAAGCCACAAGCAGATATTTGCCCAGCATCAAAAAACAAAGGTGAATGAAGTTGCTCAGAAATGCAGTCAAATATGCTGAAAACCTCTGCTTTGAAGAGTTTGAGACCAGGAGTCAGGGCAATGCTTCTCTGTGGAGCTGCAGGCCTGGGTCTCTCTGCTTCCCCTCCTAGACCCAACGTGAGCATCCCTGGGCCCTCGTGCCCATAGCTGCAATCAGCTTCTCCTCTTGCTGTGACAATCAGTGCTGGTGGCCCCAGGGTCAGCCTTTCCTGAGCATCCCACTCAATGGAGAGGTACATGCTGCACGTTGTTGTTTGGGTGATATTATTGTGTGGGCCTTTTTCCCCCTTTTTTGCTATTCTGCTCTCTGTGACTGAGTCCACCAAATCCATTGAAACCTTTGGAGTAGAGCAGGGTTGCCTGTGAGCCCTGTGCATCCTGCAGGGAATCACAGAGCTTTCCCAACCCCAGGGGAACTGCTGCTTGCAGCAACTGAGGCTGCTCCCCAGCAGCTGAGGGGCCTTTTGGCCCTGGCAGGCTCTGCTGCTGGGGAAGGCAGGCTGATCCCAGCTGGTCTTCGTTTAGAGTTAATAGGAGTCAAAATGAGCCAGAATTTGAAATAAATCCCATTGACTTGGCACGGTTTCTTTCCTGACTCAGACAAAGGAGACACACTTTTTGGGCAGTTGCTCCAAGATTCCCCTCCTTATTGCAAGAGAGGATTTCATTCCCCTCCTCTTCCACAACCCCAGGGCATCTGTGTTCCTCAAAAGGAAGATATTAACCCTTAGTGTTTGGGGGAGTGTCAGTCAGAATTGTGCTGCCCAGGTGCTCTCTCTGTTCTTTTCTTTCCCATTGTCAGATTCCAACACTAATTTTTTGGAGCATTTTGTTTTTGTGTGTATGAAAGCTTCACAGCTCAGTGGGGATGAGGCCTTGCACTTTTCCTACACTTCCCACTCATCCATCAAGCATTTTAGTGGCAGCTTTGTCTCCTGTGCTTTCTTAGCAATGAGTAAGTAGAGGTAAAGAGAATGGGGGAAAAAAAACATTATCCCAGAAACAACAAATTAGTGGCAGTTCAGGGCTATCAGACTGAACCAGAGCAGCTCAGAGCACACAGCACTGCTCTGTACATGACTCTTTGCTGCCTTACACTGTGGTTGCTCAGAAAAATCAAGTTAAAGTGTCCTCCTCCACAAAACCAAAAGCAGCAAGTTTCAGAGCAACAGCTGCATGCAGATAAGAGTTTGCTTTAAGCAGAGAGTTCAGGATACACAATTTTGGGTTGGATTCCCATTTTAAGCTGAGGAGCTCAGCTGAAAGGAAAGTCACAGCGACTCTGGCTGTAGTCTTGCCATCCAAGACCTTTTTATAGGATTTCCCCAATTTGCTGTTTCTTTGAGCACAGCCAGCCAGCTCTACCTGCACTCCCCACTCAGGTTTCCACAGGCAGGCCAAGAGCCCATTACTTCCCAGTGCTCCCAGTGAAACCCTCTGAACCTCTCAGCACAATCAGGTCTTTCTTCTCGAGAACAGTTGGGTCTTTCTTCTTTCCCCATACTCATTCAGGAGCTGCTGCCCTGTCTCCTCCCCTTCCAGACTACTGCTAGGCAGTGTGATTATGAAATGTGTTTCTTATAAATCCAAAACATTTATGTCTTCAAATGCCCGGCCTAAATAATCCCACTAATTTCCTGAGTGCTTGTGAACTGTCCTCCATGGGGGGAGGCTTCTCTCGATCAAAGTTTATTAAGTAGAGGTTCTCATATGGAGACATTGCTGAGCAGTAGGAAATTATATGGGGCTTTTTCATTTCCCTTTAAATGAGCTCACTGGCTGGGCCTGGACAATATGGGCATGGTCATCCTATGGTTCATGCTTCCTACCTTTATTGCTGCTTTTAGTTTTCCTGCCCTTTTTACATCCAGTGCCTCAAACTATCACTTTTTTTTTTTCCCTGTCCCCATGTCACTTTTTTCCTTTGCTCAGTAGCTGTATTCTGGTGGTTCTGTTTCTTCCTGCCTTATTTTTGGGAGGGAGGAGTGACCTCAGACCTTCACTCAATGACACACCAAAAAAAAAAAAAAAAAAAAATAGTTTGAAAATATGCTCCTGCTCCACAGCAGTCCTGAGCAATCCTGAAGCAACCTGAGGCAAGCTTTGGGAAGCTCTCCCATGAGTTCTGTGCCCTGAGAGCTTCCTTCCTGTGCTGTGCTGTGCTGCAAGGAAGGCAGGAACATTTTTGCCCTCTGGAATGCCAAGAGCCAGAGCAGGATGGTGAGTCACATCTCTGTTACCACTTCCCCAACCCACTGCCTGCAGCAAGAGCATCACTGGGTGTGGGGAAGTTTGGGTCAGGATTTTAGCCCTGTTAGTTGTTTGGCTCTGTTCAGGGCATATCTCTCTGCAGTTCATTCAACTTCCTTGTTTTGTTTTTCTGGATGTTGTTGTCGGAACATAGATTTCAACTGTTGATGTCTGGAGAATTTAAAGCTGAGCTGCTCATCTATTTGCTCCCACTAAACGTTGCTGTTGTGCTGGGCAATAGATCTGACTTTTCTGTCAAGGCCATCAGCAGCTGGAAGTCTCTTTTTCTTTTTTTTAAAAATTAACCAATTTGCATTGGAAAATAAACCATTCTTCTTTCCCTTAGGGGAATATCTAAGGCTATACTAAAAAAATCCTTGTAAATCTGTGTCCTTACTGAAGATGACAATGAAATTTTAAATATGCTAGACCTAAGACTATAAATTTTTTTGCTTTCCTTGGATATTTTGGCATAGCTGAGGGCATGTGACTTAATAAAACTGCTGCTTTCCACTGTCTCTGGTCACAAATACCATCATGATCTGCAGGTACTGATATGCTTCTCTAGTGAAGGATGCAGCATATAAAGAGAAATCACCATTTAAAAATAGTCCCACTGACGGAAGAGGCTTGGAAAGAAGATATATTTTCTCAGCAAACCAGTAACCCAAAGCATAAAACAAAATGTGTACAAACCTCAGGAACAAAAGCATCAAGTGTTCAGTGCCTTGGCACAGTGACCCAACTGATGTGAGTCCAGCAAAGGGAACTTGGATTTATTTTGATGTGCAGGCTTTTGTACATCTTCTGCCCTCACTTCTATCTCTGCTGAAGAGAGAAGAAATCTTAGGAACCTTAGGAACTTCACACTGCAGTAAAAGAGGTACCAGAAGGTGCTACCTTCTGATGTACTTTGGGGAGAGCCTGGATGAAGATACCATCTCATTGAATTTTATTTTTATCCTTTCTTTTTTTCTTCCTCTTCTGGCCCTGATTTTTTTCATCCCTGGACAGATGAGTCAGAAGAATGGAGAGAAAAAGGATGGGACTATTTTTGAAGGCTACCAAAGTTGTTGCTGGGCTTTTTCTTCCCTGTGCAATTGTGAAGTGGGGCAGTGCAGTGATTTCTGGGAACTGTGCAAACCCCTGCATATGTGCCCTGGGAACATCTGGGATTGCAACAGCAACCACATCTGGATCATCACAAGTGGAGATATCACATATGTGGGAACCCCAGACGAGTGCTGAACTGCCTCTAAATTCATCTGGGCAGAATTCCTGCGCAACTGGAGAAAGCATATCCAGGAAAATCAGACACATGGTAGGCTTCCCACTCACCAGCAGAGCTTGCTGGCCAAAGTCCTAGAAAGCGTGCTGGGAGAGCACGGAAATATCCCTGACTGATAAAGCTTATTCCTCTCGAGGAGGTGACTCAGTAAGTCAAAATCTGAGCCACGTCTCTGCCGGTGGCGTCGCCAGCATGGTTTGACCCATTTTTCTGTATCAGCCAAGCTTTTAACCAGTGGATGAGAGTCAAGAACAGCAAGGGAGGCTTGGAACAAGGTCTCCATGGCTTCCTGTGGGTGACAGCTCATCTCGCTGTCACTGGCAGAGCTGGTGATGCTGCCAGTGTTTCTTTCTTCAGCAGTGGAGAAAGAGCTGCACCCCAGCTGGAGGACCC
Source organism: Urocynchramus pylzowi (assembly GCA_013397555.1). Classification (NCBI taxonomy): domain Eukaryota; kingdom Metazoa; phylum Chordata; class Aves; order Passeriformes; family Fringillidae; genus Urocynchramus; species Urocynchramus pylzowi. The sequence continues at coordinate 1,232,878 of VZRH01001266.1, forward strand.
AGGAGAACCTTCTGGAGCAGATGAACATCCCTGCTCCCTGAGGCCGAGGCATCATAAGGGGAAGATGGTACAAGGAGTTTATTGGAGCCCATATCTCTGTTCACATCCACCACAGTGGGAAAAGACAAGCTGAAGGAACCCTGAGAAAGTCTGAGAAGCTGTTTGTACATGGCACAGTCTCACTGTGGATTGAGCTCATTTTTGTGAGCAGGACTTGTCAAAGTCTGGTTTGGTTTTTTGTTGTTTACCCTCTCCCAGATGACTCTATTTGTACTCCGTGATGGTGAGTGCAAGCAGGAGCTTGAATGCTGGCAGATTTTAGGAGCAGTGTGGAAATTTTGTTTCTCAGATGGGAAAATTTAAAGCCTAAACTTGTCTTCTCAAAAAACAAAGACATTTTCCAATGCAGGGTAGAATTCAAGTTTCAGTCATGAAACTTCCATGGGAGATGTGTCCTGGTGGAGGGAGCCAGGCTGTACTTCAGACTCTTCTGAAGTAGCTGTGAGATCCTCATTGCCTCCCCATGAACAGGGTCCACATGCTCTGCCCAATGATAAAGAGTGTGTCTCACCAATGTACTGGTATCTGCATTTTTTACAGACTATATAACACTTTCTCAGCCTGGGGATGGAACCTTTGCATGGAAATCTTTGTTTCATGAGCTGCCACAGCACTGCCATTGCAGGAGCACATCTGAGTGTGCAAAACTACTCTGCTGGAGAAGACCAAGGCCTTGGCCATCACCGGGTTAGAAACAATCTAGCTTAAAATGGGCTTTCTCCCATCTGCAGGAGGCATCTACTGCTTGTGCTTCCACAAGTTCCAGGGAGACTGATGGAAAAACACTATGCAACTGATTAAAAACCCCAGTTATCTCATTATTCAGTCACATCTTGTTTTGACAGTAAAGCTTTATGACTGCTTCCACTATTCCCTCTCCAAATTTTTAAGCCATAATGGGCACTGCTGCAGAGCAGGGGCTGTGGGAGTTACTGTGCTCCAGGTGCTGAGTACCAGGTCCCACAGTGAGCTGCTGTGGAGCTGGGAGGGTCTGGCCATTTCTGATGCTTTCATTAGTGAGGACTTCTCTGTACTCCTGTCAAAAGTGTAAATCGTGTGGGTGGTGCTGGAGGCTTGGCACCCATCATCTACTGCGGCTGCTCAGCATCTGTGGGAAAGTAGTTCCAAAAGTGATCTCTTGGAAAGTGGCAGCAAAAAATAGCACACACAAAAAAAAAAAAAAAAAAAAGCCCTGAGCAGTATGGAAGAGACACAGAACAAGGCTCATGTGCTCCTCTGCAGGGACCTGTGCTTTGTGAAGCCTAATGGTGTTGGCAAGGTGGACTCCTGAAATGTTTGACTTAGGTAAAATGGAGCTATTCCCTCTGGGGAAGTGAACTGGCACAATCCTTTAGGATTGGAATAAGTCTGAATTGCTCCTTTGTGTTCAGAGCAGGCACTTCTGAGGCCCATGTTTCAGATCAGAGTGAAAACCCCCCGATATGACTCACTTTATAAGTTGCTTTTATTCAGCTGAGACTGCAACACCAACCATGGTGAAAATTATACCTTCTTAGCTGGGAGGAGGGGGAGCAGAGGGAGAGATGTGGTGCTGGTGTGGAGATGCTGTTGAAAAGTTTGTCACAATTGCCAAAAAGCATGAGTTATATTCTTCAGTTATACTTTTTGCTTCTTTGTGTCAAATTCAAAATATTCTGTCTCCCTTGCAGCCAACAGGGTCAAACACTGGAAAAAAAATGAGGTCCCTAAGGAGAGGCTGCTGTATGTAGCTGCTCATCATAGCACATGACTGTGGTGTGGGTGCAAGGAGGGGCAGCAGGTTCTGCACCCACACTGGGTTCTGAAAGCAGTTCAGCATTCCTGTCTCTGCTTGCCATGGCTCCCACCTCAAGTTTTGCATCCCACTGCATTTCTAGAAGCCTGATCAGTAGATTGTGGGTTCTGCATGTGGCAGTAACAACACAAATAGAGGGAGGGGGGGGGTTTCACTGTGAGCAGGAAGCTGTGTGTGGTAGGTGCATAGAGAATTAAACCATTGCCATTTTTCACAAGGTAAAAATAAGGATAACTGCTGTGGAATCAATGGTTCTATTGGTAGGCTCCTAAAACTATATAAAAAGTGTTGATATCTAATTCAGTGCCAAAGTTGATGAAGGATACAACTGTTGGCAGAGTAGTGGTGCAGAGATGGCAGCTCAGGTGCGAACCAGAGGAAACCTTTTGTGGGAATCAGGGTAAATGTGTTTTCCACACTTCAGCCATTCAGTAGCAGAGGCTGGGTAGGTGCACTTCTGGAGATCCTTCTTCTGCACCCTTGGAGACAGATGGACACAGTTTTCCATGACCCACCTATCTCCAAGATGTCATTTTAAAGTCATCATCATCAAAATTATCACCTTTCAGCTGTGTTGCCCAACCTGAGCACAAAGATCTTTCCACCTTTAAGCAATGAGTTTTCCTCCATGTGTTGGAGCAGCAAAAGACCAAACTCAGCCATAGCCCAGCTGTAGCACCTGTGGATTGTGATCTGACCTGCACAACTTCCTGGCCCCCATGTGTGGCTGAGGATGCTCCCAGGTTTGCGTGTGCTAGGGAAGTACCTTGGGAGTGTCTGGTTGGGATGTGACTTCTTTGCTTTCCCATTCCAACAGCCTTTTTTTTTTCCCCTTCCAGGGACCAGAAGGGAAACCAGGAAAACAGGGGGAAAAGGGCAAGCCTGGCCAGAAGGTAGGAACATCTCTCTTTGATAACATCACAGCCTGTGGTTCTCCCTTTCGTTACTCGTCTCTGATGCTTTCCTGCAGAAGGAGTTTTGTCCTACACTGATGTCAGTGCCTTTGCTCTGCAGGGCAGCAAGGGCCACCAGGGGCAGCTCGGCGAGATGGGATCCCCAGGGAAGCAGGGGCCAAAGGGGAACCAAGGCCCTAAAGGATCCCGAGGTACCCTGGGACCGATGGTGAGAAGAGCTCTGCAAACGCTTGAACACAACTCAGAGAAACCTGACTGGCAGTGGTGGGCATGGGCCTGGCTGGAGCAGAGAGCCCAGCAGAGGCTTCAGGGCACTGAAAGCTGCTACCTGGGCTTAATTGGACAAAACATCTTAACCCTTGTGCCAAGCAGCACAGGAGAGAGTCCATGGGGTGGTTGGGTCGCTGCCCCGTGAGCCCAGCTCACGTTGCATCCAGGCAGTTCTTCACAACTCCCCAGATAGGCTGAAATTGCTGAAATATTGGGGATTTTTCCTCAGCTGAGTGAGCTGATAAGCTATTTTTTGCTAAGATCTTCCCCTTTGAGACTGCACACTCATGGCAAGAACTGCTTCCAAGTCAAGCTGTGTTGTTATAAGGAACTCTGCCTTGGATTTCTGCCCTGTTTCTACACCCACTCTTGATCCACTTATCTAAAACACTTGGAGCAAGAAGAAATATAGCATGGGAAAGGGTTTGAACTGGGTACTGAAGGTGAGGCTTACAGAGAGAGCAGCCATAGTATGGCAGAGAGGGGAGATATTTAATTTGCTTTAGGCACAACAGATGAATGCATCAGGACAGCAATGGTACATAAAAGTGCCTCTCATGCATTGCATACTGGTTAGGAAACTTCTTGCACTCTATTTAATAGAACTTAGTGCAAAATCAGGAATTATTTATGAACTAGGAATAGTGGTGATATTTCAGAGCAGTAGCAAATGAGTGATGGAGTGATGGTTTTGCTGATAGTGTTTTCCTGCACTAAAAATTGTGGTCTCACCACATATCCTCTCTTAATAGTCTTTGGCAAGGCCTCCATGGATTATTTAACAAGAAAGCAAAGCAATATCTGAGCAACAGTCTATTGGAGTGGACATGTCTCTGTCTTGTGGAAAGGGCTTTATTCCATGCTAAATGGGATTATAGGGAAATTTTGTGACTCACTTTAATCTGATGATCTGATTTAAACCCCTTTGTTCACTCTGCTAAGGGTGTGATTCTGTCTGTGGAAGTCTGGTGGACTTCCTAGCACAACACTAATTTGGAGATAGAGACATGCAGGAGGGCAGGTGAGGAGCACAGAATTGCAGCCATTTCTGACAGCAAATCTGAGTGAGGTGGGGAATCTCTTGCTGCAGGCAGGCAAAGGCGTGGAATGGCCTCCTGGCACACCCCTCTCCATGTGTAAGAGGCCAAAGCCAAGGAAAAGCCATCAGGTGGCTGCAGCAGAGCTCACTGGTGGCCAGGAGAAGGACTGGCCACACTCCCACATGTGCAGAGCTTTGCCTTGCATAGCCCAGTGGATCCTCCTCTCGTGCTAACACCATGGGCTGCTCTCTCAGTCCCTCTGTCTTTGCCCCTCCAGGGAGCTCCAGGAAGGATGGGTGCTCAAGGGGACCCAGGCTTAAAGGGTTACCAGGTAAGGAATTTATTTTCACCTCCCAGCTTTTATCTGTTCTTAAACACAACAAAACTGCTGCTCCAGGATGCAAATTGTTCTTAAACCGTGATTTATTTCTGACCTCGAGTTTAGTTCTCTGTCAAGTCTCCTTTTGCACCACCTGCATTTGGTTCATCTCTGCCCATGAGACCCACGTGTCCCCCCCAAAGGGACATGCACCACCCAGGGCTTGTGAGATCTGGCAGGGAACCAGGGGGGACTTTCAGTCCCACAGCTCTTTCCTGCCTCCTCACGTGCTGTCTGCTCTCCACAGGGACATGCAGGACCACCAGGGCCAATTGGACCACCAGGGCCAAAGGGGGAAAAGGTAAGTTCAGGGGGTTTGGCCACCTCATTTCTCCTTGAATGAGACAGTTGTCCCACTGCTGTAACCCCATGCATCTGCACTCTCCTCACCCTGTGGCTGGGGCAGAGATGTCTCCTTGATCACACAGCCACTCACATAACCCCTCAAAGCTGCAGCCTTGCCTCTGCCACTCAGTGCCAGGACACCCTGCCACCAGCACGTGCTTCCCAGACACCTCGTGCCCTGTGCCAGAGGCTGAGCCAGCCAGCACGAGCCCTGAGGATGTGCTTTTCCTGCATCCACAGGAATCCAGCTCGATCCCCAAGCCAAAAGGAATCAGACTCGAAGCTTTCTGTGATCAGGTCACAGTAACTCCCTGCACAAACGAGCTGATCTCCAGCTGCTGACGTTTCTCCCCTCCATGACCCTTGCTCCATGTTCCTTGTGCCCCACCTCTCAGCAGCCCCCTGGCTGCAGCTGCCCTGACTCAGAGCCCTCTTTCCACGGTGGCTTTTCCCTGGAGCTTTCCCCCTTTTGCTGAGTCAGCACAGCCATAACCAGTTCAGGCTGGAGCAGTGACTCATGCTTCAGTGGTTTCCTGCTGGCTCCAGGGCTGATGGTGTCCTTCACATGCCTTCTGCAGCGACACTCCCTCCCTCCTGAGATCTCTCTGCAGAAGGCTCTGGGGAGAGCTCCTTGTGACCTTCCAGTACTTCAAGGGGGCTGTCTAGAAGAGGGGAGCATCTTCCTACAATGGACATCTTCCTACAATGGCTTTTAAAACAAAAGTGTCAAGATTTTGGTTAGATGTCAGGAAGTTCTCTACTCAGAGGGTGGTAAAGCACTGGCACAGGTCAGGGCTGCCCTGTCCCTGGAAGTGTCCAAGGCCAGGTTGGATGGGGCTTGGAGCAGCCTGGTCTGGTGGAAGGTGTCCCTGCCCATGGCAAGAAGTGGAACAAGATGGGTTTTAAGGTCCCTTTCCACCCAGACCGTTCTGTGATTCTCTCTTGGTGTGGGAAAGGAAGTGATGGTGATGGGAAGTTATGATGATGATGATGGTCAGTTGTGAAGCCCCCATGAAGAGGAGAGATGCATGAACCCTTTCTGCTCGTTTTCTACTCCCCATCACCAAGAGAGCATTCAGCTTTGCCTCTGCACACAGGTGGGAGGGCAGCTGTAGTGCAGACAGGAGCTTCATCGTCTATAAAATGAGTTTACAAGGATTTGCCCTTGCTGGGGCTTTGAATGGATCCCTTCAGGCCCTGGTGTCAGGATAGCCTGTTCACACTGTGCTCTGCCTGGAGATTCCCCATGCACCCAGGAGTCACTGGGGCAGGGCAATTTATGAACTAGGAACACAACACACCTGTTGTGCTCCACTAAGACATTCACACGCCTCAGAATTTTTTCTTTGGGGGTAAACAGTGGCCATTGTGCTTTTTCTCCCATTTCCTGCTGCTGAAACACATCCATGGAGAAACAGCTGCTGATGTTCCTGCTGCTCCCTATCTCCATTGCTGCCTTGCTGAACTTCCTGGCAAGGGTTAGACAAGCACAACCAGCCCAGGATGATGTGACAGCTCATGACCAGGCACATTGTCAGCTCAGAACCTGCCCCAGAGGTTTCTTACAATTCCACTGTCAAATCTTGAGCATCCTGGCAAAAAGTTGTGAGTCGTGACTAGCAAAAGCAAGGTCAGCCATTGACCCTGCAGCCATTGAGATGTGCAGTTATGCATGTCTATTGCTTGAATTGCAGCTGGAGTTTTATTTGAAAACATTTAAAGTTGCCATCTTGAAAGCTCTCGTAATTTCAGTAGCAAATGATCCCCAAATTATTCATCTGAAGTGCTCAGTGGAGCATTTTGCCCTTCATCAACAAGATGTTGCTCTGCAAAAGGACACTAGAAAAGCACTCCCTGAGTGGATCTGGTGTCAAAAGAGCACAGCAGTGTTAGGATAAATTAATTCTACATGCAAGTATCCAAGCTGAGGCCTGATGAAGCCACCAAAGCGTTCAATGCACCCTGCTAAGAGCAGTCAGCTCTGTTAATGACCACTGACAGCTGGATCTCCTCACTCGTGTTCTCCTGGAAGGCCAGTGGCTCTGCTGACACCTTGCTGGGGAGCAGCAGGAGGAGGTGCTGAACCAGGAGAGCACAAAATCTGGCATCTCAGTTTTCCTATCTAGCCTCCCTCATCTCCTAAGGGTTGCCTGGATCCCAGCCTAAAGACAGACAGATTCCTTCCCTACAGACATCTGTAACCTCTCACAAAAGTGTGAACACAAAAATGGAATCCTGAAAGTGAGAAATAAAGAGAAAATGGAAATGGGACCGTGAGCACTCTGTGAGCTTTAACTAACATGGTGAATGGAGCCGTGCTGGAGGAGGAGGATGTAATGGTGGGGAAGATCTTCCCTTTTTCAGAGAAGAAAGCAGTTTGGTGAGAGGCACTGCTGTGGAATCCTGCTCCCTTGTGCCATCCCAGCCAGCCACTCCACCACATTTCATACATTTGCAGCTCCTCAAAGAGGCCTTGCTCAGAGCAGACGCCTGCTCTTGGCAGCTGCTTAAAGCAGTCCAGATGGGATCCTTTTAAAAATTACAAACTGGTGTATCTCACTTTGGGACAGGAGCCAACAACAACAAGCCTTCCCTTCTTCTCCATGCATTTTCCATTTGTATCCTAACATGTTTACTTTGCTGCCCTTTACTCTAACTTTTTTCACTGCAACTTTCTGAAGAATTAGCACAGACCTTTCATCTCTCTCTCAAGCAGCTGAGGCACCAGGAAGCTCTGGAGGATCTCGGTTTCACAGTCCTAGAGCTGACCAGGCTGCAGGGTTTTCTCAGGCAGGAGACAGAGAACAAGGCGGGGATTAGCCTCAAGAGGAAACAAAGCCACAATGGGGAGAAAGTCTGTGAGTCTTGATGCTCTTCAAGGGTCCCCAGAATAAGGAGCTTTCTCTGAGTTCATCACACTCACCTCAGGTCCCAAATGGCAAAGGTGTGCACACCCTGCTTGGGAAGAAGCAATCAGTGCCAAGATTCTGCATAGTAACAGACACACTGAGATGATTTTTTTTTTTTTTTTTTCCCCTGAGAGTTGAGAAATGGTGGCTTTGTTTCCCTTCTAGGCAACATTCCTTAGATAGTGGCTGGAAGGCAAACCAGCTGCCAGGTATTTTGCTGCTGGCTTCCAGCAGCAAGTTCAGTAGCACTGGAAACTGTTGGCAGAGCCTGCAAGGGTTTGCTTTTCCTCCTCTCTTCTCTGCCACCCAGGTTTCTCTCAGAGGCAGGCAGGTTCACCAAGAAATTTCCCAAGTGTCCTTACTGTCAGCTGCTGCAACTCCAACAGGAGACCAGCCCAGAGAGAAGGTCAAAGAGAATTGTAAATACACCAGAAAGGGCTGGTGCAACCACTGAGAATTACACACGTCTGTGACAAACTTGGCTCTGCAATCTTTGGAGGTTTGGATGTTCAAGGCTTCTTGGAGCACCCAAGCACCTCAAATACAGCAGTTCCACTGTGCCAGAACCCCCAAACTGCACCAAAGGAGCTCTGAGACATGCTCATCCTAAGGAGCCAAAATGCCAGAGACTGCTATGGAGTGGTCAAAAACTGGAGGAGCTGGAATGTTGCATTCTTCCATGGGGAGCTGAGAAACAGCCATCTCTGAGCTGGACTCCAGAGAAAACAGGACATTGTGACCCTGAGTGACTTTCACAGCAGAATTTAAAAGGATAGTGTCTCTGTTAAGTCTTAAGGGATCTCTCTGTGGATGTTTTGGAGAGACCTCAGTCATAAATAAGCCGCCTGATGTTATCTACCAGCCAAACCATGAGCTCTGAGCTCGTGCTGAGGAGCATCCCAGCAAGGAGAGGGGTGTGTAGGAGGCTGTCTCACCTGGCTGATTGTAAAACAAGCCCACAATGGTGGCACACAACCAAGGAGCCCATCCAGACCACCCGTGCTCCCACGACAGCCCAGACAGCACTCAACGAGGGCGGGGAAATGCCTGATTAAAGAGTTTGGTTGAACTGTCAGCAATAAAATTCAGAGGCAGAGAGCTATTTCCCATATTGTCGTAATTACATCCTGCTTGCTTAGTTTTAGGAGTTGTTGAAAATAACCCTTTGCACCTGGTTACTTAAGGAGGAGAGTTAGACCAGGGAAAAACAACCAGCAGAAATCAGGAAAGCAATGTGAAGAGTCAGTGAAACAAACAACAACAAAAAAATTGTTTAGTCTTTCTTTGGATGGAAAGGGAGTAAATTCAACAGAGACTGACTTCCCATGAAATGGAAGCACTGGATTGGGTCTGTACAGACACATCTGCTCTAAAATCTGCTGTTTATATTAATACTAACATTTTATTCACAGGGACAACAAGGTGATGACGGGAAGGTAGAAGGCCCACAGGGACCACCTGGAGACAGAGTAAGATGTTAAATCCCTTCTCTAATCAGTCCTGGAGTGATTTTTGGGGGTGGATGAGCTGGGTTGCTGCCTTACTTGTAGGACATGCACAAGCCATTGAGATGTTGCAGATGACAGCTTGTTTACATCCACCTCAAGTCCTTGTTGTGCTCTTGTAGGGCCCCATTGGTGACAGAGGTGACCGAGGGGAGCCTGGAGACACTGGTTATCCTGTGAGTCTTATTCCAAGTGCATGATTCAAAAATGTTTGCCTTGGGGAAGTGCTCCCAGTCCACATCAGCCCACAGAACTGCCCAGCGGTCCCAGCTCATAACCTGCTGTTGTCCCTGGTCAGCTGCTGCACACAGCTGTGATTCAGACAAGGAACAATTCAGTTGTCTTTACCTAAAGCAGTAAAAACATTGCTGAAGGCAAGAAAGTCAGCACCTCACCCTGCCCTGCACCTGCTGAGTGAGCCTAAAGAATGAGCAGGACCACTTGAGCACAGGTCTCTGTGATTATCAAGGAGACACCCTAGACAAGATGTGTGCAAGAGAGTCCAAATCAGTGCTGGACAACTTTCAAGACTGATGTGCCCATGGCTGTAGATTCTTCCATGGGAAGATCTGTGAACTTTAAGATTTGGAGACTTCCAAAATCTTTGCAAGATTTCTCTCAAAAGCAAAACCAGGGCTATGGATTACCCTGCTGGGTTCCTTATACCCTTTTTGCAGGACATTTTCAGCTGATTTGGGCTGATCTGAAAGGCTCCATGAATTAAGTGTTACCTCCATTCAAATGCACCTGGTCAGAGTAACCCATTACAGTAATTTACAGAAGATTTTGAATTCATCACAGTAGCAGTACTGCTGCCTCATTTTCTAGGACAGCTGTCTCCAACTGTTCACTTCCATTAGTGCTGTGTGTATTTTGGGATGCATTAGAACACCTTCTTTGCTGCTTAGCTGGTGATGAGCAGTTCCTCTTTCCAAAGCACATTCACAGGATCATGGGCACTACCCACAACTTCACCATTTCTGTATCAGCAGAATGCAGACACATGTGTCTTCTTCTGCCCCTTAAATCATGTTACATTCATTTTTCTTTCTCATTGCCACAAAAGAACAAAGGCATGTTCCCTCTCTGTTTTTTTATTTAAGGGTCAGGAAGGTCTTGATGGAGAAAGAGGAAAACCTGGGCAGCAAGGCTTACCGGTAAGAGATGCTGCTTTATTGTAAGGTACCCAACGCCCCAGGCACAGGAAAAACAGGGAGGTGGGAAGGGCTGCAGTAGGAGTGTGTGGTGAGCTGTAAAATGTGGGCATTTCCATCAGCCAGGCCTATGGAATGGGCATTTGAGCCAAATTTGAGACTAATAAATGGGTGAGAAAACAGGGAGCACTCCCAGTGCCTGTTTCCAAAACCATATTTTCTGAATGGTCCATGAGGGACAAGAAATCTTGGGGGATGGGTGGTGGGAGATGGCAATGACATCTGGAAATTATCCATTTGATGTGCTGCTGGTCCAGTGTGAGGTGAAACCATATTATTCTGCTTGCAAGATATTTCCTCTCAGACTACTGAAGGACTTTGTGAAAGACTAAATTAAATCCAAATTCAAGGGAAGGACTTTTTATTCCCTTGTTACATACAGTAGCATCTGATCTTTGTATGTGACTATTGCAACTGTGAGTGCAGCAGCACATTAAATGTAGTTTGTATTGGGAAATAAAGTTGAATCAATTCCCACTCTTTGTAAGGATGTTGGGAAGAACAACAGATTCTATTTTGGGTTTAAAACGGTAGTGCTCTGTTATATGGCCCAGAAATGAGTAGAGCTGCTGCATTCCCCAGTGGATGTAGTTTATCTGGGGGTTGGTAGCCCCTCAGATGATTCAGATGGAAGCAGGAACTTTGGATTATCTTTAGCAAAGGTCCATTAGAAAAGTGGCTCAAAAACAAGCTGAAAAAAAAGGAGAGCTCTGCAGGGGGTCCTTCCTTACCATTTATTTGATGTTAGTCCAGAAATTGCCACTGACACAAATACCAAAAAACCCAGGAGAAAAGACTGAGATGGGTGTGAAGGGGAAGAGAGCAGTGAAATACCCTCTCTGCTTTACTCCACAGGCAGTTATCTAACACCTGACCCCCAGGTGAAACCAGGGCAAGGGCTGCAGGGCTGAAAGGGAGGTGGCACCAGCAGTCACTGTGTAAACTGCTCATTGTGCACACAGTTTCTGCACACAGGCTCCTTCCTGCCCACCTCTCAGCACTGCTCTCCAGGCACCATCTGGAATTTGGTGAATGATTTCCACAAACACAGGCACCACCCAAGCGAGGGGCAGAGTTGCTTCTTCTCCAATTGACACCCTGTTAAATGCTCTCTGGAGACAGTTCCTTGCTCTTTTTTTCCCCAGGGGACTGTCTGAGTACAGGCAGTTTCCCTGAATTGGTTCCATACAGTCAGCGTTATTAGGGCACAAAAAATGCTGTTCTTTGTGCTTCGTGCAAGATACTGCCAGAAGAGAATTTTAAGCAGATTTTTCTTGTTTATGTTTTGTAGGGGGATCCTGGATCACCAGGCAAGCCAGGAGCAAAGGGATCCAAAGGTGATGTGGTAGGTTTCAGCAGGGTGGATTTACAGTGTCCCAAGTTTAAAGAAAATCTCTCATTAAGAGGACTCTCATGGTTTTGCCCAGCATGTGGGATTTTTGCCTGTGGTCTATGCCTTGCAAGGCTGTGGAGATCCTTGTGGGAGGGCTGTAAACATTTGGGTGCCCAAGCCCAGTGGTTTGTTGGCCTTGTGGAGCTGGAGAAGACCAAGATCAGTTCCATCTCCAGCATGATGGGTGACTCTTGGGCAGGTCTTCAGTGCCTGCCATGGGTTGTGTCTCTTTCCCATGCCCTGTTTGTGCTGTCTCCAGCCACAGCTGGCTCGTCCATCCCCAAGGAGGGCTGAGCCAGGCAAGTGTGTCTCCCTTTCACTTGAACCATAAACTTTTCTGGCTTGAAACCTTCTGGGTTTGGAGCCCATTTATCCATGGAGTTGTTTCTTGGAACAATCCCTCTAACTTCTTGTCCTTATTGAGCAAGAAAACCCAGGACACATGGATCCTTCAGGGTTCATCAGGGCACTTCACACCTACTCCTACCTCCACATCTGGCTGTTATGACAGCTTGCTAATTATTCTCACAGGCCAGGGACTTTATTTGCTAAAACCTAAGTATGTGACCTCAATACTCAGCAAATTCCTGCTCTCTCTTGGCAGATGTCAGGGTTTTTAATCTGACCCTGCTGGGGGTAATGCCAGAAGATAGTTTTAGATCTTCTTGGCAAGAAGTATACCAGGTGATAAGGCAAATAAATTCTGCCCATCAATGGACAATCTGGAACTGCCTTTGAGTCTAATGAATAGCAGGGGAAGCACCCCCAGGAATATTTATTTTATGTAGCTGGCCAGCCTGGTCCTCTGCAGATGGAGAAACAATGCACAGAAAATGAGTTCTTCAATTTAAAAGTGCTTTAGTACATGACCTCACTAAGAGAGCCCTAGTGAAGGTGATGAGGCTGAGTTTTCCATTCATTCTGCACAAATTAATCCTTTTTACAGCTAATAAACCTCAGGAGTATTTTTTTCTGCCTTTATTCACAAAGCAGCATTGCAAATTTCAGACAGAAGACACCCTTTTTAATTTCCATTAGCTCTCAAAAATAGAGTTACTTCTCAGAGAGAAGCCCTGAACACCCTCAGAGGACTCACTGGGTCCTGGGTTTGCTGTCAATGAACTGATGGAGGACTCAGGCTTTTAGCATCTTGTTCTAATGTTTGCCAGTGTATCAAATCCTCCCTCGAGTTCATCCTGCTTTTTTTGTCCTCATCTGCTCTGTATTAGGAAAAATGCAGGTCCTTGCCTTCTAGCTATTCATTCCTGCCCTAGAACTCTCAAGACATACGAAGAATCACTTGTAATAAAACCAAATAGCAGTTCATTCCCCAGCACTGCAGCAACTGACTTTATAAATCTCCCTTTTATAAAACTCTTTCCAATCATTATCCAGAAGCACACCCTGAAGTCACAGTCCCAAGTGGAGCTGTGCTAGAACTGCTGCAATTTTAGATGTCTGGTTTTTTTCCTTGCAGGGTCAAAAAGGAAAGCAAGGAGCACGGGGCAGTGCAGGGAGCAGGGGCTCACCGGTAGGTGAAAATTCAGTGTTCTGCCCCAGGAAATGCTGTCTGGGAGCTCCTTCTCTAATACCTTTGTGATTTTAGGGCATCCTTGGGCTACCAGGTCCTCGAGGAGTGGTGGGAAGGCAGGGTCAAGAGGGTGCCCCTGGAGTGGACGGAGTGCCTGGGAAGGACGGTGTGCCTGGAATGCTGGTAAGCTTCAACTGCAACCTCGTGGCATCAGCAGCAAACACAGCCTTGGAGCTGGAAATCTGGAAGGGAGCACAGGACAAATTCTATGATCCAGTTATGGATATTCCAGTTTACATGTACCCAGGGTAGATCTTCACATATCACTTGCCCACAGAGGCAGCAGCTGCCTTTGCCTGACCAGATCTGTGAATAAAGTGGGGCTTGTGGCCTGACAGACACTCACATGCACACAGCTCTGTCCACATCTGCAAACCCACCCCTGCAAACCTGTCCCACTCTTGCTGAGGGCAGAATCCCACCACTCCCCTGTCCCTCCAGAAGCTGTGCAGAAGGGGAAAGGGTTTTGTTTCATAACCTCTTGTGTGTTTCTTTTCCAGGGAGAGCAGGGTGAGGATGGGGAAGAAGGTGTGACCGGGATGTCAGGCAAGAGAGGGAACCCCGGCGTGCCAGGACTCCCAGGGGCCCAGGGACCACCAGGATTCAAGGTGAGTTTCTGACTCCCTAAGATGCTGCTGTGAGTGATCCACTCTGTGAGCCTGATGCCTCTGAGCCTGAGCTCTCCAAGGTCTAATATAGTCTTAGCTCCTGCTGCAATCTCTCACTTAGCTAGAGGCTCTGTAGATCTTTCTTCTCATCCCTCCATCCCTCCATCAATTTTCCTGATGTACACAGCAGCTGAATGTCCCAGAGGCCTTTCCTCCCTTACCAAAGGAGCTCAGGAGCCTGCAGATACACATACTCACACTACGAGCACTTAAGTCATTTATCATGAGAAACCTGGCTAGAAAAAACATGGAGAAGTAGCAGAGGAACTGCTACAGCCAGCTGTAGGATGTGCAGAATGGACAACTCCATGGGAGATTCAGGTGTTCTACTGCTCTGCAAGACCTGAACTGCTGGAGGGAAATTTGTGCTGCTTGGTTTTTAGCATATTTACTGGGTTAGAATGGCTGGAGCCAACATGGGCTTGGACATCACTCTGGGTGGAAGCAGGGACAAGCTGCTTTTGTGACCTTGGGGTTTCTTCCTGGCCCTTGCCCTGATCCAGGCTTACCACAGGATCTAAACTGGACCCACAGCAATTCAGTCGTTTGTAGAAAGACTCTGTAAATAGGAAAACTCTGTAAATAGGAAGACTCCAGCTGGGTTTGGAGAGGCTCTGGGATCTGATTTAAATTAGGGCTCCATAGCACATCGCCCTTGATCTGTCACTTGCTGCCCTCCAGCTGCCTTGGGCAGTACAACAGGAGGTGACTGAGACTCCGGTGTCCTTGTCCCACACTCACACCCTGCCTCCAGGGGAATTTTTTGCCCCTTTTCAGGCCGTTCCACCATCCTAGGCTCTCCCTGCCTTTCCTCCTCTCTCCCAGTCTGCCCCAGATTGAGTAGCTGGAGCTTGTGCTGCTCCTGGCATTTGGCAAGGGGAAGAGGTGGAGGGCAAAGTGTGGTGCTGGGTGGCAGAAGGCCCTCTCTGGGTTGAAGTTGTAGGGTTAACACAGGGGAAAATGTTGGCTTTGCAGCCTCTGGATTGAAGCCCTGCTTTTGGCATGCCTTCAGCATTTTCCATGAATTAATCATCAATTGCCAGCCTGCTGGGGGAAGAGATTATGGGAAACTGCAGGGCAGGACAAAGAATGTAGGAAGTGCAAAGAGAAGGGGGAACATTTGCTCCCCTTTCTCTCCCTACCCACATGCAGGGGGACAGCTCTGCTGAGGCTCCTGCTCTGGGGGCAGCCCAGGAGGGAACACAGCCATGCCCACCTTGCTCTCTGTGCCCTGTGCATCCTGAACAACCTGCTTTAGCAGACCTGGGGCATCCCCTGATGGAGCCACATTCCTTATCCCAGCGAGCCATCTTTGCCAGCCTTCCCTCTATGGCTAGTTTAGCAGAGTGCTGTTATATTTAGCTGCCGTCCTTTGGAATTACTTGAATTCTTTTATTTTTAGGGTGAAAGAGGATTGCCTGGACAGACTGGCCCAACAGGGAAGCGAGGATCACCGGGAGGAACAGGCCTGCCAGGGAGCCCTGGTGACCCAGGAGCCAAAGGACAGCCGGTTAGTGCTGAAGGAGCTGAGCAGAGCTGGCCCCAGGCTTCTCCTGCAGGAGAGGGTGCGGATCCAGGCGTGGACAGCAGGGTGATCCCGGGGAGGGGCTGCACAGGGGAGCCCATATCCAGCTTGAGCATGATTCTGGGAGAGGGATTGGGACTGATACAAAGCAAGGGACAAAATGAGCCCAAACTAAAATGCACTTGTTTGGCTGTTTTATATAAAACCTGGTGGTAAGGGTTTTCAAGCTGAAAGGCAATAACCAGCACCACTGTGTATCATTTTGTCATTGATCACAGATCAATCTCACAGATCATTTTGTCTCTGTGACACAAGTGACACATTCCTTTGCCCCATATTGTCACTGCCTGATTTGCTGCAGGACCAGTGACTGTGGGTCACTTTGGCTGAGATGACTCCATGACATTTAAACCCTTCTGACTTTCCATCTGCTTCTGCCTGAAATTCCTCTGGAAAGAAGGCTTGGTTGATTCCCCTAATGCAGGAAAGACCTTAGTCCCCTGTTAGTAGCAATTTTCCTTTCCAGGACCCAGAAATGGGCAATTAAATCAATTTGTATCCCTGGAAAGTTTCTTAGGCTCCACCAAGTCCAACCAAGCCCTTTCTTGCCAAGCATTTTCTCACTCTCATGGCCTTTTTCAAGGGAAAACTTCCTAAGAGTGAGGTTTCTAGGCTGATGCTGGAACAACTATGCAATAAAGGGGATGGAAGCCCCATCACTTGGGTTATTCACAACTAAGTGAACAAACCATTGTATTACACCCCAAAAAGCACAGTTAGGATGGGTGAGACAGTCCTGCCAAAAGGCCAAACAAGCCTTATCTGCCTCTGATGTTCCTAACACTGGAGAAGAAGCATCTGGTGAAGGCTTCTGACCCCTTTCTTTTTTTAAAACATTGAATCATCTTGAATTTTGACATCTGAGAAGCCCAAAAATATCAAAGGATGACCATCTCCAACATGGTGTACGGAGGATGTTTACATAAGGACATGCTACCCAGGGTGGGTTTTTTATTCTCAGAGTACATGCTATGTGCTGACTCAAGCTTGATGGTCTTTCAACTATTTTATTATTATTTTTCTTACAAAATGGAGGGAAAATCCCTGCAGAGTTGAATAGGAAAAGAATTAGGGATATGCATGGTTTTCCTGGGCTTGAGTGGGAGGTTATGTTGTAGGAACATGCAGTTTTTTAACAGCTTGAATGAGCATGGTTTATTACAGTTTGAATTAGTAGGTCAGTCCAGTTTGTATTAGAAATAAAAGAGGAGCTTGTTTTAAAGAACTTTGAGGCTGTTATTTTGCAGCATGAAATTCCAAGATCAATCTCAGAGTAGATGCTCTGCATCCTGCTTCTGCTGGGCCAAGCCAGAGAAGCTTCTGCTAGGAAAAATGTAGGTTTGCTTCCCATTCTGGGGGCAAAAAGGTGGCCTTGGTGAGATCTAAGGGATCAGGTGAGTTGCTTCTAGCCTGATGTTTGTGTAGCTCCTCCTCCAGGTTTTTTTCATTCTTCTTTCTCATCAGCCCTGCTTAGAGTGAGGGATACTCACAGATTTCTCTTTCTCTGGAGCTTCTGAACTCGTGGTGCATCTCTGAGTGACATCTCCAGCCACCAGGGTGAATTTACTGTTGTCCTTTGTTCTTGTGTTTGTCTTGGCTGTCACGTGCAGGGAGACTTCGGTGAGGCAGGATTCCCAGGGATTGCAGGACTGTTTGGGCCAAAGGTAAGAGGCTGCTGGTGACCACTTGGTTTTCTACTCTCACTTTACTGGGAACAGGTAGTGCCACACTTGTGGATTTGCTAGCAGCTCTGCAGAAACTGTGGAAATTGAATTTTGATCCCAACTTTTTTAGTTTATCAATCTTCATTTGTTAAGTGGGTATGTGCTTCCATATGCTTTGTTGGAGGAAGAGGGCTGTCCTAGAGATTCTGTGGATGTTTCCCCTCTTTCTGACATTTGTATTTCCAGCATCAACCATCAGCCAGCACCTAAGACACTGATGTGCATCCCTAACACTGAGGGCCTTGACTTGAAATTCAGACTCATTTTATCACCATACAACTTCCCTGGTGAAGAGGAAATTGTTTGTTTTCTGTCAAAAGTAAAAGCCTTGCAAAACAGGAGTGGGAAAAGAATTTACAACAAATTGGGTCTTCCCTGTCCCATAGACAAGAGGCAGCACCCCTGTCCTTAAAGCAGAGCTCTAAGCAAGGGCACAAACACAGGGTTTGGTTATTTAGTGGACCTCACATCTCAATTTTTGCTTGCAGGGCCCCCCAGGAGACCTTGGGTTCAAAGGCATTCAGGGACCACGTGGGCCACCAGGTCTCATGGTGAGTGGTTTTCCAGTTTGTGGGTTTGGGAGGATTTTCTGCCTTCAGCCCCATTTCTGTGAGGCTCCAGGGGCTGTGAGGAGCACAGTGCTCAAGGCCATGGCAGCACCTCTGAGCCCCACAGCTGCAGGTGAGCACATCTGCAAAGGCTTGGAGACAGCCACGCTGCACAGAGCACTCCAGCTGCACTGAAATCCTTCTATTTGAGGGGTTTCTGAGGTTTAACAAGGCTCATGACAGCCACACTGTGAGGACTTGTCTCTTTGGACTTGCAGTTGGAAATGGTTTTTTATTCCAGATGCAGCAAATACACCACCAAGAAAAGAAAAGCAGCAAAGATTCAGTGTCTTCACTGAGTCTGCCCTAGTGAAAAGGACTGTCAGGTCCCACGTGGGGGTTCACAAGTCTTTTCTTTCCTAGGGAAAAGAAGGAATTATTGGTCCTCTGGGCATTCAGGGTCCCACGGGAAGCCCTGTAAGTATCCACACTTCTTGCCTGCCTGTATTTTTTAGAATAGTTTAAATGCCTCAGATCCAAGATGTTTGAGGCCAGCACAAGTAACCCCCAAATCCTGCTGTAACCAGGAAAACAAAATGGGTTTTAAGATCAGCAGCTTCAGGAAAGTGCAGGCTTAGTCTCTGGCTGCATAGACAGTTGCTGGGAGATTATTACCTGAAAAGTGAGGAGCAGCAATACAGAAGTGCAAGGTTTTCAATAGACTGGAAGACAAGAATGTTATTGCAGATTTTTGAAAGCCAGATTTTCTAAACAACTTGGCCTGGGCAAGGGGAAACACATTTAAGTATATATATATATTTTTAAAAATGTATTAAACTGGGAACCACTTGATTTTGGGAAGTGTTGAAAATCCCTGCCTGCCCTAAAATGCCAAAGACTCTGAACACAGATGAAAGATCAGGTCAGTGCTTTGTGAAAACTCAAGCATGGCACCACTGAGAGCTTGTCCCAGAGTCTGCAGAGATAAAAACCAGTGAGATGAACTCAGACATTGCCAAAACAGCCAGTGATGGCATTTCTTGCTTTGTGATGGAGAGGCCAATATGACAAACTGAGCTGGTGAGTTAGAGAGGAGTCCTTGCAAGGAGCTTCTGGGGGCAGCAGCCAGCAGGGCAGCTTGTGCATGGTCAGTGACAGCCAGGACAGCTTGTGCATGGTCAGTGACAGCCAGCAGGACAGCTTGTGCATGGTCAGTGACAGCCACCTCCTGTGCTTTGCAGGGGCCCAAGGGAGACAAAGGCAGCCGTGGGGAGATGGTAAGTGCTGGTCCCACCCTGGGTGCCCCTAAGAGTGACTTTGAACAATCAAGAGTCACTCTGGGCTCTGCTGTGACCACAGGGTGCATCAGGCTCCCACGAGGGCAAGACACTGCTTACAGATGTGTACACACATCCACACCACTCTGCTGGTAAAATTTCCATTTCCTTAACCCAGCAACACTTCACCATGTTGTCCAAACTGTGGTATCTCCAGTGCAGCACCCAGCCCTTGCCTTGGGAACAGCACATGGGTGTACAGGGAGATTTTGGGTCAGGAATGAGCATTTTCTGACAGCTTCTGCACTTTTTTTTTCCCCCTGAAGGGTCTTCAAGGTCCGAGGGTAAGTACCTGACATCCCTTTTTCTGAATGATATCTTGTATTTAAATAAAACAGTTGCTTTTAGCAAGTGTAAAGCTGCAGGGTGGGTAATTGCACACCTGGAATGTGATGAGTACCTGGGGACATGGCATTAGTGGCAGCTGAGGAGCTGAAAGGGCTGGGAACAAGGGATGCAGCAGGAATAGACCAGGGGTAGACAGATGTACCCAAGAGTAGGGACAGAATGGGGCCACCCCCTGTCTTTTGAAAGTTCTGAGGGACAGGCTGCTGTGAGGTGTCAAAAATCCAGCTGGGAACAGATTCCTGCTGGTAAAAACCATGAGAAATGGAAATAAAAACTGGAGATATTTCACTAACTGATGCCACTCTGTCTTTAGGGTCCTCCAGGCCCACGAGGACACCCTGGCCCTCCGGTACGTATCTGTGGGAAGAGTTCATGATTGAAACAAGCTGACATGGTTGCCATGACACTCTCCAGAGGGACTGTTCCCTCACTGGAAATCATGGCTTAGCCCCATTCCTTATATGCAAAACCATGTGTGTGAATGGACCAGTGTTTCTTGTGCTTTAGTCCAAACCATCCCCAAGAGTTTTATAGAGGCAGCATTGTTGCCTCTCTCCCTTCTCTGGGCTGAGGGGCTCCACGGGAGCGGGGATTTCAGAGGCCATGGCTGAATATCTGTGCACCAGTGACTGACCAGCTTTCTGGCTGATGCCCTTTTTTTCCTCTGATTCTCAGGGACCGCCAGGAGTTCCAGCCTCATTTGTAAGTTGCCATTCTCTGTGTGTTTGTTAATGGTGATCACAAGTCCTGCAGGGCCAAGCTGCTGCTGGGACCTTGAAGACACTCACTCAGGTCCAGCAGGAGATGCTCTGTTAGCAGAGCAGTGCTTGAACTGCAGCCTTAGATCGAGGAGGATTTTCTTGCATCAGGGCATGCTCAACTTCTAACAATCTCAGCTTCCATCTTTTTCACACCACACCAGCAACAAGATGGCTTTGGGGCAGCTTTCCAGACACTGATCGACTCCAACACCGCGCTCAAGAGAGAGGTACGAGGGCATTTTTTAACTTCCTGGTCTTTGCTTGGGCTGGAGACTGGGAATGGTCTCATCAGGGCTTTCTGTGTGCAGAAGGTTTATACAAAGCCCTGATTTGTCACTGCTCTAGTGGAATATCTGGAATTTATGCAGGCAAAGGTCCCGTTCTGTTGTGTCACTGATTTGTGAAGCTCCTGACTTTGCCGTTGTGACTTTGCCAGCATTTCAGCAATGTCCTGTTTGGGACAATACAAGGCCTGTGGCTCACTGTCCCCAAGCCAGCACAGCCTGTCTTTGACCACTGATTTTTCTCAAAATGATGTAGAAACCCTTGTGGTTACAACCCTCAGTGCCCCCAAGGCACCCCTGACTTGCCTTTTTTTCTCTCCAGGGTTACCAACATCCAGACCTTGTCATGCTGGACCATGGAGGGGAGATCTTTAAGACTCTACACTACCTCAGCAACCTCATTCAGAGCATCAAAAGACCCCTGGGAACCAAGGAAAACCCTGCACGCATCTGCCGGGACCTGATGAACTGTGAACAGAAGATGACCGATGGTAGGAAACCCCAAACGTGTGCAAAGGCTGCATCCTCCCCCACAGGGCTGTGCCACATGGTCTCCTTCCCTGGAACCAGTCACCAGGAAACCAAAACTGTCCTTTAGTCATTCACAGAAAACGTTGTGTCCTTGTTAATCCCCAAATCCCCCCTTTCCTCAGGTACCTACTGGATTGACCCAAACCTCGGCTGTTCCTCAGACACCATACAGGTCATCTGTAACTTCACCAACGGAGGCCAGACATGTCTCAGCCCTGTCACTGTCTCCAAGGTAGGCACAGCACAGCCCAGCCCCAGAGCAGCATTTCCCACATTGCCACTGCCAAATATTTACACAGCATGTGTTGTCCCAGGACGCTGGACAGTGACCACAAGCACACAGGTTGGGGGAGCATTAGTGCAAGTGTGACACTCAGAACTGCTCTCAGGAATTAAAAAATATACCTAAGGCTCAAGACAAAGCCCTGTGTTCCAGTGATGTTTAATGAACCTATAGCTTTAACATGACCAGTAATTTCACAAACACACTGCTCCCAAATCCTTTATTGACTTGACTTATGTTTGGGTCACTCTTGCATTTTGTTTTCTGCCACCTGGAGAAGTGAGGTCAGCCTAAATACACAAGTTTCCAGTAAAGCTATTGCTATGGGACTTTTGTTGAGGAAGTACCTGTACTAAAAATATAAATAGCAATATTTGGGCTTGTTTGCAGATGAACTGGAACCTGCTTTGCAGGTGTATTGAGTTTGAAGGTTACATTCTTTTCCTCCTACTTAAGGACCTTCCAGTTTGTTCTGCAAAGCAAAGGACCTGCTGTGTCCCAATGAAAACTTTCCAAAATGACTTGGCATCTGGTCCTCATGCCCATGCTGACATCAGATCCAGCTGTGGGCACCAGTGCAGAACGAAGCAGAGGACAGGGACCCCCTCTGCTATCCCACCCTGCACTCACCCTGCCCCCTCAGCCCCTCTGCAGGGTGCCCCATGACCTTTCTGTCACCTTACAGCTGGATTTTGACATCGGGAGAGTCCAGATGAACTTCCTGCGACTGCTGAGCTCGGAGGTGGTGCAGCACATCACCATCCACTGCCTGAACACCTCTGTGTGGAGGGAGGGCTCCTCTGAGAGCCCCTCGGAAAAAGCCGTGCGCTTCAGGGCCTGGAACGGGCAGGTGTTCGAGGCCAGCGGGCAGCTCAGGCCAGAGGTGGCAGCTGATGATTGCAAGGTATGTTGCTGTGAAAGAGAGAAGAATAAGTGGAGAACAACACCAGAGCCCACTCTGGGGCTCCAGTAACACCTGTGCTGCTCATCCTACAAGGGAGAAGGGTCAGGTTTACCCCTCCTCCTCTAATTTTCCAGTCCAGGATGCTATACAGCTCCTGTGAAGCAGGTGGCCTTCAAATAGAAAGCAAAAGATGAAATTCTGAAGTTACTTGTCATGGATAGCAGCAGTCAAATGGCAAAAGGGGGAATGGCTCCCCATGGGTGGTGACCCTGGCTCTTGTCTGGTGCCACACAGAGTCAGAAGACACAGGCTGCATTCAGGCTCGGGGCATTAGTGTGGGAACTCAGCGCATCACCTCGGATGCTCTGAGTCCCAGGGAGAGCCCCTGGGGGGCTCAGAAGTCCTGGAATGTAGCCAAAAGTACCTGGTGGCTTGATTTTGACCCTTCAAGAGTCGTGCTATCTCAACATGAGGATTTACAGGTTTCTGAGGTGTAAATGGCGAAGGACAAATGCTTTTTTAGACTAGAACATAGGTTTTAAAATTCTGGTGCAGGGGGGTATGATGGAGACAAGATGGAGGATTTAGGCCAGACCTCGTGGTTCTTCTTCTTCTTGTCATCCATCTTCTGTGTGATGTATGCACTTTGGATTGGTTTATGCTAAAGGTGCACTGTTCAACAAAGGTGATGGGAATTGGAGAAAAATTGTAAATATCATATACGTAATTATCAGTATAAGAATGTTCCACTGCCCCAGGGGCGGGGAGCGTGCGTGTGGCTGCCTTGCTGGTCGGATCTCAGCTGGGCAGAAGAAGAACTTTTTAGATAAGATAAAATAAACAACCTGAGAAAAAGATCAAAAGAAGAGTCCAGACTCATCTGTTCACCGCAGGCTGCCTGCGGACCACCCTACGCGTGTCCGACAGGGACAGACAGCCGGTCGGACACATTAGGGGTTTGTCTTGGTGGCACCACTCAAGCTCAGTTTTCATCAGCCTGAGAAAGGGTTCCCCAAAATGCTCTCTAAACCCAGCCCTGCTCAGCCCAAGGGACAGTCCCTTCTCTCACACAGAGGGAGTTTCAGGCTTTCACCTCACAGAACACATTCCTTTCCAGCAGGATTGACCCCCTGGCTCATCAGCTTTCTCTCTGTCCCCCCTCCCCACGCAGATCAAGGACGGCCGCTGGCACCAGACCCGCTTTTCCTTCCGGACGCAGGACCCGCAGCAGCTGCCCATCGTCAGCATCCACAACCTGCCCCCCTCCGAGCCAGGACAGCAGTACCACCTCGAGGTCGGCCCTGTCTGCTTCCTTTGAGCCAAGCTATGGGACCCAGGCTCTGAGGCTCCAACCCCACCACTGGCCTGTCCTTCCAGGGGCTCTCCCCCCTCTCTGCAGCAAGGACAGCTGGGCTGTATCTTTTGGGCCAACTCTTGCTCCAGCCTTTGGCTCAAGGTCTCCAAGAACCCATGATCTACTGAACTCAGCCAGTTGTTGAAAGGAGGAGGAACAAGGACATGGGGGAAGCGGGCATCAGTCAGGACGTGAGCAGTGAAAAGGGATCAGGGGACTGGATGTTGTGGTTCCACACACAAAGCTTTTTCCATGACCAAAGAAAACATTGAGAGAAACCTCAAGCGACTCGCAGCGTGTGGGTTTTTTTTGTTGTTTCCCTCCCACCCATTTTTGTCTGGTTCCTGAGTTACCAAATGTTCTTTCCATTGAAAAAAAATGATTTAAAAAAATAGAGCTTCCCTCTCAGAGCTTGTTGCCTTCTGGACAGCCACGTGCTGCATCAGGTCTCCCAGGCGGAGCTGCAAGTTGAATCTGGCTGCTCTGTGTACAGGAAGCATTTTGATGTGCAATATTAGAAGAAACAAAATATATATATTATATTATTTAAAGCAAAAAGAAAAAGGAAAAAAAAAAAAAAAAAAAAAAAAAAAAGCCAAGTTCCTCCTTCCATGAGTTTAATCAACACTCCCTCTCAACGTGTGGTGTTGGAGTAGGGGAGAGTCACGAAGCAAAGAAGGGGGAATGGAAAGACGAGAGGGGAAGAGATTGGTGCTAAAATAGAGAGAGGGAATGGGCTCATCTGATTTGTTTCTACCTCTCACTGTGAAATCTCTGGTGCTCTTAAAAAAGTGTGTTATTTTATATATATGACTTTATTTAAGGTTGTGAAGGTGCTACAATGTCTTGCCACAGACCCAAAAAAAAGCCCCACAGAGTCATCTCTCTGGGAAGAGAGGAGATTATGTTCTACAGTTAAATCAGAGAAACAGCCACTTTAAAAGGGAAAAGGGATCCTTCAGTGGCTATGGGTGTCAATAACACAACTCACGCCACAGCCAACATCACTTATGGGATAATTCACAAGTAAATTTGCTTTTTTTTTTGTTTTTTCGTTTATCAGCACTTCACTGCTTTGGGAGGGGAGTGAGGGACACAGCTCATCTGGAAGTGTTGAGCCTCAGAGAGCTCCTTTGGAGTTGGCTGAGTTGGGCTGTACTGAATTGCCCACACGACTCCCTGGACTAAGCTCACGTTTAAACCCAGCTCTGCAACTCTTCCCTCGGCCCCTCTGTTAAGACTGACATGATGGTACCTTGTTTCAGAACCCAGCCGAGCTTGGAAGGGTTTTGTTCTGTTAAGTTTTGTAGAAATTTAGTCTCTATATGTAAATTTGGAGGATTTTTTTAAAGAGGATAATTATGGTAATCTTTAATTCTATATAAGGAATAATATTGATGTAATCAGAGCTGTACTGTATCAGAAACTCTTCAGTGCCTGTTTGGAGTTTTCATGTCTCGTATGGACTATGGATTTTATTTTTTTGAGGGGAAAAAAAAATTATCTGTGAGTCTCTCTTTGTGGGTTTGTTTTTTTGTTTTGTTTTGGTTTTTTTTTTTTTTGTCACTACTGCCTGCTGGTTGGTTCCCAATCACCATCAGAAAAGGTTAACAGGATCTGTCCCTAATACCTCACCCTCCACGCAGCCCCTGCCAGAAATACCTCATCCCCAGGCCAAAATCACCACCACCCATCACTCGCTGCCTCCCTGCACACCCCCAATCTCCAGAGCTCCCCAGTTCTCATCCCATGCCATTGGTTTTGTGTTTTCTCAAGGCTGCAGTTACCATTTGTTCTCCTTAAAGCTTTTTTTTTTTT
>VZRH01001266.1:1258490-1297693 GCA_013397555.1 Urocynchramus pylzowi
TTAAATAAATATTTAAAACTGAGGCAATGGAATAGGACTGGAATGGTTTGGTTTTTTTCTTCATAAGAAATCAGGTGGGCAAGAGGAGCAGAAATACCCCATTTCCCAGGGGTTCCCCCAAGGGAGCTGAGGAGACAAACCCACACCCCAAACCTCCCTGTGATGCCAAACTGGGATCCCTTGGCTGCTGCTAACTGCTGAGCCTCATCCCTGTCCCCATCCAGCCACAGTGCTGGGGAGCAGGGGGGGAGAAGGGAAAGGGAAAGGAAGAGGGAAGGGAAAAGGGAAAGGAAGAGGGAAGGGGGAAAGGGAAAGGAAGAGGGAAAAGAGGAGGGGAGAGGGAAGGAGAGGGGAGAAGACGTAGGGTGAAATTGGGGTGGGGGCAAAGGAGGAAGGGGAAAACTAAGGGAGAGAAAAGGGGAAAGATGAGGGCAACAGCAGGGGGCAAAGCAGGGGGAGGGGGCAAAAAAAGAGGGCGGCAAATGGAAAGAAGGAAGCAAAGGGGAAAAAATCCTCGGTTTTATGGGACAAAAAGCAGAGGAGCTGCCTTGGCCGGTGCCGGTTGCGAGAGGGGCAGCGGGAAGGGGCTGAGCTGTGTTTGCCCCGCCCGGCACCAAAGCCCGGCTGCCTGCCCGGGCTGACTGTCCCCCGTGAGCCACAGGTCCTGGGGCAGCTGCTGAGGGCAGGGTGAAGGCAACCACGTTTAATTAATTCATTAATTAATCACCACACTTAGTTATGATGCCGGCATTAGAGGAGCTGTATGGCTCTGTTAGACAGGGAGATGCTGCATTTAAAGAAGTAGTTTATAGGTTTTAAAAGGTCTGAGCCTATTGCACTGATGAGTTCCCTGCCTCACACCAAGGCCCCCACCCCATGGACTCCCCCATGGCATCTGCCCTCCCAAGAGCACACTGGGACCCTTGTGCAAGCCCGTGTCCCAAGGGGAAACCAGGTGAGTGTGGACCAAAGCTCCTGGAGCTGCCAACCAGCCACCTCCATGAGGGTTTCTTTGCCCTGTGGAGGAAAGCCATGTCCTGCTGCCCTCAGTGTTCCCAAGGTCTCCAAACACACCTGAAGCTGCCCAGCACTTTGCCAGCACCCACAAAATTAATTGGTTTCTGGGAACAAAAGCCTGCACTGGGGAAGCGTTAGGTTGGGGCAATGGGGGGGTGTTTCCTCCTTTTGTGCTGGAGAAATCCAAGATTTTGCAAGTTGAATTTCCTCCCCCTGCTGTTGCTTCATGCCTGAGCAAACAGCCCAGCAGAGGAACAGGGATGTGGGTGCTGGGGGTGTCCAGCACTGCTGGCAGCCCTATATAAAGGACAGAGCTCAGTAACAGCCTGGCAGAGCAGGAGCATCCTCCTGGACAGCCAGAAGATGTTGGCCACCCTCGCCCTCCTTCTGGGGCTGCCCCTGGCCATCGAGCCCCAGAGCTGTGCCCCACTCGTCCCGGTCACCTTCGAGGACACCACCATCCCTCAGGTAAGCCCTGCCCTCAGCCAAGGCACCCAGCCTCTCCTTCCCACAGCACCCCAGCCCTTAGGGACACAGGGGAGGCTGTGGGAGGAGCACTGGAAGCTCAGTGTTTATCTCACTGCCTGTCCATGATTGTTTTCCTTAAAAAACAATCCGGACTGCTGCACAGGAGCACAGGGAAGGGGTGAAGCCTTGCAGCTCTGCACCCATAATCTCACGAGCAGGCACTTGTGGGGGTTCCTGCTTCCATCTCCTGGCAAACCAGGCTGGGCAGCACCATCCCAATGCCTCACCCCTCTATTTTGAGTCCTTCAAGTGGTGGTGGCTCAGGTCACGAGTCTCCATCAGCAAACACTTCACTGCATAAACAGAATTTAATCCCTCGGGAGCTTTTAAAGGGAGGAAAGCAATGACAGCCTGGCCTGGAGCAGGAGAAACACCATTGCAGAAAGAACTGGCCATCCTGAGAGCTGGAGCAGTGCCTTAACAGAAAGGGGAAAAACCCAGAGACCCTGACCCAGCCCGGACCCTGCCCGGGGCAGGCACTACAAGGGGAGCTCCTGGCTGTGGGACATCAGACACAGCCTCTGGTTCTGTGGGTGAACCTGGCACAGCCCCTCCACCCTTCCCCACTCTGCTCCCCTCTACTCCTCCTGGGACAGTGGTTCTACATCGCTGGTGCCTCCAGGTATCCCCCTCACCTGGCAGAGCTGAGAGCAGTGACATTTGAGGCTTTCTCCTTCTCTCCCAGCAGCCACAAGAACGAGCTCAACATCACTGAAATCATAAGAAAGTAAGGACAGGGATTCATGCCCTGATCTGGCTCCCCCATCCCCAGGGGCACTTCCACCCTCTGGTGTCATCCTCTGAGCTGAGACACCCCACAAATTCAGGGCTGCAGAGCAGCTGTGCCACATTTGCTTAAGCTCTGCAGTCCTGCTCATGTTCCAAATCCCTCAGGTTTGGCTGGGGCAAGCTTGGGGGTATTTGCTCCCTCTGACCCCTCTGCCCCACAGGAATGAGACATGTGTGGTGAGGAACTCCAACAAGATCCAGGTCTTCCAGCAGAATTCCACCCTGGTGCACGGTAAAGCTCCACTGGGATGGGGATGGGGGACTCAGCCAGTCCTTGAACCCTCCTGCTTCTGCCCCCAGTATGTGGCACCCTGAGCCTTTTACACCTAAAATCATGTCTGAAGGTGGGGGAAAAAAGTTTCTTCCACCACACAGCACATCCATGGCAGTACTGTGGGACCAGAGTGGTACTCACTGGGATGAGTCACAAGGATGAAAGGTGATGAGCCTCACCAGTGGGGAAATCTCACTCTCTCCATGCCTTCCAGTTGATGATAATGGGGTGGCTTCCACGGCCAGACTGATCCAAAGTGACAAAAACCTGCTGATCCTGAACCACATCCACATTGACTTCCCAAATCTGAGTCTCTCAGGTGAGCAGATGCTTCCCCAGGGACAAATCAAGGGGCATGGACATCTCCAGTCCTCACAAGCAGGGCAAAAAGCCCCTTTTCCCCTGGAAAGAGGGGAAGATGGGGACAGGCAGTGAGCTCCCCATCTGCACTACAGGGATCACCCAGGAGAAAAGCAACCCTAAAACTGCATTTCTCTCCCTCCCTTCTCCATTTCTCTGGCAGCACGGACACCCAACGTGAGCAAGGAGCACATGGAGGAGTTCAAAGCCCACCTGCACTGCCTGGGCTTCACTGAGGAGGATGTGTTCTACACTTCCACAGAGGTACAAACCCCACCCTGGGGTGGATGAGCCCCAGGCCAGGTTCTATTCCCAGCTGGGATGTGGGTCAGGAAGGAAAGTGAGTTTAGTCCCCCAGCACAG
This sequence comes from Urocynchramus pylzowi, assembly GCA_013397555.1. Classification (NCBI taxonomy): domain Eukaryota; kingdom Metazoa; phylum Chordata; class Aves; order Passeriformes; family Fringillidae; genus Urocynchramus; species Urocynchramus pylzowi. The sequence continues at coordinate 1,261,822 of VZRH01001266.1, forward strand.
CTTCCCTGCTGGGCATCCCCACTCCCCCTCAAGCCTCCTACCCCAGCCATTCCTGATGGTTCTGGGGTGAGGGAGCTCCAAGAGCCACTCTCCTCTCTCCCCAGCATGCCTGTCCCCTGCCCAGGGGTGAAGACAGTGCAGATCCTCAGCTGGGGTAATCCCCATGGACCAGGTCAGCTGCTCCATCCTCATCCTCCTCCAGCCTCAGCACAGCCTCAGAACCTCTTATCCTATCCATGTTTTGGTTTTTCCTCCTGGATTGAACACCCAGTTTCACTGTTCTCAACTGGGCCCAAAATAAACTCCTGCATTTCACCCACTGGCTGCTCCTGCTCCATCTTCCCTGGGACGCCCTCCTGCCTGCCCTGCCCGTGGTGCTGCATCTCCAAACCCACCCAGGGATGTGAAACACTCCTGACAAAACCCAGCCAGGGCCAAGCATGGCAGTGGGCACAGAGGCACATCCCTCATGCCAGCTCTGTGGTGGCAGGGGACCCTCCCAGCCTCAGGACACTGGGACATGAGCACCCACCCACCAGGGTGACACACAAACCCCCTCGAGTCTCCCCCAGCACAACACTCTCAGCACCTGAACATCCCCACCCTCAATTTTCAAGCCAAATCCCACAAGGTTCCATCTACAGCACAGGCTTGTGCAGGGGTCACTGCAGGCTGGGGTGACAAGAGGTGACACTGCACCTTCCCCAAGTGTCCCTGAAGAAGGAAAGGGGAGAGGATGTGAAAAACCTGCACCTAGAGCCAGACCAAAGTGTTCAGGGAGGCTCTGCTGCCAGAGAGGAAAAGGCACACAAAATGTCAGAGAAACAAGACCTGCCTGTCTGACAGCACAGGGCCAGCAGCAGGACAGGGAGGGTCAGGGAGCTGCACAGGGGACGTGTCCAGCAGGACAGGGTGACCTCTAAGGCCCATAAGCACCGCTTTTAAGGCCAGTTTTGGCAATGAGAGCAAAAGCACCTTCTCTTCAAAGCCTCCTTGGGCTTTGCCTGAGATTGGGGCAGGGGTCTGCAGCCAAACCAGCGCTGGGAGAGCTGCACATCTCAGCAGCAGAGCAAGAGGTGACCATGGCAGCTGCTCACAGGGGGAAAATGGGCACATTTAGGGCAGGTTGAAGTTTTAAATGCAGTAACTGCATCACCAGGAGCCCACTCCTACCAGCACTTGCTGACAGCAGCCACATCCGAGGCCGGGGCGAGTGCCAAGCACGTGGCTCTCGCCTGGGCATCGCCCCCAAAGGCACCGATTGCGACACAGGAGCGGATCCAGCAGCCCTGGGCACATCCTGTCCCCTCCTAGCAGAGCTGCAGGAGCCAGCAGCGTCTGTCTGTCTGTCTGTGCAGGCTGTGCTCAGGCAGCCATGGGCACGGCCGGGCTGGCGGTGCTGCTCGGGCTGGCAGCGCTGCTGCCCGCCGAGGCTGTGCCCTGCGGAGCCCAGCGCCCGGACAGCTCCACGGCCTCCAAGGTAGGGGACACGCGGGGCTGGGGCTGCCCCACGCCCGCTGCCAGCTTCAGAGGGCTCTGCTAAGCCTCGCTGTGCTGGGCAAGATGAAACAGGAAAGCCTTGTAAATATGATTGCCTGGCAAAAGATTTTGAGAATATAGAAACTATAAGCGAGATTGAAATAAAAGCAAGCTGTGAGATACTTTAGTTATTGAACAATTGGAAAACAATGGTATGGCCAGCTGAAGGTAATCCTCTTTTGATGAAACAATACCCTCTGCTTAGACAGGTCCAAGGGTCAGAGAAAACCCTACTAGCTCGGCAGAAGGGGTCCAAAGAGTAGTTTTTAGGGTTTAAAATGTAACACAGTATGGTAATGTAATGATTCTTATAAACTGTATGTAAATGCTATAGGATTTGTATCTTGTATTAGATTGGTTAGTGAGAATCAGAATATTCAACACAGAAGAAGATTTATTGTATTGTAACGGGAACCTCGCCCTCTTGCTCTCAGCTCTTTCTCCTCGCCCTCTTGTTCCCTCTTCTTCCTGCTCTCTCTCTCACCCTCTTTACCCCTCTCTTGCCTTCTCCCTCTCTACCACTCTCTCTGTCTTGGGCCTGCTCCGAGCTGTGGCTGGCAGCTCCAGGCAGGGCCCTGCACCCAGAAATCTCTCGTCTCCGTCCGTCCTACCCCTGCCTCTCCTACACTGCTGTCCTTGGGAAAGGGGAGAACCCCACCGTGTCCCCACCATGTCCCCAGCACACCTGCTGAGGGGCTGTCAGTGAAACCCCTGCAGCAAACAGGAAACGTTTGCTGTCCAAAACACCTGGACCTGCCCAGCTTCCTCAGGCTCCCAACAGCGACCTTGAAGCAAGGCGGGTGGGCTGGGTGTTTTTGGATGCAAATCCCCCGTGACAAAGCCGGGCTGTCCTGTCCCTGCCGCACCACAGCCGGTGCCAGCACCCTTCCCAACCCCCACACTCGGCTATTTCTCCTCCCCCGGCTCATTTGGAAATATTTCACCTTGTCACTGCCAATGCAAGAGCCCTAGCAGAATACCAGAGAACTAGCAGCACGATCAATTTTGCCGCGGGGAGGGTGGAAATCTCAGGGTTTCTCCTGCAAAGCCAGCAGCTGTCACCACCTGTCCCTTGCTCCCTGCCCACAGCTGCTGGGGACGTGGCTGTACGTGGCAGGGGCTGCCCAGTTCCCCCAGCACCGCGTGGAGATGCTGCTCATCGACCGCGCCTTCCTGCGCTTGGAGCCCGGGGCCAGCGGGCAGGAGCTGCTCATCAGCCACTACGTGGCCGTGTAAGATGCAGTCCCTGTGCCCCCGACCCATCCCCTCCCTGCTACAGCCCTAAAATCTTTCAGCACAGGATGCGAGCACGGTTCCAGATTGGTTTCTCCAAAAGGAGTTTCTCCTGCCTGCTCTGTGCATCCTCTCCCTCAACCCCTTTGTTTACTCATTCATTTCAACAGACCAGGTTTAGACAAGGTTTGCAGGGCACAGAGGTCTCACAGGCATCAAGCCCTTGCAGACATAGGGGATGCAGGCAAGGAGAAGACCCCTGCAAGGCAGGACACCTTTCCAGAAGTCCCTGTGCCATGCCTGCTGACTCTGCCGGGCACCAAAAGCTGTTTCCCCCACAGGGTCAGAATTTCAGGGGATGAATTTTTCTGTGCCAACTCAGGCAGCACTTTGGGGGTTATTTCAGGGTGGCAAACATCTGACCACCAAGGTGTGGGGGAGCAGTGGCAAGGCTGAGACCACGAGCTGCCACTGGATGTCAGGCAAAGGCTCGAGAGAAACGCCTTGGTTTTAACAGCGAGAGGAATTAACCCCAGGAGGAGGTGGCAGGTGCCCGGTGTGGGGCCAGGACCAGGGCTGGGGCTTTGCTGGTCCTTCCAGACAACAGCATCACCCCCTTCCCTTTCCCTCACTCTCTCCAGGGGGGACCAATGTTTTACCAACAACCTCACCTACCTGGAAGTCACTGCCGGTAACGCCACGCTGGTGAAGCACGGTGAGAGCACGGCTGGGGTTAACACCCAGCCCACGGTTTCACATGGATTGAGACACACAAAGGGCCCATGTCCCTGTTTTACTTTATCTGATGCTTTTTATTCCAGAGTCTCTGCCTGTTTAAAGCCTCGGTGGGCTCCAAACAGCTCCACAAACCCAAGGGCACCCAGGTTATTCCTGCTCCTGGGGCACCCCAGGGATCACAGCCCTGCTATCCAGCCACATTAAACCCACAGAGCAATGCTGTGCCAGGAGCCAACCTGCTCTCATCCCTGCAGGAGAGCACAATCCTGTTTGTGAAGTTATTTCACAATCCCTTGGGGACAGGAGGGAACACTCGGGGCAGGTTTCAGTGAATTAATGAAGCCTCTCATTCTGAGTTGCTTCCTCCTTGCTGAGGAAGTGGGGTGAGCCAGTCTGGGGTGGGAATTGCAACCCCCTGGGACACAGTTTGCACTGACCCCTCATACCCTGAGTCCCAACACACCCCATCATTCAGCACATTCCAACAGCAGGACAGGAGCTGGGGGACTTCAGCTCTTTCACACCCAGCCCAGTTTTAAAGAAATACAATTTATATAAACCAAGAGCCAAAAAAATCATCCTACTTCAGGACATTTTTCCTCACCTGCTACTGAAGGTTGAATCCCAGGGACTACTGACATTGCCACATCTGGGCTGGAGTTTATTGCTGCTGCAGCACTGCAAATCTGAGTTCTTGTGTTCTCTCTATGTCTGTTCTCTCCAAGCCAAGACCCAGCAAACTGAGGGGATGCTGATGAACATGAGCTCTGAAAACCTTTTGCTCGTCCAGTACCAAATGCAGAGGGAAAGGACATATTTGGGGCAGTATCTCTACGGTATGAAACTCCATCCTAAAGTAATTTCAAGCTATCACAGCACACCCACACACACAGTGTGTGTTTCTATCAGCTAAAACCATACAGCAACTTGGTTTTACCAACAGTCCATTACTTTCCTGAGACCAACACTCCAGGGGTCATGGGATTTGCAAACCCCATTAAACCCCACATCTCTTGGCAGAGCAGGAAAAGCAAGTTAAAGACCAAACCCACTTACAGCATAAATATTCAAAGAACAGGAAGCAAATACAATTCTGTATTGACATCACTGTAAAATCTCAAAATTTTCAAGCCAACCATGATGTTTCAGTACTTACATCCCAGGGCAGAGCACGTGGCTTTGGAGTGCTAAAGCTGATCAGATTTAACCCCAAACCCATAAAGCAGCAGGTTTGACCCTGATAAGGCTCCCCATCATCTTGCCAGGCTGCAAAGCAGTTGCATAAGAGATTTTGAAGACACACATAGAAAACTGCCTCCCTACTCTGCCTCGGTCCCTCCTGACAGCCCAGGAGTGTCAAACCATCCTGCAACCCCTTTAAGCATACAGGACCAGAGTTGTCTGGGAGAGGATTATACAAGTGATGCCCAGGGCTGGTTTTGTTCAGGTGTGTTCACTGGGGGGGTGAGAGACCCCCACACAGCCCACATCCACAGCAAGCACTGGTGGGGAAGGGGGACAGCAAGGACAGGGAGGTGGCACAAAGGGCTGTGCTGAGGCCACCAGTCCATATCTAATACCTGGCAAATCCCTCTCCTTCTCCAGCCCGGAACCTGAACATAAGCACAGCTGACCAGGAGGAGTTTGAGCAGCACGCCGAGTGCCTGGGGCTGGGGGCAGAGCAGATCATTTACGCGCCGTGGAAAACGGTACTGAGCACCCTGGGCCACCACAGCCCCCTCCAGGCAGGGCTGCAAAACCCGGGCTGCACCTCCAGCTGCCAAACTGGGCTCTTGGAGACACATTTTCAAAGTGTTGGAAATTATTGTGAGGATTAAATAATCACAGGCTTGCTTCAACCGAGGTTTAAAATAACACCCCTAAAGCAAATGCCTGCACCTGAGCATCTCCACGGGGAACCCTGGTAACAGCTCACCCCTGCCAGGGAGGAAATAGGCAAGGGATTTTTGCCCTGAAGTTACTGATTTTGCCTTAAAACCCCTGATTTTGCCCCCTGGCAAAGGACCAGCTGTCCCCAGAAGCTGCAGAAAGGGCAGGAAACCCCAGGGATTTTTTCCTTCAGGTTTTCCACTAAAACATTAACCAGGTCCAGTTCACACCTCTGCCACCCAGTTTAAGGCATTTTATCCTGCAAATGACCCAGACCCTGAGCCAGCTTGACAGGGGCTCCTGTTTGCAAAGTGAAGGTGAAAAGCATCTTACCTTTGCTGCTCTGTCCTGCTCATCTGCTCATCCACATCAGCAGGCTCTGAGTTTTCAGAGGTGCCCAAAACCCCACTCTGAGCCACCAGGCTGGATCCAACATTGTCCCCAACACTTCTCCAGCCTCAAGAGGATGCAAAAGCTGCCCCACAGGTTATGGGGAATGGAGGACTGAGATAGAGAGTGAAACCCTGGGAATGGGGCTGCACCTGGGGCTGAGGCAGGTCTCCTCTCCCATTTAGCAAACTAGCAGCACCTGGGAGGCAAAGCCCAGCTCCTCTACATTTAACTGCACACAGCTGTGGACTGGGGGGTTGCAGTCTCTGGATTATATTTAAATTTGGGCAAAATTAGGGGAATTGATCAGGACTGTCTGTGCTTACAAGTTCTGGTGCAATTGGGGTTGACAGTTACTGGCCAAAGTAAGCCACTGCACCTGAGGAGTAAAAAACCAACTAAACAAACACAGAAAACATTTTGGGGCCCTTTGTCATCAGGCTGAAGAAGGTGGATGTGAACAGAGCACAGGAGCAGACTCACAGAGCCCTGTGTCAGCTGCAGGCATTAACAGAACCCATGCTGAGTGCCTGAGCAGCACAAGCTTTTTACTTATTTTCCCCAAAGTTTGAGTTCCCCCTTTCCTTCTGAGCACACATAGCCCAGCTTTGCCCAGGAAACTTGGTTTCCTCTTTCCAGCACAGGCATGGAAAATGGTACCAGCAGGAGCTGAGCACCTGGGCAAGCATTGTCTGTGCCTGGGCCAGCACAGGGAAGCCCTCTTAGACATAATCAGCTAAAAGGGGAAAGGAAAATACTTATTTCTTGAGTAAATTCTCTGTTGCTGGCACCTTTGCAGATTCACTTAGCCTGTTTTTGTTGTTTTGACAGGAGGTGTGTCAAGTGAAAGAAGCTGAAGGCAGCCACAGCCCACACCCAGAGCCCGTGGCTGCAGTCACAGCATCACCTGCTCCAGGTACTCCCTGGCCAGGGAGTGCAGGGAACTGACCCCACACAGGGCAATAAACGTTTCCTTCAAATTAGATACAATTTGCTGCCAAATTGTTTGAGAGCAGAGGGTTCTGAATATTTGCAAAAAGAGAACGAGCACCCAATTCACCTTGTGTGTCATCCAGCTAGGAGGTGGAAGAGTCAGCCTGGAGCTTCCCACTGAGCTTGGAGAAAAGCGCTGTGCCGAAAAGCAGCGCTGCAATGCAGCACTGAGAGAGAGCAGCCAGGAGAGGGCAATCGTTAACTATTTTAAATAAGCAAACCAAGCATTTCAGGAGTAACTGGAGTATAGAGAAGGCTGGAAACTTAGCTGTAACTCTACAGCCTGAGGAAAAGGGGCCTTAGCTAAAAGGGACCACCCAGTTCTCCTGACAGCAGCTTGACTGATGGGTGGGACAGATGGTCCTGCCCAAAGCCTCTGGACCAGGCAAGTGCTCCCTGATAATGTCCATCCACAGCTTGGTTTGCACACCATGTCTGACACTGACAAATTATCCTCCTGCCAGAGGGAAGGGGTGCTAACCCAACCCAGCCTGGATTTTTAGTTTTCAGAGAAAACGTCACAATTTCTCATTTCTCAGCAAGCTCAACACCCTGGAGATGAGAAGTGCCAAGGATGACATTGCTCTCCATGCCTCCAGTACACCCCTTCTCCCAGCCCCACAGGGGGGTCAGCACCATCACTGCCATTGTAAAATGGGGGAGTGTAACAAGAGACTGCTGCTGCTGCTGCATGTCTGGAGAGTAAGTCAGTCTCAGCTCTAAGTTCATAATTAAGCATTGAAAATATCTCTCTTCCTTAAAAAGGAAGAAAATGAGAAAAGCCAGAGGGAAGGCAGCAGTGAGCTCTGTGACTCCCTCTGGAGCTCCAGGGTGCTCTGTTTCTGTTCTGCCCCAGTCAAAATTTCAGTGCCTTTGGAGTGACTGCTCTAGCAAAAATGAATTTTACAAGATCACAGAATCATTAAGGTTGGAGAACACCTCCAAGGTCAAGTCCAACCTCTGACCAATCCCCACCTTGTCAACCAGACCAGAGCACTGAGTGCCACATCCAGCCATTCCTTGGACACTTTCCAGGGATGGGGACTCCACCACCTCCCTGGGCAGCCCCTTCCAATGCTTGACAAATCTTTCAGTGAATAAATTCCTCCTGATGTCCAGGCTGAACCTCCCCTGGCACAGCTTGAGGTCACTCCCTCTCTCTGCTTGTTCCCTGGGAGCAGAGCCTGACCCCCACCTGACTGCACCCTCCTGTGTCAGGGTGATGAGATGGTTCCCGCTGAGATTGCTTTTCTGCAGGATAAAAAATAAGTTCAGCCCGTTCCCTCCAGGTCTCAAGGCACAGGTTCCCAGCCAGCCCTTGCTTCACCCACCTCTTTATCAGCTTGTGATGTGAAACACAACTCCCCAGCCTCTCCAGAGGGCAGGGGGGCTGAGGGGATGCTGGCAGCAGCCTCCAGTGCTGCAGTTCAAGGATCCAGCTCAGCTGACACCACTGGAGAGCTGTGGCTCAGATTACAAAAACCCAGACTTTATGAGGAGATTTATAGCTGAATAAAAGCCTTGAATTACAGTAGGAGACATGAGGAACAAACAAAGCCAGTCTGGCCCCCACAGCAAGTTTTGTTAACCAAATCAGAGGCCACTTGCACTACCAGCTATGGCTCCTGAATGACCTTCAAGGGTAGCTCCTGGCTGGGTTGTTATTAATGAAAAAACTTGTACAAAAAACCTTTATTTTGAAAATGGTGTGAGCCAGGTTCTTTCAAGGGGATAACAGGACTGCAGGGCTTTCAGTTTTTTTCTGGGAAATTCACTTCTCTGAACAGAGTGTTATGGATACTGCAGAGATGAGCAAAGTCCAGCAATACTCAGAGACAGGTAAACAATGTCTGAACATCCCTGACTCATCACCTCTATCGTCAGCCTTGATCATGCTGACTTTGTTTTTAAGAATTCTGTTCTCCCAGGTCCTCACAGTGAGAATACTTCCCACTGTCAGTGTCCTTGGTGAGAATTAGCCCAAAGAGCACCAATAAACCACAGAGAAAGAGATGGAGACATGGTATCTCTTTATCAGACCTTTATTAGCAGACTGTTCCCTACATGAAGAATCCAAGTTAGATTTGCATTATAACAATTTGTGGTTACAGCTACAAAGATGGTTGTCATTTTGCATTGATTTTTGCATTCTGATATTCATATTCTCATTAGGCCACACTGGTAGGAAGGAGCCACTGCAGAATTTATAACAGGTCTCAGGAAGAGGGGGGTGGAAAAAAAAATCATATCACTAATCCATTGTTGGTTAGATCTCCATGTGGCTACTACTGACAGCACTGAAAGTGAAGGCAGAATCTCACCTGGGAGACTCCCCATGAACCACCAAAATCTGTCAGAAAAAAGCAGCTGTTTGAGTGCTAGCAAATCCTTTTCCATTTTCTCACACACATCTCCACAGTGTCCCCTTGCACGTGATGAGCACTGGCTCAGCAGCAGGGTCTGCTGATTCAGCCTTGAAGCACAACTGTAGCAGCTCGCGTCCAAGTGCAAGTTTCCTTCCATCTCTCTGGAAATGTGTATTGTCTTTAGTCCCTGAGATTTCTCTCTTCCCCCCTTACCTAAAAACTCCCCCAAGCGCTCTTAATTAACTGTTGTGACACCCAACATCCACAGACCTTCCACTTCCCAACTTCAGCCATCCCCCCAAAGCCTTCCTGCCGTGCACAGAGGCGATTCCAAGCTAAGGCAAGCCTCACAGTGCACCCTCTCCCCAAGGTTCTGCTTCCTCATCTGCTCCCTTCTCTCCTATGGCTTCTTGCTACAGAATTTCTCTGGGCTGAGGTCCTCCAGCAACAAACCCAGACGTGGGAAAGGCAGTTCAAGCCCCAGAGGGAAGGTACACGAGTGACTTTAGCGTCCTTCCCCACGACTCAGATGTGTGATGTAAAAGAACTAATAGAGAACTTTTTAAAACAGGAGAAATACAAGCACAGTAACAATATTTAAACAAACCTATAAAAATAGTCTGAAATAACTCTGTTCAAATAAATACAAAATAAATATGCTTTAAGCAGTAAAACAGTGGAATGCAACGCTGGTCCATTTTACCCAAAATGAAAAGTTGGGTGAGGATCTCCCAGGCCTCAGAAGCTGGATCCTATGAACTAAAGCAGCCCATAATGCTATCAGAGAAATTTTAAAGCCATCTCTTTCCCTTAGCCTTATGAAAAGCACCCTTTGAAAGGCAAGCAAGCATGTCTTCAGGACTGAAATCTCACCTCTCCCAGTGACAGCCCCTCTCCCTAACACCCCTTCCCACAGCAGACATTCCTGCCTCGGGGCCTCCATCGCACCAATGGAAACCTGGACACCCATCTACCAAGAGGTCTAAAGAGATAAGATAGCAGCATAGGCACGGGGTTGGAAAAGGTCCACGAGCTCTCCTTGGCACCAGGCAGGATGGAATTCAGAGGTCCATGCAACGCTGCGCAGGGGCTCTCACGGCGTGCTGGGAGCACAGCTGCACAGGAGCTGTGAGTTTTTTGTCTTTGTTCACTAAAGCCATGCATCACAGTGCCGGGCAGCCCAGGGCTCTCCTGCCTTCCCCTTTCCAAGCCCCTGCAGAGAATAAGACAAGCCAATCCCAGCATGCAAAAGGATACAGGCATGCAGGCTCTAGTCTGCTGCTTCTGTTAGTAAGTGCATCTTGTTAGTGGGTTTATGAGACACACTTAAACCTATAAAAAATAAATAATCCTAATTCTTCATCAGGCTGGCTTAAGTAACCTTCAGCCTGGCTGGATAAACCACTGCCCACCAGCCCTCCAAACCAGTATAGATCGAAGTTACATTTCATGTCAATTCTTGGAAGCAGAACATGAATGTCTCCCACCCAAAGGAATATTTGTAAACATAACAAGCCTGGTGTGGCAGCAGCTCCTACACAAGGTTTGTACAAATTTAAACAATGGGCAGGAAGTTAAACAACTGAATGGAAAAAGCAGCTCTCTGAATGGAAAAAGAAGCTCTTTCAGCAAGTCAGAAGGTGCTCGTCTGCAGGCACACAGCTCTGTACAGGCAACACGCTGAGAGCAGACCTGTAACCCAAATCTTTGCTACTCTGTCATACTGCTGGGAACTGACCTCAGCAACTCCCACCTTAAGATCTCCCAGGAGTTCAGCTCCTGGTCTCCCAAAAGGCCCAACAAAAAGGACCCCGTGACGGTTTACGTGGAGCTCTGAGTAGCAAGATGGCAAAGGACACCAGATCCTCCCCTCCCCCTTCCTTACTGACTCACAATCTGAGATTTCACAGCTTTGCTTAGTCAGCTTAGTGTCGACACATTCACAGAATGAGAGATGGCTTATATGTCTTGGGATTGCATCCCAAGATTTCAGAGTTCCGAGTCCTCAGCATCTCCTGGTCACCGCGAGTCCACGCCCAGAGTCATCTTCAAGTTTTCATACACCACATAGCTGATGCTCACAGCTGGGATCACCTTCATGAAGTTGGGTGCCAGACCCCGGTAAAGCCCAAATGCTCCCTCTGTCTTCAGAATGTGTTTGAACAGTCCCCTCATGGTCACTTCAGGAGCACCCTCCACTGAAGCTGCAACAGGGAAAGCCACAATAAATAATGCAGCCTATGTGGTGAAAACACTTTTGTTTCCAAGAGCAGTTCTGATCTGTGTGCTTTCATATGTTCCCAGAGCAAAGGTGCTTTGTGGGGGACAGCATTAACTTCTCAGCTACCCATTCTATGCTCCACACTGCAAGTATTTTCTCAGCCCAGAACTGCTGATCTGAGCAAAACAGAACCTCTGTCCTGGAGGTCCTTGGCTGCAGAGGTTAGAAGGGCAGCACAAAGTCCACTGTCCCCTTGCAGCATCACAAACAGCCCGTGGCTCAGCTGTGGGGGCCAGCTGAGGCTGTTGCTGCAATGCTTACACTAAAGAACTTTTAGCCTTGCTCAAAAACAAAGGCAGGAGCTCCCACTGTTCCAAAAATTCTCACCTTGGGCTTGCATGCGTGTCCTCACAAGGGCCAGTGGGTAACTGGCAAGCTGGCCACAGGTGCTGGAGATGGTGCCACAGGCCAGCAGAACAAAGACCCCAGGGTCAGCACTGTTGACAGCGTAGCGTTGCAACCAGGTATTTTTTAGTGTCTGGAAGGAACAAGGCCAAGGTCAGCAGGGAAGAGGCAGCCAAAGGAGTATCACATTTCATGAAAGATCTAGAGTAAAGGCCCAGAAAGTTCCAGGCAAGTTCAGCCAGAAGCACAGGGCTTCTCAAATCTTTTTGAGCTGCTGTTGCCGTAGTGCCTGGGGAAAATCCCTCCTTTAATTTTCTGCTGCAATTTTCTCATGAAGAAACAAGGGACCATGAATGATGCTGACTGTGGTTCATGAACTAGAATCAACATATTATATTGGAATATATATTAGAATCAACATATATATATCCATAATATTGGATTATCTTTTAAGCTATTTTTGGGTAGAAAAAATACATTTGTGCCCCATAAGGCTGTTCAAAAAAGCTTTGATAAATTACTTAAACTCTTGGCATGACTGATAGGTCTGACAGTGATAAGGCCACACAAGCAGCACAGCCCTACAATAGTTTAACAATAATATAAAGCATAATATAATAATTGTTAGGCTTAACCTAACGATAGGTTAAAGGCATCATACCTCATAGACTGCCAGGTCAATACCAGCATATGGGATGATTCCCAACATGTTGGGGATGTAGCCTTTGTAGAAGGCAGCCATTCCTTCCTTTGCAAGGATGTTTTTGGCACAATCCAACATGCCCGAATACTGTCCTGTCTTCCTTAGAGCCATCCGTGTTTTCAGAACCTAGAAGACAAGAATACATAGCATGAAGGCCTAGAGGAGAATCAGCAGGATAACAATGTACAGACAGGCTAAGTCATTCTTAGGAGCACAACTGTCAGGACCACAGCAAGTGTCCTGCAAGCAGTACTGCTTGGTACCACCTCTGAGAACTCAGTAATTAAATATCACAGTGCTGGTGTTCTACCCACATTTTCCCATCCCTGCCCCTAGCCACAAGCCCTCCTGGGCTGGACTCTCAGCCTCCAGCCTCACCTCCATGGGGTAGATGCTGCTCTGTGCAATGGCCCCAGCCAGAGAACCAGCCAAGAGCCGCTCGTGGATCCTCAGCATTTCCTGGTCAGTACCAATGAACCGCTTGATCTGCGGAAGCCAGAACAGACAGACAGTGAGGCTCCGTGACTCATCTCAGCCATCCTTTTCTTTTCAGCTTGTCCTTCTGCAGTCACAGCTGGCTGTGCCCTCACCTGCTCATAGGCCATGAACTTGATGGCTGACTCGGGTGCAATCTTCAGCACGTTGATGCCGTTCCCCCTCCACAGTGACCTGGGGCCACCCTCCCGGATCATCTGCGTGAAGCCTCCGATGATGCACATGTTGTTACTGCGCGAGGCGTGAACCTGGGGGACAGGGACAAGCCTGGATTAGTTCCAGTCCCCATTACGACAGTGCAACGTTTTTCTGTAATCCAGGGACAAAAGGGCGCTTTTTTATTTACCCAGAGATTTGCCAAGGCTTTAATCCCTTCCAGATAACTTCTACAATGGGAAAGCAAGCTTCTTTTCTTTTTTGCCAAGTCTAGCGTTAACTAATCAATCTAATCAATATCTCCCTCTGGAATGGGAGGAAAGGTTAAATAGGCAACTGTCTTGACTTTTTCCCATACCTAGCACAGGATCAACTACCCATCAACTTCTCAGCTGGTTCAAGAGCAGGTGCAGTGACAAAGTAGGCTAAAAATCAAAATTTTCCAACTCCTTCCTAATGCTGATAATACTGAAGACAAGCTCTGCCAACAGACCACCACATTAATTTCAACTCTCATGGCCTCAGGGCCTCTCAAAGGAACACAGGATTTTAATCTGTTTCACCAAAACCCAAGTTTTCCATAAAACTGTCTTACTATTGACAATTTTGACATGTCTACCTCCAAAAAGATTCTCTGTACTTTTTCTAGTAAATGAGTAACAACTTTTTAATATGGCTTTGATCACTCAAATAATTCAAAATGCTTTTTTAAATAGCAATAAAAGAACAACAAGATTAACATTGGCCAGAGAGCTGTACTGTGTTGATGAACATTATCCCCACCCAGGTAACCGTAACTATTAAAGGAATCTGCTCAGGTATTTAAACAAACTGCAACTGCTCCATCATACCTGCATGAGCACTTTCAAACGGTCCAAAGGAGCTGTGCAGGTCCTGGACACGGCACCTGCACCTCCACCTGCAACCAGATGTCTCCACCACATCCCTGTCTGCCTCTCTTCCACTGTGAACTCATCAGGGACAGTCAAATTCTCTCCTACATCGAAGATCTGCAAAAGGAGAAGGTGTTGAGAAATGCTTCATCAGCCAGTGATCTTGCTGAAGTTTTACTGCTCTTTATGAGCACCAGGTGCTGAAGTACAGGATATGCTTCCAAGCCAGCAGCTTATCTCCAGCCACTAACTGCTGTGCCTGGCCACAGGAGCTGCCACTGCTAGAATGTGTCACAGGGGAAACTGAGTTCTGATTTCAACATTTCTCTCCAAGATCCTGGCAACTGCTGAACATTTGTCTACATCAAAATACTGTGGGTAGTATTTAGGAACAAACTGACCAACTGCAGGCAGCAAAAAAGCTGGAGCTCTCCAGAACCTTCCAAGCTCGCAGCCTGTTCAATCTCATTGCGTACTATTCACGTACAGGTAACTCCAGGAAGGATGGCTGCCTGTGGAATCAGATTCCAGTTTTAACAGGTCCTGAACCAGCTGGGGCTGGCCACTGGCAGGAGTTCCTGGAGGTGCACACCAAAAAAACACCCTCAGCTCCCTGCAGTCCTCGTCACCTGTGCCAGCAGCTGTGACAGTGATATGTGGAAAGATTACAGCAGAGGACAGGAAGCAATTGAGCTTCAAGGGCTACAGGGAAGCTGTGAACCATGAAGAGAAAGATAAGGACTGCTGATAGCAGCTCCTGGGGGCCAGGACTTGGACCAAGAAGCTGGGCAAAGACTGAGACCTGTTGTACAGGAGCTACTTCTTACCGTGGAGTGCTTCCAGTAGAGGATGATTTCAGGAATGTTCTCCACGGGGTGCAGCAGGTGATAGTCTCTCCACTCATTCCAATCAATTGTCATTGTCCCATTTTTATCCATGCTAAAAAGATTGATCATCAGGTGAGTACAGACTCCCACTGGGTGACAAGTTCCTCCTCCCTTCCCTTTGATTATCCAGGCCTACACCAAAAAGAGCTTTGCAAAGCAACTACTAAAAGACTTCTAAAGAGACACAAGACAAAGCTAGGAAACCTTCTGTTCACCAAACAATGCTGAGGTAGAAGTGGGCTTTCTCTTTCCTCCCCTCTCTCTCCCTTCTAACCAGCCCACAACAGTATTTGCAACCCCTCCTATCAAACTGAGGGACATAACTGACACTGAAGGGAAAATAATACTTACTAGGTGACAGGACCCCAGAAGTGTCCCGTCCTTATTCTGACACACAGGCAAACAGACAGAGGGAAGATAGCAGAGGAAAAAAAAGAGGAAAAAACAGCACAAATAAGTGGTTGTTAACATGTTAGTGCCACATGCATAAAGCACTCAGCATTTCCAAAGAGCAACTGCACAGTCCCTCTCCACAGCAGGAAGCTCAGGGCAGCAGGACAATCAGACAGGGATGCAAATCAGCTTAGGTGCAAGCACTTCCCCTCAACAGGTCAGGGAGAGACTCTGACAGTAAGTCTCAATAAAGCATTATGATTTTATAACTGTATGTCAATTCACAGGGAAAAATCAATATAGAAGTAATAGGAAAAAAGAGAGGAACCAAAGTCTCTGGAAAGAGCATACAGGGGAAAAAGAGAGGGGTTCCATGTCCCTATATTTCTTTCTAGCTCCCTCGACATAAATGAGAAAAACCAGTGGAATCTTCACCTCTTCAGTATTTTCTCAGCCTGCTGTTCAGAGATCTTGACTCCCAGGTCCCGGAGGGACTGGACAATCTCCTGGGCATCGATGCGGCCTGCAAAGATAAGCCAGTGAGCTCAAGGATACACATTACAGGCCTTACACATACACCAGTCCACTCCTGAGCATGAGAAAGGTGTTTACCATCATTCTTTTTATCCAAACTTTTGAAAACCAGTCTCAGCTTCTTTTCATGGTCTTGGAGATAGTGAACAAATTCCTCAAAATCCAGCTGCCCGTCCAGGTCTTTGTCTCCAGCCTTCACAATTTTCTGTTCAGAAAACAACCAAGAACTGTCAGTTCCTGTGCTCACTCAGACAGATCTATCTCCCCTTCTACCATATTTAAAAAACATTTCTCACCCAACTTTGACTTTTTCTCCAAAAAGTAGCTGACAGAATTGTAATTCTTCTAAGAGAGTTGAGCAACGCAATAGCGTAGAAAAGTCACCTGATTCCAACTGTTTCCCAAAGTCCATTACACAGATGAAATGCCTCATGTTTTTATCAGGGATATTATGCTAGTGTCATGTGTCTAATCTCAGGACTGTACCTTGATTAACACCTTGCAAAATCCTTGTGGAGGTTCTAGAACTAAGTATGAGTCAACAGATCTGCATAAAAAGTGAATCACAAAACTTGAGGTTATAAAAAAAACTGATCAGGAGAAGGAATTTCATGCCTACTACAATCCTTAGAGAAGTAAGCTCCCTCTGGCAGTAACTAACTCCAGCCAGCAAAATCCTGTCCAGCTCTAGTGAACACAGCCAAAGATAAAAACCTTTGTGAACTGGTTTAGGCACCCTGAAGCTACGAGCTTTAATTACACAAGTTTCCATGAGATGCATATAGAGCAAGAATAGGTTCTTAGTAGGACAAAAATCAAGATCAAAATGTGCCAGACATCTAGGACAAGGTAAATGACTAATTAACTCATGGTAACTGCAACTCACTGAGGCAATAGCCCATGGACTGTCCTCTCTAAGGGCACATGGCTGCATGTTGACAGGTGAGGTGATTTCCAGACTGCAAGAATGTGGCTCAGGGAGTTCCTATCCCCCTTCTGGTTCAGTCACTTGCCTTTGACAGCCTTTAAGTCTTTTTCAACATCAGTGAGCAACACTCAATGAGGTGTGATTCAGTCTAGTGCATCACCTAAAGTTTTGTTTTAATTCTTGTAACATTTATGTTAACAGCAGATAGGTTGTTAAAAGAAACTCTGAGCTGAGATGAAACACTGGGTTACCCACTCTGTTCACCAGTACCTTGCTCAACATTTAGACTTTAAAGAATTAGTCAAGCCTAAATTCCCTGTGATATGTCCTCAGTCTATGACCACCAGTCCCCTTCATAAGCCATGTCTTTGTTTCAATGTCATTTTAAATTACTTCAGTACTAAATAATTTGCTATTGAAACCCTCTCTCTCACCCACCAAGCCCTGTCTCTTTAGCCCTAATGCTATGAGGATTATTCCTAATCACTTTATGAACCTTAAATAAGAAAGTGCTGTCCCAGCTGCCCTGACCTCCAAGGTATGCCCAGTATTCCTAACCTGCCATTTATCATATGACCGTTGTGAAGTTCAGATACCACCTCACATTCAACTTGTGGGCTAAATATAGACCAACACCTCTCTCCTGTCAGCACTGGGCTTGAACAGCTGAATCAGGGCTTCCCTCTCACTGGCAACCCCCAACCAGTTGACAGGCATTAATAATTCGGAGGCACTGTAAGAGAGATGTGACTGTGCAACTGCTCCCTCTCTCTCAGCTGCAGAAATGCAGCCCAAGAGATCAGAGACCGCAGGCAATAAAAGCTTTGCCCTGTTCACCCTCCTCCCCCACAACCACTGCAAAAAAACGCTGCCTGCCCGACAGTAACCCACAGCACACGTGTGAGAGGTGAGAAAGCCAAGCTCCCAGCATCTTCTCTGGAGGTGTGAACAAGTATCTGCCTGCACCTCTTCACTTTGAACAGCAAACATGAAATCTGGTCGTTAACAGCTATTTTGGCTGCAGAAGTTCCTGTGGTCACCTGCAGTCACAGCACCTGCAGCACACTGTGGGAATCCACACACCTTCCAGCCTGCTGGCCATGTCTCTGCAGAGGCATAAAAAGCCTCCCCTGCTTGGCTGATCAATAATCAGCTCACTTGGGCTCTTGATAGCCTGATCATGAAAAGAAAAGTAGCAGCAAGCTGAAAGCAAGAGCTGTGACACATCAGGACGGAGAACTCCATGGATTTAGTGCATGTCCGTTCCACAGCAAAGCAAAAGGGTCTTGCATAACCTTCCTCAGCTCAGCCCACCCACCCTGGCTGAGTCACTCACACTGAGCTGCTCTCCTCCTCACAGCACAAACCTGCTCACCTTCACCAGCTTCATCTGACTCCACATTACAGCCCTGCTGTCACAAGGAAGCATGTGGAAGGATGTAAGAAGGAGGAAGAGGATGTGAAATGCTGTATCTGAACAGACCCATAGAAGCAGAAGGCTCCATAGTTTGGAAAACCCACTTTTTCTATTTAACTCACATCAAGACTGGTTTAAACTCACATTAAGACAGGTTTAAACAGTCTTACAGGCACCGAGACCTCACACATTCAAAACAAAAGACTCAAAAAGAAGAGCTCGCTCCACGCCGGTTCAGCAATCCCTGCCAAGGGGCACGAGAAGCATTTCCATGCTTCACTCAGTTATTACAACAGAGCCATGATGATTTTCTCCCCCTTTCAAGCAAGCCACTAAATGTATCAGGCACCACCTCCATAGCTCCCTCCCTCCCTTCCATTCCTCTCTCAGGGCCGTACCTGCTTCCACTGGCGGTAGGTGGAGAATTCCTGGGAAGGAATAAGGAGGCTGAGTCGGAAAATGGATTTGAGCTCGGCCGGCAGCCCCTTCGACTCAAAGTACTCAAACTCCGTCTGCCTCTCCCCGAACACCGGCACGTACAGACAGAGGCAGAGCATCTTTCTGAGCCCAACACTCAGCTGCCCTGCTCACTCCGACCGGCAAGGAAGGGAAGTAAAACTGAGTGATTCCCCTGAGCTAATTTCAGTACCTAGTGGAAAGGAAATGCCAGCAAGTCTCATGACACACGCCTGCGAGCGAGCCTGGCTCCGGCGGGATTGGCTGCACAAGCCCTGCCCTTCTACTTAAAAGGGAAGCCGGGGCTGCTCAGTCCCACCCAGCTGATGCGAAGGAGACACGTGAGCTGCCTCCCATTGCTCAACACCCGGCTCCCACTAACGCCGGCACCTTGCATCACACTCGCTGCCAGTTAACTCTTGCTGGGTGTCTCTCTTAACCCACGACGCTTTGGCAAGGGGCCAGGACACTGGCTTGCTGTGCCTTACATCCGGATCGGTCCTTTTCTGATCCTGTTCTCACCTCTGTGGGGATTTATACAGGTAGCAGTGGGGACCAGTCTTGATCACAACCTCTCCCATCATGCAATACAGGAGGACTATCACTGTCTTCCCAAAAAAAATTTTTTTAAAGGGCAGTAGGAACAGGATGCCAGCCACCTACTGCTTTAAAACACGTTTAGGATAGCCAACTTAGCAAAAGTTTTCCACTTTTATGAGGTTATTTTGTTATGCCAGAGTTGACTGGCTTTGGTTGCAAGTTCTCCCAAAACCACTTGTGCCAGCTAAGAGCAGACAACCCCTGCACACAAAGATCTCTCCCCTCTCTAGCACTCCAGTTACCAACACAGCAGCAATAAAGCCTGTAGAGGCTTGTCATTGAGCCAAATACAGAGAAAATCACCCAAATCAAGGGCAGGCTTCAAAACAGCCCCAGCTGCTTCTAAGCCTCCTAGCTAAGCATCCACACAGCAGTTACACCAGCTTAATATTTTTCATCCTCTTCTGACTCCAATTAAACATTGCAGTCAGTTGTGTGCTACAAGAAGTGTCCCGGGCAGAACAACATTTCCCAGGTTCTACCCTTGACAGTTTAACTGCTTTGTAAGCGAGTTCCTGAGCTCTCATTAGGAGCAAGCCAGGCTGGAGGGAGTGTGGCATAAGCACCATTTAGTACAGGTATAATTACAGCTTTCTGAGCATTTGGTGGAGTTTGAGGTACGGGGTAACACCTAGCTCTCCAGAGAGAGTACCAATGTGCAGGAAGTAACAATGCTGTTCAGGACAGAATCACGGACTGCTAACATGAATTTTAAATAAAGTTATAGTCTTGGTATTAATCAGAGAAGTTATCACGCAGGGAAGATGCAAAAAGCTATAACCAATAACCCAAGCACTGTAATTCTATCTGCAACAGAAGTAACAAAGTGTGTTTGCTGAGCTGGTTCAAGCCAGCCAGGGTAACAGCCTTCCCCAGTGCTGCGGACACAGCAACATTTTCTAGTGTTGTTGTGTTTGAACAGCCTGCCTGATACAGCAAAGTCCAACCAGCACTCCCCTCCTCAGGCCCTCATGCACAGGGTGCCTGTACGTCTTTACCGTGGTATTTTGTTCTCTACAGCAAAGCCAAGGTCTGTAATGAGCTGTTCATGGAGCTGCATGTCAATCACACAAACTGGGAATATTAAATCTGTGGCTTAATTTCAAGGATTTTTTTTTTTTTTTTAAAAAAGCTTAATGGATCACGGCTCACAGCAACTCAGTACCCTTGGGATTCGTGACCTACAATGGTGTCCTGTGCCCTTCCTGGGGCACCTTGCCTACCATGCACCATGGCCAGGTTACCTAACTAGGCTTAACCTACTCGCTGCTGACGTCTCTCTGCATGAAAACAGGATCTTCTCAGGGACTCCAGATCCTCTTAAAGATCAGCTGCAGCAGCTCACCCCAGCCTTCCCACCAAGTCCAGTCTCACTGCAAGCAGCACCCTAATGATACCTACACCCCACTGTCCAACACCAAAGAGCCCCACCGAGGGGAGCAGAGCGGGTACCCCCAGCAACAGGTAGTAAGGGAACAAATCCAACTCAGATTTGCTTCACAAAGCCTTAAGATCCTCCATAGTCCTTCCCACGAGTTGCCAAGCATCACTATTATAGCTGCTTGGCAGCTCAGTTGCTATACCAACATGATGCAGATTTTCCTAAGAAACTCTGTTTGGACTTGGCAGCTAGAGACAAAAGGCAAAATCGGCACATTTTAGGAAAAAAAGCCCTACTACCTACGTCAGAGGAAAGGAGAAAGCTAATGAAGTTAAAGCTGATTTTAAGCAGGGTATTAATTACAGAACAGTGAGCTAAGAAAGAGAGACAGATTACAAATGAAGTTTATACCAGCAATTCAGGTTATAATGACAAAGGGAACTTAAACAAGTATTAAGAAGTTTTTGTATTTCAGCTTTAAAAATCCTGGTAAAGCTGGAAATACTCAAGAGCCAAGCAGCTCTCCAAAGCTGCAGGGATCAGTGCTGCTGGGACACTGGTGTGGGGTCACTGGCCACATCTCAGCACACACAGAGCCAGTCCCACTGCCCCAGCCCCTGCAGGCAGCAGCACCCAGCACAGGGCTTCAGACACCAGCCACGGACAGTACATCCCTCATTAGCACTGTCTATTCCTGACCAAACCAAGGACAGGGCACAGAGCTCAAATGAAGTCAGCCCTCCCTGATATTTCCATCATCAATTCCAACAGTGAAACGACACATTTCGGGGCCATGTGGAACCAGCCTGGCTAATACCCTCTGCAGTTTCCTTGATGACAAGAAAAGTGAGCCATAAAGGAAGGCAAAACCAGCTCTTTCTTGCTTTAGCAAACTCATTTTCATTTTATTTATAGGATTTGGTTCTTTGAAATGCTGCATGAGTTATCAGTTTCCATACCCTGCCATCCCTGCTAACCTTTCCAAGTCATTTGTACACTTCTAGGCATCTGCTTCATCACTGGTTTACTACATCACCTCCAGAACGTACCTCCCAAGGGATGGAAAGATGCAGCCATACAAGGAGCAGGAAAGTATGCTGTTTAATTTTGATTTTACTTTGCTAAAAAAAAAAAAAAAAGGCTCTAAAAATATCAAGTACCAGCAAGCGTCACAGTCACGTAACATCCTCCTTCAGAGGCAAAACAGCTTTCTGGGCTCCAACCCTATTGCTAGAAGGTTTCACTAGGTTCTGCTGACTTGGTCCTTTTTAATTTCTGGAAACTAGCTTATAATTAATTGGACAGTACAGAAAGTCCTCACAAAGCACAGAGAGTGTACAGTGTATGAAGGAGGGGAGTTAATGATTTAAGGGACCCCAGCAGAGTAAAGAGCTGCACCAGGCAAGGCTTTGCCAGGGGAGGGATAAGAGAGCAGGCACAGCAGAGAGCACTATGTGGTGTTTGACATAAGGGTAACCAGGGAAGGTGACCTGTTCCACCGACAACACACGGATCCAAAGTTACAAGTCCAGATGGTGACATCAGGGGCAGATCATGCCTGTTTCCTGTGTACACAGATCCAGGGCCAACATAACACATTTGCAATCAGTATTTTCTCCCCATATTTGCAATAACAGCCTCGTGTTGGAACAGCACTGAATAGGCAAACATCTGAGGAGGAACAGAGCAATGACAAGTAAAGATTGAAGAGCCAAGGCCAGGAAGCCCCTACAGTCAAGTTTATGGATACACATCAATTCCTTAAAGAAACCCCAGTACCAGGTGTGATATTTTGTGTGGTTTTACAAGAGAAGTAGTAACAGGTGTTTTTACAAAATGAAGTGGCCTACCAACCAAGAGACTGCTCTCAAGGTTACAGGCAGACAGTGGCAGAGAACAAAAGCCCTCATTTTCTATTAACACCAAATAACTCTGTTTGCTCACAGTGGTTTATTATCTATCCCTAAGGCTGTACGAGACTTTTCCCAACACTTCTCCTTCAGACAGGTAACTGGAACACTGATATCTGATCAAGCACAAACAAGTCATTGCATCTTAACAATGATCTTAACATCAGCTGAGCCATGGGCTGAATGAAGCATAAGCCAGCCCGAACTGCAAGGTGAAACATATCTGCATAATCCTCAACAGAAGAGCTTTACACTGCATTTTACTTAACAATCAGGGCAAGCTAAAATTACACAGTCACAACCTCCTGGCAGATGGGCAGTTACCTCCTAAGACGCAGTAACTCCATTTTACCACATCCTTATCCTCTAGGTATTTCTCCATCAGCCAGTCCTACGGTTCTTATGCAGCAGAACTTCCCAGGGTCACACAGGAAAGAGGAGATTGGTATCAGCTTTCAGAGAAAGCTTTATTTCCAGGTGTGAACAGATGGACTCTCCCTGACTGAGAGACCATTGTTCTCTGGAAGACACCAGAGATTTTCAGCCCTGTAATTCCAAGGTTTTCGTCACCACTTCCTTCAGTTCTGAGCCTCTGTCCTTCTTCAACCTCTGTGCACCAAAGTCCTCCTGAAAACGCGCATGCTCCTTTTTTGGAAGGGGATGCACAGTGCTAACTGCTAAGGATAGAGATGAAGGCAAAAGTCCCTGCAGATTTTTCAGCCTGATTCAAGCAGGGAGTGGCTTCTGCTCCCCAGAATGTGAAATGCCGCCCTGCTTGTTTCCATTCAAAACAGCAGCAGAACAGATATTAATCCTCTCTACAATTTAAACCCGTTCATCCCTCATTTTAAAGAGAAAGCTCACAGCAACAACTGTGCCCAATTCACTGTCAAATAAACTGGATCCTGAAAGTCACACACCCCCATCCTTGCTGCAGCCCTTCAGTATCATCCCCACCTCCCACCCTTCGCAGGCCTTATGCCCAACTCCTTCCCCCTTAATCCCAGCTCACACCCTTGGTTTTAAACCACATGTAGTCAGAGCTGACTGCATCATCCTCAGGGGAGACAGACAGCACTTCCCTCCATTAAATAAGCCAGACCTGCAGTCGGCCAGCACTGTGCCGGGAGCTCCGGCACTAAACTAAGCAGCTTTTGTTTGCCTCCCCCCAGACAAAGCCTCACCATTTATTCTCTGCCAACTGTGCGCCCCCACCGCCTCCCCACTCTCCCACCCCCTGGGAACTTCCCATCCTCACGCAGATTTTAGTCTCTCCCTTATGCCACCCGCTCCCCAGGGACAGTCTTTACTCTCTTCCGGGCTCTGCCATTCAAATAATACAGCCAGTTACTCATTTGCTCAAAATATGCAAGTTTTACCAGAGGCTTGCCAAATTACCAGAGACTGACTCCAGAACATTTTAGGATGCATTTGATTCTTTGATGGTCTGGGGTGCACGGGTAAGACTTGCCACTAACCTGCATTATCATTCCCTGTCCTCTCAGTCATGCTTTTTACAAGTTGCCCAGGAACCCTGGAGGCCCCCCCAATTCCCCCTTGCCCCTAAACAGCATTTTTCTCCCACACTTCGAACATCATGTTTGGAAGGTTAGATCACCTCCTCTCTTCAGTCACTCCCCTGCCCCCCGCCCCCTTCCTTTCTAGCAAGCACACCCGTTAGCTCCCTTCTCCTGTTCCTCTCCCCCCTCCCCAAATTCACACACACAGCTACTCACACACTCCACCTGCAATACCCCTTCTCCCAGCAGACCACACACTCCACTGTCATGTGCACCAACCCCTCCTCAGGCCCCTGGATATCCCATTACCTTTGGAAAATGCTCTGCGGGTCCAACCACCAGTAGGATAGTTGGTCTCCTTTCAGTGGGATCAGTCCCTCTGTCCTGTGTCTTCCCCAACACCTTTGGCCCTTTCTCCCCGGGGCCTGGAAGTGGGGTGGTGTTTCTGGCCTCATCCTCTTTTTCATCTGCAGGACCTTGGCATATGGCCCTGGGAAGGAAGCTAGACAGAAAATGCCACAGGGTCTGCAGCATTGCTGCTCCAGCGAGCATCCCAGGCAGGGAAACCCTGAGCGCTCAGGAGCCGCCCGCTGCCAAGGATGATGTGACTGCACTACCAAGCACCCCCAAGACGGGAATCGGCACGGCAGCCAGCGGGAGGTTCAACCCAGAGACTCCACCGGCTCAGATTCTTTACAGACCGCTCCTGCGGACGCTTCCTGCCTTTTGAAATTGCTGCTACTGCAGTCGTGCCTGGCCTGACAAGCAGCTCATTGTACCAGAGCCTCAGAAATCTGATGGCAACAGACAAAGCACAAGCCCCCTGGCACGGAGAAGCCGAGACGCTGCGCTTTGGAGACTGCTTGGACAGAGAAGCCGAGACGCCGCGCTTAGGAGGAAAGCTAAAGATGAACCTCTCCGAGAGGAGCTTCTCAGAGCTGCCACCTGAGCTCCGCGTCCCGGCTCATCCCAGGCGAGCAGCGAGGCTGAGCAGCGATGCTGAGCACCAGGCTGCGTCCCCACTGCAGCAGTGCCCAGCCAATCCTCGCTGCCAGCACTGCGCTGCTCCGGAGCACGGCAGCGCGCGCAGCCAGCCGGGAGCGCGCCCCGGGCGCGGGGCCCCGCAGAGGAGCGCGCTCGGCGGCCGCGGGGAGCCCGAGCACCGAGGCTCTGCCCGCAGCGATGGGAGGGCAGCGTGCGGCCCGGCAGCCCCGGCTGCAGCTCTTTGTTAGGGCGGCAGATGGTTCTGCGGAGAGAAGCCGGCTTTGGCCAGCCATGGCCGCATTAACCTCTGAGTGCACTCTCTCTCGCCGGTCTGTCACGGTCTCAGCCGTGCCCACAATAGCTCTTTGGTGCTGCATTGTGCTGCCGCCTTTGGCTCCCAGCACAGCGCTCGCAGCCATTCATCAGCAGGAGAGCTGTGCTCAAACCATCGCTGGTTGGTCGGCTGGCCGAGCTCTGCTGAGGAGCCTTGAACCACCTAGACAAAGGTAGGATATTCATATATATAAGCACAGGACACATGATATTGCTTGGATTTCTACAAGAAATGCCACGCTTCCCTCTGCTGCCACAGCAGCAGTTGTTCATTGATTAGTGAGCTGTATCGGCCTCCCACCAGAACCCACCCTGGAGGAACCCAGCATTTTCCATTTTACAGTTCATCAACTTACTTCATATTCCCAGATTCTTTGTGTCCACAGAGGGCACTGCATGCCTCACTTCCAAAGTACTGTGACTCTTCCATAAGTTTGGGGGTTCTAACAGGCAGAAAAAATGAGTACAAACCCACAGCTTCCATCACATCACCGGGGGCTCCCTACCCAACACAGCACAGCAAGAGCCACAGCAAGCAAAGGACCTCAGTTCTCAGCTTTTAACTTTTGAGAGTGATAGACTGCAGGACACTTCTGGAATACAGATATTAGATGTGAAAATAAGATCCAAAATCTAAAAGGTCTGCGAGCCTTAAGCAGCCAAGTTGCACATAAATTTTGAGATGAACATCTCTTTTGGGAACTTGCTGTCACTGAATTCCTACAATGAATCTAAGTAATGGAAAAAGTGAGAGACAAGTACATAGAAGACACCACATTAAAAAAATTCTTCTGCACATACACCAGAATTACTTAAGAAGAAAAAAATGCTTTTTAATCACAAGGTTTATGTACAGTATGCAACAAAGTTTTTTATCTTAAAATTTGACACATACCAACAAGTAACCACACATAAAAAAATTTTAAATTATGGGGCAGTAACACTGGGGTGAGGGTGTGGGAAAGCCCAGTCCTTCTCTGAGGAGTGGCACAGTCTGGTTCTAGTTGGGATGCAGTCAGCAGCTCAGGCACAGGCAGAAGAGAGTGAGGAATTCTTGTCATGCCTCCATTACCCTGAGCTGCTGTCAGTCATCCCAGCTACAAGCACAAAAGTTAGACAACTTTCTAACACATAGTGAATCAGATCCTTTAAGATGACATTTGGAAGTTTTTAATGCTCTCAAGCCAGAGGAACAAAGCAGATTTTCTGAAATGGGCACGGTTCTTCAAAATCAGCTTCTATTAGCCTAAGGCTGTGGTTTCACAAGCAGCTGTGAACTAATCTGAAGCTTACTGCCACTACAAGTCATCTCACACATCCACTTAAACCCTGCATTTACCTTGCTCCCATGCTCTTCTGACAACCTCATTAACCCAGCCAAAAACCTGCACAGCTTTCTGCTGGGGTAACCAGCTGAAGCTACTCATGGATGGGGTCCAAAAAAGTGTGGAAAGGGCATCTGAGGTACCTGCTGCAATAGGCAGGCTGCCCTGCCACTCACACAGCTACAGGTCAGCATACAGAAGGCAAAGCACCCAAAGCAGAACTTGAGATTTGTCCTCTGTGGTCACTTAATACTCACCAGGCCCCATTTAACAGCTGATGTTACCTGACACTGTTACAATTGATCCCCTGCATTAGTATTAACATTAGGGTTGTGGGAACATCAGGGACCCCCCCATCTTCCTTTGTTCATGCAGAGATTTCATAAGAAAATAATAATTTGTGCAAGAAATTACATGCCTGGGGTGTAATTAAAGCAGAAACTTAGCAATGCTTCTTTGGCCTCTGTCCTCAGTAAAGGAAACCTCAGAGGAATTCTGCCACCACACTAATTCACACCTCCTTGAGAACAGACAGAAATTTCTAATCATGTTTAAGAAAATAAATTTTAAAAGCATTTATTTTAACAAGTAGAGAATTTTATTAGGTCAGAATAATAAACCTAGTAACAGCAAGATGATTATAGCTAGAAGCAAGAAAACTGCATTCCTACAGGGAATTTGTAGGGAAGTATTACTCTACCAACACCACCGTGAAGCCAATCATTCACACAAAAAAGATGTAATAAACACTGTGAGACCAGCATGAAAGGTGACACAAAGGAACACAAGGAACAAGAATTCACTTTTTCTAGAAATCATGAATGAACACCTAGGCCACAGTGAAACAGCTTTCCCAACCTCAGCCTTATTAGGAGACAGCTATTCCTGCAATTCCAGCTGTTTGCATGATCCAGACCTGGGATTTAAGGCAGAAAAAGCAGGAGGGCTGATCTGAATGCTGGCTCTTGGCCAGCACACCAGCCACTGGGGACAGAAGGCGCCTGTGGCAGCTGGCCTCAGAGCCCTGCACACTGAAATGGGTAGTCATTAGATAGCCTGAGCAGAAGCTGACAATAAAGAGCTGTAATCTATCCAAATGGAGACAAAAGAGAGAGAAAAAGCAAGAGACTGACATGTTTTGCTCAATTATTTTCCTGAGTACTGCAAGCTGGCAGAGGGAGGTTCTGTATAAGCCATAAATGAAGGTGTCTTGTACCCTTTTCAGCCACATCATCATACCTGCTGAGGCTACAACTCCAGTTTTCAAGCAGACACTTGCCTTTTCCAGGCTGGTATACCTGGCAGAAATTAACTTTTATTTTAAGATGGTTTCTAGAAGACTTTTGAGTAAATGCACAGCATTTTCCTGTGAACTTGTGAGTCTCATCACTGATAACTTGCTAACATGTAAAAAATGTGAGAGGGAGGGCAAAAAGAAAGGGGGGGCAGAGGGAAGGGAGCTGTGCTGGGGGCAGTGACCCCTCTCCCCCGCCAGCACAGGAAGAGCTGCAGGCATCTCTGGTTCCTTAGGTGACCCTGCAGGAATGAGCAGTGACTCATCTCCTTTGGGAGCCTCCTGGAAGCACCCCAAGGAGCCCTGCTGCTTACATGTGTGTGCCACCCAGAAATAGCACCCAGCCCCCAGCTGGGATGGGCCACCATGACTCTGCCAATTACCTCTTATCTTCTCAAATTTAATTTCTGAAAGAGGAAAACGTTAAGTATGTCACTACTTCACACTTTTTAAAAAGCTGAAGTTAACCCTGCACAGTGCTTCTCACACCATGACATAAAATCTCAAGGTCTTGGCCACTGCTGTTTAAATAATTAAACTGTCTGGTGACATTCAAGTACATTCATACACTAAGGTGACACAGCATAGCTCAGGGAACACTACAAAACAACCAGGTCTCCTCGTTACAGAAACCCTGGCACAAGGAATTAGCTACTCAAGCTGATCTATTCAAGCACCACAGCCAGTGCCAAATACAAAAATACAGAGAGAGCTGGCCAGGGAGGGGGAGCACAGAGCCACTGCCCAGGACTGGGAGTTCCACCAAGGTCATATCATATTATATGAAGAGCAGGGATTAACCCAGAGACAGGGCATCCTTAATACTCAGAAATTAGAAAATCAACTTCTTGCTGCACCAGACAGTTAAGCAAGAAAACAGGTAGTGAGAAAGGATGGCCATGCAGCAGCCCAGGCCCAGGCCTGCCCCCACACAGTTCTCCTCAGGCAAAATGATGTAGGTTCACATACCAAGCAGCTCTGCCTTTCCAGGCAACTCATGATCTAAAAATTTCAAATATTTCTCTTACAGTGGAATTCTCCACTGCAAACCATTTTAGCTGCCAGAAGCTTCCCTGCAGCTCATGACTTGGGAGCTGGAAAAGCTCAGACATCTCAGCTGCCTTCCCATGAGCTATCACAGCTATGCTTCTTCACCCAAGACAAAGACTGGGCCATCATTAAACTGTGCTCATGTCCCACATTCACAGGGACAAATATAGCAATAGGCCATGAACAAGAACAAAGGCTCATTTCCCATTTCCTACAAATAGGGCTGTAGGAAAAAGCTCCCTCCCACTTCTCCTCCTCCCAACACTGTATCATGTTATACCACGGGCAACCAAGGGCCCAGGGCTGCAGCATCAACATTTTGTAGGGCTCTTAAAACAGAAGACCAAGTCCTTATTATGGCTTTGATGTCTTTTATTAATGCTCACCAACCATTTAAGGGTTCTGGTCAATATTCAGCTAGATTAAAAATCAAAATTAAAAGAAACAGTAAGTATTCTGAAGTCTGGAGTTTTTTTACCTGCTGTTATCTCAGTAATCTGACACCTCCCTGAAAGGAGGTTTTAGGAAGTTAACCTCTTTTCCAAAGCAACCAGCAACTGCACAAGAGGAAATGGCCTCAAGCAACACCAGAGGAGGTTCAGGTTGGACATCAGGAAGCATTTTTTCACTGAAAGGATTGTAAGGCATTGGCACAGACTGTCCAGGGAGGTGTTCTCAAAACAACTCGTGCTACAGTTTAGTTAATACGGTGGTGTTGCATCAAATGTTGGACTCTATCTTGGAGGTCTTTTCCAACATTAACTATTCTAATAATCCATGCAGATGAGGACAAGGAGATATGTCCACTACTTACCAAGGCACTGAGTGCTGGTCACTAAAAAATGCCCCACAGAACACACTGAAAGACCCAAGTGCTGCTGCATATTCTACACAGGCACAATCAGCTGCTTTGGATGAGTTTTGTTGTTCCATTCTACTCAGGCTGAGGGGTTCCTACAGGCATTCACTTCCCTACAAAGTTCAGAACAGACCCCATCCTGCAGGAAGCAATACTGTGAGGCCACATCAGTGATATTCAGGATGCCCTTCTACTTACACAATGCTGACATTTAAAATTTATATGCTCTAGTCAAAGTTGCACCTACATCTCTCAAAGGTCAGCCAGCAGCCCTTGGTCATTAGCACTGTGCAAATAAGACAAAGGTCTCTGCTAAATAAACCAGAGAACCATCAGGCTTCTCCAGTTTTCTGCAAGATAGGACAAAAAACAATCCTGGGAGAACAAACATCCCTCAAGAGTTATATACCTGGTCTTATATGTACATAAAGCTACACTTGTCTAATCTGCAATTGTTTGTTTATAAGCAAGGAAAACATGCAGGAGCAAGTTTCTCCTGTGCATATTTACATCTAAAACCTGTCTCCCAACCTCCCCTCGGAACACTGAGTGGACACACACTGCCCATTTCATGCATTAATCACACTAAGGTAGGGCTGACCAGAAACCAGGTCTGGGTGAACACTTTCACCAGGACAGTCTGAGATTCCCTGCTCCCCAGCACCCCTCTCTCCTGTTATCCCTGCAAGACTTGGCAGGGTCACAGCCTGGGGCGGCTGCAGTGCCAGCCCATCTCCCTGACATTCCCTGTCCCAAAGCTCTCACTGTAGGGGCTGCTGGCCAAGGCTAATAATAACCAACACTGGGCCCAGAAGTTTCCTTGTGCCAAACCCAAGGCCTGTCTTCTCCAAGTCTTTTCTGCAGCTGTCAAGACCTCGTGTGATTGATTTGAGTTCATTTGCGTCTTCAGCCTAAATCAAAGAAGGCAACAAACCCCAAATTCATACCAACTAACCACTCACCACAGATTTGAAAGTTTTATCTGCAATTAAATCACTGACCTACAGTTCTGCTCTTGCTCAAGTGCATGAGAACAGGGTCTCCATCAAACCACACATTTCATAATTACAAAGAGCAAGAACAGGCCTCCACTCCCTACAGATCCAGCAGATATGATCTATTTTGTTTATTATTTTAATAAATATTACTCATGAATGTGTGAGTTTAATTAACATGTTATTGAAAATGGTTTCACCTTGTATTAAACTGGTTGGGGGTATTCACAAAAAGATAATCCTTTGGGATTAGCAAGGAGACGGGTGGATGAGAAATTGTTGGAAGCAGAAGGAAGGCTGTCAACTGGAATATCAAACTGTAACAGTATTTGTCTGATACAACCTTGTGTTGCTCAACCCTTCAAGATGAATTACAAAAGCCCAGCTAAAAGCTCTGTAAGTGCCCCAGCAGGATTCAGGACACAAACCATGAAAGCATGATAATGCATAAATGTATATAGGTTTGGAGATGTATTGTGAGATCTAAATGAGAGCTGGAGAGATATTCCAGTCCAAATTACAGAACAGTATTAGAATTTAACTCTTTATCATAAACTGACTTCTGTAACACAATAAAAACTCAGGTCCTCCAATCCAGATGGCTGTGAATGGAAAACAGGTGAAAGCATCACACTGGAAAAAGCCCCTACTCCTTCTGCCCCTTACAGTTGCTAAGAATTGCAGTACATTGTGCATAGTATAAAACAGAGTATTCAAAAGTGCTGAAGAACAAAACAGTTACAGAAACAGAGCCTGAGAGGAAGAATTAAATGACGTCATGACAGAAGATAAAGTATTGATCAGAAACAAGATTAAATTTTTTTACGATTGCAACTGCTACAGTAGAAAGAGTTTCTCAATCCATCCATGGAGTCACTTGCCAAAGAGCTAACTGATTTATTATCCCAGAATGGCATGGACACAGCTGGAAGAGTCCAGGGACACACTTAAAATGCAAAGCTGTTCAGAAGAAAAGCCTGACGCAAACAGAACACTGCAGAGTCCAGCTGCAGCAGCACAGCTTTGCTTCTTCAGTACATGGGAAAAGCAAAAAACAGACCTTGGGGGGCAAGTTTGGACAGCCAGGACTGGAGATCAAAGAGGAGATATGGGGCTAAGGAAGGAGTGATGAAAGCAGATTTCAGCAGTCTGGGAGCTGATATAGTTTTCCATGAGGAAGCTGATGCCAAGGGAGCAACCACAGTCGAATTCATGAACTTAGGAAGGGAGGGTATCACATGGAGGACATCACTGTTAGGGTAGAGGCAAAGAGGACATGTGGGACTGAAAAGAGACAAGGGTTATGTTCTATCTGTTTCTTAAAGTGAGCTAGTCCAGCAGAAGATGCTGTGCACCACTACAGAAGAGGCAGCTGCAGACAAAGTTCACCACTTCAGTCTGTCTCTAGGCAGCTGGGATTAATTCCACCAGTTCAGACTGTCTGGAACTTCAGCAGCAGAGATGAAGTTTTGGAATGGCACTCCAACCCTGCAGTTAATCAGGATCAGTAGGAAAACAGTTATATTAGCAAACACACAAATATTACCATCACACATTCTTTCAGCAATAGGACATCTCCAGATACAAAGTAGGAAACAGTTTCATCATATTTCCATTAAGTGCATATTTCAAGCTCCATAGGTCTATATAAAGTCAGAAAGCAACAGTAACAGGACATTGACCATCCCAGAGGTAGATGAAATTTAGCAGTAAAAGACTATCCCTTCACACAGTAGAACAAGAAAGGCTTTTAAAAAATTCTTCACATGGTTATCATTTTACTGCCCAAACAGAGTGAAGTATGTGGATTGCTTCATGCTGACCAGTGCAAACAAGCATTTCGTTACAAGGCTCACTGGTTTGGCACACTGTTATTTGTCAATGGGTTTAAAGATAACAGCATGGGTTAAAACAAAAAAGCATCGTTTACATAAGCAAATTCCACCTCAAAGGACATCTGAGTGCAAGCCCTTCTCTCCCCCAGCACAGAAGGCCACCTCTAAAAGAGAAGGCAGCAATTTTCCAAGAATGCCACAAAGGGTTTTATCTCAGCAAGAACTCTCCAGCATTGAAGGAGCCAAAATATTGCTCATTTTCTTTTCAAGTTCAGCCCAAAAGTTATTGTTACCACAAGGACTTTTAGCCTACTGACGCAGGGAGATTAGCAGCTCGCAGCTGAGATTGGCGATAACCTCACTTTACGAGCCCGATGTTTTCTCCATCTGCTCCCAAACATTAGAAGGCCCCTCCCATATCAAATGTACTGCTGCATGGAAGGAAAAATAAAGTGCACCACAGGCACCAAGTAATTTACTAATCACAAGCAATCCATGTGATTTATGCCTAAATTGGTCTCCAAATACCATGCTCGATAAATCAGAAAGGTTTTCTATCTTGACACTTAAGCACTTTCCCTGAGCGTGACCTCACATTAGTTAGGCATTGAGCTGCCATAATTAGCTAAAGATGGAGCAGAAAAAGGACAGCCTTATTAATAGAACTACCTTGGAAACAGGAAGTTTATTTGATTCTCCTAAAAACTGCTCGACACGGAAGTCTGCTAGCCAGCTGAGGGCAGTTCCCACATTTTTAACTGGAACGTGAGAGTTTTGAACTCTGCATCCTCATTCTCAGTGGTTTTTACCCTGCTAAAGAGATGCTCTGCCATACTAACAGTGCTTTGCAAATTCTAGAATGTTTTGAGTTGGGAAAGGACTTTAGAGAGCAGCCAGTTCCAACCTCCTGCCACTAAATCAAGTTGCTCAGTGCCCCTTGCAGCCTGGCCTTGAACACTTCCAGGGATGGGACAGCCACATCTTCTCTGGGCACCCCGTGCCAGGGCCTCACCAGCCTCACACTGTTGATGCAGAGGAGGAGTCAGAGGAAGGAAAGGGCTGAGGAACAATACTGACAGACAAGGGCTTCAGCAGAAAGACAGGATTGCTAAGCAGCGTCCAGGCAGCGCTTCCCTCCGGCAGCGAGCTCCAGTCCCCGCAGAACGGCTCCTCTGTGCCGCTCCCGCGGCGCGCCAAGCAAAGGAACTCTCTGCTGGGAAGTAAAAATGCAGTTTGTTTTAAGGGGCTTCCTCCTGGGCTACACAATGTTAGGCTGGATTGAAGTGCATGCAAAGAGAAGGGAATGCAAACGGAGGCAGGCATGCAGGCGTAAGCACAGAACGTTCTGGGTCATGGGGGACTTTTGACAGAGGTCAAGGATTGAGCCCCAGAGGTGGCAGCAGGTCAGTGTCACAGGGCATGCACAGGTCACTCGTGGTACAATCAGATCTACAGACCCAAATGCAGCCAGCAGAAAACCACCATGGCACTCATGTTTTTTCTAGATACAGCACAACTAAACTACTCACGAGATCACACTGCCAAGGAATTCTCATATTTTACAGCAGCTAGGAAGATGCCAACCAAAAAGAAACGTCAGAAGTTAAAATGCTGGAGATTCAAAGTTAGAAAGGAACTAGAAACTCTGGAAAGGACTGTGCAATGAAAGCACTCAAAGTGGGGCACCACTCCCAGAACAGGGAGAGAATAGGAGCTGTCATTTGAATTAAGTATCTTTTCAGTGACTCAGAAGTTATTCTTAAACTCTTCTTCCTTCCTGTAGGACTCAGGCACTCTGTGGTGGCACATCCCTGGCTGCACCCATGTTTTTATCTCCTATCTTCACATGATACTCAGCTTTTTTATGGCCCTGCACATAAAACACAAGCGACTAGGCAGGGGAAAACTGTGCAGCACCGAGGACAAGCCACATAGACATGTAAATTACCCTAATTACAGTTAAATAGAGCAGCATCGTGTTGAACCTTGGAGCCCTCCGCGTGTGTGAGTACAAAAGGCTCCCCGAAACAGAAAGCCAGAGCTGCATGTTTTATATGCTCCACGTGCAAACTGTACAGTACAGCAGCCTCACTACGTTCTAAGGTATTTCCAAACCCATAAAATAAACAAGTCTGGCATAAGCCGTCCTGGGCAAACATGAGTAACAACACGCTGCCAGACTTATATGAGGAACACAGCGATGGGATGAAACCTGCACGATTACCCTGACTGCAGGAATCGCTTCCTAAGGACCTTCCACCACTGTAAGTCAGCGTGCAAGTTGCCCTGTCCTAAACCCTGGAGAAACACGATTTCCTTTATGGTTTTTCCTGCCCAAACACGAAGGTTCTGATCTTATTAACCACGGACAGTTAACACCGTACATGCCTAGAGGTAGCAAGCAAGCTGGTTCCTCCGGGTCCAGTGTGGAAGCCAGCAGGGTGGCCCTGAGGCAAGGACCCTTGGGGAGGGAGCGGAGCGGCCGTGTCGCACCACAGCCCCGCTCTCGCCCGGGGAACAGGGCGCTGCAGGGACGCAGCTGCTGCCATGCGCAGGTGCCACCGCTGCCCCGGCCAGACACAGCTGGAAGCTCTCCAGAGTGCGCGTCCTGCTCCCGAGACGGGCGCGGAGAGGGCTCCGGAGCGATACGGGAGCGGCCAAACCCTCCCTCGACCCCGGAACGCCGGAGCGCTCAGCCCCGCCGGGCCAGACCCCACCGCCCGCCGCCGCTCACCCGCAGGTCCAGCTCGGTGCGGTGCAGCCCGAGGCGGCCCAGCCCCACGGCCAGGTCGTGGATGCAGAGCGCGCCGTCGCGATTCACATCCAGCTTCTGGAACAGGGCGCGGAGACGCCGGTCCTGCTCGGAGGCCTCGCACAGCGACCGCCCGCAGGACCCCGTGTTCCCCCCGCCGCCGCTCTCCGCTGCAGATCCTTGCGGGGACCCGCATGGGCAGAGAACGCCGCTCACCACCGGGGAGGCGAGAGAGCGCCGCGCCCCCGGCATGGCCGCGCCGGCACCGACCACCCCTCACGCCCGCGGCACCGGCAAATGGCGCCGCTTCCGCCTTCGCGCCACGCGCCGTCGTCGCCACGTGACGCCCCGCGCCGGCCAATCACAGCGGGCGACACGCCCCGGGACACGCCCCGCG
>VZRH01001266.1:1298656-1309014 GCA_013397555.1 Urocynchramus pylzowi
CCCGCCCCCGGGGGGGGGGGGGCCCTGCCGCCCCTCGGCCCTCCCCAGCGTCCCCCAGGCCCCCCAGGTGTGACCCCGTGCCCCGTCCCCGGTGCCCCCCATGGCCATGGCGTCGCCGCCGGCGCCCCCAGCCAAGAAGCGGAAGATGAACTTCTCGGAGCGGGAGGTGGAGATCATCGTGGAGGAGCTGGAGCGGGGAAAGCACCTCCTCGTCAACCACTTCAACGCGGGCGTGCCGCTGGCCGCCAAGGCCGCCGCCTGGCACGACATCCTGCGCCGCGTCAACGCCGTCGCCACCTGCCACCGCGAGCTGCCCGAGGTCAAGAAGAAGTGGTCCGACCTCAAGACCGAGGTGCGGCGCAAAGTGGCCCAAGTGAGGGCTGCCATGGAAGGGGGAGGCGAGAACCAGAACGGCGGCGGCAACGGGCCCGAGGGCGAGGACCCGGCGGGCGCCGCGGCCGCCCCGGTGATCCTCACCCCCATGCAGCAGCGCATCTGCAACCTGCTGGGAGAGGCCACCATCATCAGCCTGCCGAGCGGCGACTGCGGCGCGGCTGACGGCAGCGAGATCCCCATCACCGCCTCGGCCACCACGGTCACCCTGACCCAGAGTGAGTGCTGCGCCCGCCGGAACGCTCTGGGCTGGACTGGAGGGCCACACAGAGGCCCT
Organism: Urocynchramus pylzowi; assembly: GCA_013397555.1. Lineage (NCBI taxonomy): Eukaryota > Metazoa > Chordata > Aves > Passeriformes > Fringillidae > Urocynchramus > Urocynchramus pylzowi. The sequence continues at coordinate 1,299,327 of VZRH01001266.1, forward strand.
GACAGCCCCCTGACAGCGAGGAGACCCCGAGCCCTGTGTGGGGAGAGAACCACTGAATGGTTTCGGTTGGAAAGGACCTTAAAGAGTACCCGGTTCCAACCCCCTGCCATGGGTAGAGACACCTTCCACTAGACCAGGTTGCTGCATCCAGCCTGGCCTCGAACATTTCCAGGGATAGGGTGCCCACAGGCTCTTTGGGCAGAGAGAAACCCCAACGAAAAGAAATCCCCACACCTCTGTAATGAAATGCTCCTCCCAGTCTGCCCCTGTGCTGTAGGGGAGTGGCTGCAAGACAGGCAGGTACTGAAAGTCAGCTTTGACAGCTGGACTCAGCCTTAAGGACAAGGGAACCAAGGATCCTTTGCACCTTTAGAGATTCTTTAGTCCCTCTCTGGGAACAAAAGCAGGTGCAAGGATCCTTTGCACCTTTAGAGATTCTTTAGTCCCTCTCTGGGAACAAAAGGGGAAAAAACATCTTCAGGGCTTATTTTCCCAAAGAGCAGCTCTTCTACCGACAGGGGCCATTCGGGGTCCTTGCTGTTATGTCACTCAGTTAATGCTGCTTGGAAATATTGTTCTAAATTGGAGATTGAGAAATGATATTGTCTAGACAGATAAGGCATTCCCTATTCCTTTGGATTGTACAGCCCAGAAGGAAGCTCGACTGAGGGTGGAGTAGACTTAAATAGGTCATTTTGTGCATTGCTGGCCATTGTATGTTATCTCACTGAACAGGCCGTATTCCTGTGATATTCACTGAATAGTCCTGTAGATAAAAATCCTGTATCACAGCTACTCCTGACTCCCTTTCTGTCCTTTGTTCTCAGTTCCTGCAGAGACAACCTACCACAGTCTGGAGGACGGGGTTGTGGAGTACTGCACCACGGAAGCCCCCACCACCGTCACGGCGGAGGCGCCCTTGGAGATGATGGCCCATCAACACGAGGTGTCCGCCAAGCCCCAGGAGCTGAAAAGCCGCATCGCCCTGAACTCAGCCAAGCTGCTGCAGGAGCAGCGAGTAACCAACCTGCACGTGAAGGAGATTGCCCAGCACCTGGAGCAGCAGAACGACTTGCTGCAGATGATCCGGCGCTCGCAGGAGGTGCAGGCGTGTGCCCAGGAGCGGCAGGCGCAGGCCATGGAGGGGACGCAGGCAGCCCTGAGCGCCCTCATCCAGGTCCTCCGCCCCATGATTAAGGACTTCCGTCGATTTTTGCAGAGCAATACACCCAGCCCGTCGGTCACCGCTGACCCTGGCCAGACAGGGCAGCAAGATGGTATGATCCAGTGAAAGAAACAGTGATGGGAGGGGAGCTTTAGATTGATTGAATTAGGAGAAATTTCCTCCCTGAAAGGGTTGCCAAGCCTTGGCACAGGCTGCCCGGGGCAGTGGTGGAGTCACCATTCCTGCAGTGTGTAGATATGGCACCTGGGGACATGGGTTACTGGTAGATATGGCAGTGCTGGGGAATGGTTGAACTCAGATCCTATAAGTCTTTTCCAATTTAAACAATTCTGTGATTCTATGGGACATCTGCCATGCTAAAAACCTACCTGTGCTGGCAGAGGACACTTGGGAGCAAGGGGTGCTGCCTCTTCTCAGTGTGAACGGCTCCCTTGGAGTTTGGCTGAGTCTAAACAGGTTTCTCTGCTAATCTTGTGCTAATCTGCCTTTTCAGACTCTCATACAGAGCCATAGCAGGATGTGTAATAAATCAGCAACTAAACGTGGATTGCTTTAGTTCCTCAAACAATAGATTTATTTTTTTAAAAGTTATTTTTAATTTCTCTTTGGAAAAAATCTGTCCTAAGTATGACACCTCTCTTTTTGTCTCTCTCTCGAGATCTATAGCCTTTAACTGACTTCTAACGCGGAGAGTTTTGTCGGGATATCAGTGCTGCAGCTGCCAAGGTACAGCGATCGTGAACCCATAGTGCACACAGTGAATGCATTTCTGGCTCTTGCTGAAAGCATTTTCTGGAAACGTGGTACCGGATGTGGTAGAACCTTCCCTGTGCACTGAGAGCTGTGGATCGTGCTCCTGCAGCGTCACGTCCTGCCCGTGCAGACTAGCACCCAGCCTCTGTGCAATTCAAGTCCCACCTACCTCCCCTGAGGATCCCAGTGAGATTGAAGCAGTGCGTTCACCTCATGTTTCATCTGTGTGCAGTCATGAAATTTCTCTACCAACTTGGCAGATGTGATGAAAGTTTCATGTCTTGGGTACCAGAAACTCTCCTGGGATACGTCTTGGCACGATGTCTTTATTTGTCGCAGCGTAAACACCCAAGGGCCTGGATGAGTTTCACTGGGGTGGATGGAACGGTGAAACTCCATCTCTGCTTCATCTGCATAGTTTGTCACTTCCAGAATACCTTGATCCATCAAAGTGGACCTGGACTAAGGTCCTGGACTAAGCTGCAGCCACACAGGAATTCCCAATGTTTAGGAGTTTGTCAGCCACTGATTTGAGTGAATTTTGGGGCATTACTTGGTTCTGCTGCTGGTGGTGTTTGTTTTGTACTGTTTGGGAGCTGGAAGCCAGTCCAGCCATTCCGTGTTTGTCTGCTGGCTGGCCTCATCCTGAGAAACAGAGCTGAGGTTCTCCTCATTATCCTATACCGTTATACAGGGTGAAACAACATTACAGCCACTTCTGAGGCATTCAGCCTGGGGGGCTTGGTCCTTAATGAGAAAGCTTAATTGCACAGGATGGTCAACGTGATTCTCAGAGACTTGCAGTAACTTCTAAAACTTTTAGGTTAAAGGTCCACTTGTACATGCATGGAAGAAAACTTAGGGAAAGAAAAAAAGGAAGTGTAAGTCTCCTCCTTCTACCTTGCAAAGTGGCTTACATTTTACAGGCTTGTTGCTTGCCAGGTTATTATTTTTGAAACAGAACTTTTCCAGAGCTGGTATTTACTTGCTGTTAAGTCTCCTTTAGGGCTGACGAGGGAGTGAATTTGCACAATCAAATGAAACCTTTACACAGCCTTTAATGGGGAGGTGCTGACAGAGGACCCCTGGTTAGAGCAGTAGGTGGAGAGGTCACTGCTGTCAGTCCTTGGCCTTCACTCATCTCCTCTTGTCTACAAATCTGATGGGGGAGAAAAGGACAACGCAGTGAGAAGGGTTTGGTCCCTGGAAGACTCCCAACCCCTTGGGACTGACACCTCCGAGCTGAGTCAGGGTGGATCCTGCCTTGTCTGGCATCTCACCACATGAGTAGCACTTGCCTGACTCTTCCTCTTAGACTTTGTGGAATCAAATCAATTGCTGAATTGAGATTTATTTTTAGAGTGAGAACTATGTCATATGTGTTGGTTTACCTCATTTGTGTAATGATCTCTCCTTTACAAATATGAATTTTAATAAAAAATACATTTTGGTAAACAGGCTGTTCCAGTTCATTGGTGTGTACCAAGGCAGAAGTTGAAATGAGTTCATGACAACAACTTTGCAACACAGAATCCTCACTGTGAAGGGACCAAGGAGAGCTGTGAACAACCACGAGTCTCAGTAGCTTTTCCTCGTTTGTGAACCTTGTGGCCTTTTGTTTACATAATTACAGTATTTTTCAAATTATAGCTTTTACAGGCTTACCTTGGAGCACAAGCTATTTCACAGTGTCTGATGGATTACTGAAGTACAGTAATGTCCCAACTGCTCAGAAGATGCCACAATAGCCTAAAATAATGGTAGAAATACCAGCCTTTGGCTTTAAATTGCAGTGGGCATTCTTTTCAGTGACTAAGCACTTCAGCTGTGTTGCTTTTCTAGAGGACTAAACATGTTGCCATTGGAACCACCCAGTTTTCCTGTCTTTTCAGGATAAATGCAGAGCTTAGTCAAGCCAGCAGCATCCAAGCATGTGTTCTGTGTACAGATTTTTGTCTCATTAAAAATATGTGGTAACATTTTAAATACAGGGTGAATTGTGCAATGAGGGGCTTGGTTGTTGCTCATGAAGCAGTCATCAAACTTGGGGAGGGACAGAGAAAAGTGTCCCTTAATGTTAAAACCAGGATGAGTAGGTGAACAGGACACTGACAGGGCAAACAAGAACACAGGACATTCAACTGAACAACCAGCTGGTGCCCAAACAGAACAAAAGCTAAGGAGGAATATTTATAGATGTTTATTTGTTCTCCTCTACAGTTCTTTTTGTACCTAGAGATTTGTATTCAACATCGAGACTGGGAAGGAGCCATGCAGAGATGTTCTGCCACAGGGCGCCTTGGACACGGGGATGAGCAGCATCTTCCTGCCTGCTGGGGAAAGGGAAGTTTGGAGGGGGACTCTCAGAGGTGAGAAGAAAATGTTTGTGGCCACGGAGGCAGCACCAAGCCACCAGGAGCACCGCTGCTCCTCCGGAGCAAAGCTCCGCCTGCGATGTGTGCGGCTGCAGCCCGGCGTTCCAGGAGATGGCACTGCGCGCCGGGATCCCGAGCTGTGGCACTGCCCTGTCCCAGGAACCGCCCCTGTCCTCCAGACCCTGTGGGATCCTGCCTGCACCCTCCTCTGGCAAATCTTTTCAGGGCCGAGCCCGGAGAGGAGCAAATTCAAAGGGCAGAGCGCAGCAATGAGGTATCCCTGGAAAAGTCATGATGCCTGGGGACTCAGACCAGGTCCCTCTGCTTCCCGAAGACATGGCAAAGGACACGGAGATGTCTGCCTTTGGGATGAGTTCATTGCAGAACCGAATGGGCAAGCACAAGATTTAAAAAAACACATCAAGTCCTTCATTATAAGCAAAGGGACAGGTTTTAAGGTTTTTTAGAACAGGTTTTAAGGTTTAGGACAGGTTTTAAGGTTTTTTGAGGGTTTTTTTAACATATGTCAGATTCCCACGAGTACAGTGCACTGCCATCACCACATCGCAGTTCTGGGAGCAGATCCCCTCCGAGGGACAGAATGATATTGCCTGCACACTCACCCAAACCACCTCTACTTCCTTCAGCACCATTTTAAAGTTTGTCAAGCCTGTTTTGGCAAAGCATCCTTCTGGGGGTCCTTTGTGGGTTTTTTCCTGTTGTCATGTGAGAGGTTGTTGCCAGCAAGTATTGTCAGCAGAAGGGTGGTAAGGTCAGTGTGAAAGTTGAAGCATTTAAGATTCTTTGTCTTGCTTGAAAACACCTGATAAGCTTTGTGAGACTGAGGAGCACAGCTTCCAGCCCATGCTTTGAGTGGGGGAATGAAGTCCCTATCACCTGCAAATGAGTCCCAGATGTGCAGTTGATTAACCTGAGGCAGAATCCCAGTGCCAGCAGGGACAGTTGCTTTCACTTCTGTCACCTGAGATCCCAAATTAGAGGTTGCTGTGTCAAGGAGGTACCACAGACTTACGGTTGCTTCTGTTGTATTTGGGGTAACAGCGGCATTTGTGGGGTTGCAGCCAGTGGGACAGACCACGGCCACAAGCAGCACAACACTGAAGGGGTGGAAGCTGGGATACAGACACAGGATAAGGCTTAATAAACACAACAAGCCTTGAGGCAAAGCAGGTTCCAAGTCTGCAGATTTTGGAGGAGGCAAAGGAGATCCAGTTCCACCCACAGACCTCACAGAATGAAGCGGAGAGCTGTGCCGCAGGTTCCCAGGACACACAGAAGCAGACGTGGAAACCAGTAAACAAAAAAAGCCAGGCAGCTGGATTTTCAGGTCTAGCCACATTTTTGGGGAAAGGAATCCACCGACTCCAGATTCCTGGGCTCCCTTTGTTCAATAACAGGATTCCCAGTGCTGGCAGGCCAGAAACCCACCGTGCAGGTGTGTCCTTTGCACATCCAACAGGAAACCCAGCCTGGCACAGAAAGTGAAACAGTTCCTGGCCTTTATGATGATGAGTTCAGTTAAATATGGAACAAGTGAAAAACACAAGCAGGTCAAAGTGCAGCTCGCAGCCTGTTATTAAGCTGAGAAGATGCAAGCTTGGAATAACTCCACACCATGGGATAATCCTATGCAATGGGATAGGTACCCACTCCCCTCACAGGGTTTCCTGCATGTTATAGCTTACACTGCTGTGGTGTCTGCTCCCCCTGCCCCACTTTGGGAGCTCCCCAGCCTGGACCTGCCCCCGGTTCTGGGGAAGGCACCCACCCACAGCTCCTTGGAGCAGGGCACTGGATCCCACTCGCAGCTCAAAAACGCATTTACAGCATAAAGTGACGTGTGATAATCTCTTCTTTTTTTTTTTTTTCCGGATGATGAGGCTGAAAGCTCATTAAGGCCATTACAGCAGAGGCGACAGGTGTAACAGAGGAGAGCCATTACTGTGTTTATGCTGTTACAGCAACGTGTGTAATTTAGTTTTAAAACTTTAATCATTTGGCTGCCAGGACAAATGAATTAGCGTGATGATGCTTTCCAGAGGAAGATGCTGATGATGTAGTTTACAGGGCTTGTGCATCTGAAATTCCCCTGGGATAAGAGATAGGATTTGAAGGCTCACCAAATGCATTACAGGATCTACCTCACTTCACCTCATTGAGTTTTGTCCCTCCTGCATTTATCTCACCTTGTTTCTCCACTGCTGCTTTATCTCTGTCCTCAAAGCAGAGAGGAGGAAAGACAAGGCATCTCTGTTGGTGCTAACTCTCAGAGCACAGCGGTCCCAGCCCTGGCCAGCCAGGCACACCTCTCCAGGAGAGCAGAGGTGAGGCCCAGACATAACTGCACAGCACAGACTGATAAAAATATCCCAGACTGATAAGACAGTGCCCTGAGCCAGCAAAAGTTGAGGAAGTGGTGGCGGCACTGGGGAGCGGCCTCAGGAAAGGCTTAGGTCAGGAAGAGCACAGGGCAGGGATGTGGCTGAGGCTCATGGAGCAGAGGTGAGGGAGGTGGGCATGGCCATAGAGAAATCCAGAGGATGTGAGTCTGGGATGAGCAGAATCCATATGTATCCAAGTACCTTGGTCACACACACATGGCCCCGTGGCCAATGGATTGCATCTGGAGCAGAAAATAATATAAAGCCAGAGGGATGGTGGATGGATGAAGATACCCTACACCCACATTCCCTCTGTGGGAGGCTCAGACTAACCCATCCCCTCTGTAAACAGGAGCACTGTCCCTTTAAAACATGTGAATTTCTCCAGAAACAATTATGCAGCATAAACACAGCAAAATCAACAGGGTGAATTTTGAACTAATAAAGATTTAATCTCTCAGTCATGAGACTGCGTTTGTTAGGAAAACACACATATCCCTGAGAATGCAGCCACGGTTGCTATACTCCACACTGCTCAGCGCCTCGCTGGGCATTCTTCCAAACCCATTTATTTTTAACATCAGTCACATTATTCAATTAATTATAAAAACACTGAGGTTTTCAAGAGATGTTTCTGATAAAACTGCAAAGTAAATATGCGTGAGAACAGCAAGGATTAAAGTCTCTGTAAACTTTAGCATTTGAGGCTGTTGCTATAAACAAGAGAAGTCCTCGAGAAGGTTATTTACCAGAGTGAATCACAGCAGATAACAGAGTCTCCTCCCACACCACACACAGGGATCGTTTTTTCTTTACCTAGGGATGGAAACAGAGCATCCACATGTCTGTCAGCCATGTGCTGGGGCATGAGAGGTGTGAGAACTGGGCTGGATTCTTCAGATGCCTCTGGCATTTCAGCAGCATAGCTTGCAAATATCAAATATTTAGCAGGCTCAGCTCTTCCCCAATAAGCTGGAAACAGAAATCAAAAAATACCAGCCCATCTCCAGCAGTGCCTCAAAGCCTTGAAAACACCAGATAGGAATTGATGGAAGGATTCAAGCCTCACCTGTAACAGCAGCCTGTAAACCCTGCTGTTTCCTGGTAACTCCTGGTATGTCCTGTGATGGTTTCACTGTACCAATACAAAATGTTTTCCCAGTCCAAAGTCTGTGTGAGCTTAACCTGGCAAGCAAAAATCATAATGCATTTGGCTTGATCCAATTTTTCACTTTTATCCAAGGACATTTCTGTGTACTTTTCCTAGCAGACTCTTTTTTTTTTTTTTTTCCAAGGCTCACATTGTGGTGGAATTATTTGATAGCTCTGATATTGTCTGCATAGATGGCAGATTACAGGCAAGGAGTCTGGGCATCAAAGCCTGGCAGAGAGCAAGGACTCCCAGGCTTTCATCCAAACTTTGCATATCAGCCATGGGAACAGTTCCTCCCATATGAGCCTCAACTCCTCTGCCACAGAGGCTCTTGGGCAAACGCCTAAATTTTAAATCTAGGCAAATCACGTTGAGGATTGCAAGCTCCTTCAGGACAAGGAGAGAGACATTTTGTTCTGCTTGCCCTTAAACGATGGAATCCAGCCTAACCAGGGATCCCAGCCACAGCGCTGGACACAGCAGCAGCACATAATAACAGGGAGCCATTTTGATGAAGGGATGTGCCCAACTGGTTGCCACATCTCACTTGTGGAGGGTGAGATTCCAGCTCTGGGCCCTGCCTCGTGCTGCTCCCCAGGGCTCTGTGGTACCTGGGCCTCCCTTCTGCTCCCAGCCAGCCCAGGCACTGCTGGCCTGACCCACAGCCACTCTGTGGCACCCTGAGGGGACAGGATGGCCACACCGCCCAGTGGCCTGAGGAACCGCGTGCCTGCAGCCCGTGGGACACGCTGATGAGAGTGGTGTCACCGGGAGTCGTTTGGGCACTGGGACAAGCCAGGGGAAGAGTTCCTGGCTGTCAGGAGGATGCAGAGATGACATCTGTCACCAAACCACAGAATGGGTCAGGTTGAAAGGGCCCACAGCGGGTCATCTGGCCCCATCTTCCTGCTCAAGCAGGGTCATCCCAGAGCACATGGCACAGGATTGTGTCCGGATGACTCTGGAATATCTCCAGTGAGGGAGACTCCACAACCTCTCTGGGCCAGTGAGCAATCACTGCACAGGAAAGAAGCTCTTCCTTATGTTCAGGTAAAACCTCCTGGGCATTGCTTTCTGCCTATTGCCTGTTGTGGTTGGCACCACTGCCCTGAGCCTAACTTCATCCTCTTGGCTCTCCACTTTAGGTATTTATACACATTAATGGGGTCCCCTCTCAATTACCTCATCTCGAGGCTAAACAGGCCCACCTTCCTCAGCCTTTCCTCATAGCAGAGATGCCCCAATTCCCCAGTCACCCTTGTTGCCCTCCGCTGGACCCACTTCCAGCTCCTTATGTCTCATGTCAGGGATGACTCTGCCATCACCTCGGCCCAGGTAGGGACACCCCAACCGCAGGCCCCTGCCATCCCCTCAGCTCCCGTACCAGCTGGGGCTGCTCAGCCTGCAGAGGAGCTCCAAGACATCCTGTGGGGCGGGAAGCCCAGCGCCCCAACTCCCGCTGAGGGGACACCGAGGACCCCGCTTCCCGCCCACCCCCTCAGGCAGGGGGCGGGGCTTGTCCAAACCGACAGCCCCCTCCTCCAATCCTCGCGCTCTCTTCCCGCCCCGTGCCAGAGAAACCAATCACTGCCTCGCAGTGCTCAGCCCGCCTCCTTGCTGCTGTCCAATCGGGCGGCGCCGCTCGCGTTCTCTCGTCTCGGGGGAGGGCGGGTGTTACGTGCTGTCGGTATTCCCGAAGCGCGGCGGTGGCGCTCTCGCCGCGCGCTGCCCGCGCTATCTGCGTAGCGGCCGCAGTTGGCGTAGCGCGGGCAGAGGCGGCCGTGTCGGAGCGGCGGGCGCCGTGGGAGGGGCGGGCTGG
>VZRH01001266.1:1309027-1346825 GCA_013397555.1 Urocynchramus pylzowi
CCCGCCCCGTGCCAGAGAAACCAATCACTGCCTCGCAGTGCTCAGCCCGCCTCCTTGCTGCTGTCCAATCGGGCGGCGCCGCTCGCGTTCTCTCGTCTCGGGGGAGGGCGGGTGTTACGTGCTGTCGGTATTCCCGAAGCGCGGCGGTGGCGCTCTCGCCGCGCGCTGCCCGCGCTATCTGCGTAGCGGCCGCAGTTGGCGTAGCGCGGGCAGAGGCGGCCGTGTCGGAGCGGCGGCCGCCGTGCGAGGAGCGGGCTGGAGGAGCGGGCAGGGCCGGGCAGGCACCGGGCCGGGACCGCGCCGGGACCGCGCCGCAGGTCAGTGGAGGGCGCTGGGAAGCGGGCTGAGACCTTCCTTAAGGCAGCCGGTGATGGGGGGCCGGGAGAGGGGTAAGATCGGGCTGCAGCTCGGTGCACTGGCCGGGAGGGTGCTGAGCCCGGGCTGCAGCTCCGTGCACGGGCAGTGGGGCCGGAGCTGGGCTGCGGCCTGGGCATGGCTCGGTGCTTGGCCCCTGGGGCTGGGCTGCAGGGCACTCGGGGGTTCCGAGGGCCAAGAGGTGGGCTAAGGTCTGGGCACAGCTCAGTGCCCGGCTGGGACCGGGAGCGGGGACCTGGGCACAGCTCAGTGCACGACTGGGACCGGGAGCGGGGACCTGGGCACAGCTCAGTGTCTGGCTCAGACAGAGACCTGGGACCTGGGCACAGCTCAGTGCACGGCTGGGACCTGGGCACAGCTCAGTGTCCGGCTCAGACAGAGACCTGGGACCTGGGCACAGCTCAGTGTCCGGTTCAGACAGAGACCTGGGACCTGGGCACAGCTCAGTGCACGGCTGGGACAGGGAGCTGGGACCTGGGCACAGCTCAGTGTCCGGCTGGGACACGAAGCTGGGACCTGGGCACAGCTCAGTGCCCGGCTGGGACCTGGGCACAGCTCAGTGTCCGGCTGGGATAGGGAGAGGGGAGCTGGGCACAGCTCAGTGTCCGGCTGGGACACGGACCTGGGACCTGGGCACAGCTCAGTGCCCGGCTGGGACAGGGAGCTGGGTCCTGAATACCATTCAGTGCATGACCCCGGAGTGCCAGGGGACAGGCTGTGACCTCACAGTAGCCAAGTCTGAGAACTGGCAGCAGCTCGGCGCAGGGGCAGGTGCTGCTCGTGGCGTGGAGCACTGACCTGTCTATCCCCCACTCTGCTCCGAGGTGTCTGCGGGACAGCAGAACCCCCGTGGAGGTGCCCGGGCCCTGGCAGAGCCAGCTGGGTTCTCCCGCAGCCCCCGGGCAGGAGAGGGTCTTGAATCACCCACGCAGGCAGCTCCTGGAATCAGTGAGGATTGTTTACTGCCCGGTGTTCATAACCTTGTCCCTCTGAGATGTTAATCAGCTCCGGCCTCCCTGGTTTAGGTGTTTTGTAAATGTGTAACGAAATTGCTGTCTCCAGCCCCAGATCTGAACTGTACGGGGCACAGCTCTGTGCAGAGCCGGTGCCTGGGGGAAGGCAGCATTCCCGGTGGGCCTGGCCATTGGACAGCCCGATGACCTGATTCGGTTGTTATGCTGTGTAATCTGGAGCAGCCTGCTTGTTTTTTTCCCTCTCTGCTGCTTTCTCCATTTATAAGACACAGGTGCTAACACTTAGGGCTGGTTGGAAATGAAGGAAAGAAATGTATTTTCCATTTCTTGAGATGGCTTTTCCTTCCTCTTGTTAGACTACACATTAGAATGATGTTGCGCTGTAAACTGCTTCTAAATATGATGACTGAAAATAGAGCAAATTTTTATTAGCCGATTTGCAAAACAGAAATTACAAGGGGGATGACAACAGTGAAGCTTGCCCTAGGCAAAAAGGGGAAAGAGGATGTTGGGGCTGGGCTAATTGGGGCCATACCTCTTCAGACTGGAATGAGTCTGGACTGAATATTACCTATCCAAACAGGTTTTAGAGCAGGAGGAGGAGTCCAAGACTGGCTGGAACTAATTTACTCATTTCCCTCCCAAAGGCTGACCCAAAGACCTTTATCAAAGAATTGCACAAGAGATAGAGACTGGAAGCTCTTTGGGTGTGCTGCCCACAGACTTAAGGCCTCTCCTGGACTCGATGACTTCTCACAAGAGATGCTTTCAGGAGGGGCTGTGCTGAAGACAGAGCACTGCAGCCTCTAACTGGGACAGCTCCTGCTGGTCTGGAGCTGAGACCCAGCTTCCCTCCCTCCCTTTTCCCTTGGAGATGTTGCAGAGATTTAACCTGACCTCTTCCTGCTCACCTGAAGCCTGCCGTGGCGATGATCCCACAGCCAGCCCCGACCACCAAAGAGAAGAGAATCGTGCGTTTGAAGCTGGGCCCTTGTTGTAACTGAACTGGAATTTACTCCCTGCTTGTGCTCCCAGAACGACTGCCCTTCCTCTGCTTGTCTGTTTGTGCTGTGAGCCACTTCTCCCTGATCTTGTTTGGAATTCCTGAGCTTTCTACGCTGAATTTGCCCATGGCTTTCCTGATGAAGAAGAAGAAATTCAAGTTTCAGACAAGTTTTACTCTAGAAGAGCTGACTGCCGTCCCCTTTGTCAATGGGGTTCTGTTCTGCAAAATCAGGCTGCTAGATGGAGGAGACTTTGCTAGTTTATCTAGCAGGTAAGACCCTGTCTGCAGACTTGCTGCCTGGCTGTGCTTCTTTCCCTGGTTATTCTTCCCTTGAGTGGTTTAGCATATGGCAACCACTTGCTCACCCCTTGATGGGATTTGAATAGTTCTGTTGTAGGGCCCCACATGCCCTGTCGTTCTCTGGAGCAGGGGAAGTACATAGCTGGAGAGCTCTGAACCTGGGTGGTGTTGGCTGATTCGAGCTGGATTGAATTTTTCAGAGATGAGGGGAGGGAGTGGGAGGTCACTCCTCTGAAAGGGGATTAAATCCTCTCTTCTCTTTCCCCCTCCTCCTTGTCCAAGTTCTCACACACTGTTTCAAACCCTGTTCTGTATTGCCTTCATGCCTTACTTGAAACTCAACTCTGTAGGAAACTGTGTCTAAGCAAATCAACCCTTCCCAATTTTGCTCTCCCCCTTTGATACTGAATTTCTCTTCTTGGTAAGGGTGGAAGTAGTTTGTTTTGCATTGCAAATTGCTGTGCAAGGGAAAACTGCTGCCTGGAGTCAAAGTTGTCAGTGTTAAAAACCCAGTTTATCTCTTTGAACCTATGCCATTGCATTTCCCACTTCAGAGCAGCAGTGTTTTCTATGTCATGTTGGGATAGTTCTGCTACACATCTTAAAAGGTTCTGCCATCCTCTATTGGCGTTTCTCTGACTCCTTCAGGCAGGTCTGTCCCCACTCTTGTTACTAATTGCTAATAAAAACTTGCTTTGTTTCCAACTATGCACACAGATTATCACGAACAGTATGCAAACACGAATTCCTCAACAGCCCAGACTTGCTTTCTGCTTCAAAATGTGAAGGAAGCTTTCAGTGGCTTTCCAAACTTGTTTTTTTACTTTCCTGAGTGACTGCTCAGTTTTAAAGGTACAGGATTAGTTTGTGCTAGCTGTTAACTGCTTTATCCCAGGACTAAAGCCTGGTTGGGTCTGGTTTTCCTCTTTGTATTGCTGTGTACTGAGCTTTCTCATTTCAGGAGAGATTTTATTGGGCAAGCATAAAACATTTCTGTCTTGCAAACAGAAGTGTTAGGGCAGTGCTCAAAGCTGGGTTGTTTTTTTTTTCCAGAGGCACTATGCAACCTCATCTGAAGTCCATAGAAGCCGAGGGTGTGGAACACCTCCAGAAATGGACTTTGAATTAATTTCTCTTTTGAAGAAAATCTATCAAAAGAGCTTTTCCTCACAGTGTTCTCCCCTGAGGGTAGATCCTTGGGTTTGGTGGAAGCAGTTTATCTAAGGAATTCAAACAGTATGTGAACTTGGAAAGAAGTTAACCCTTCCACTTCCTGGAATCAGAATAAGTGGCACTGGAGGGTGTCTCAGGAAAAGCCTGTGCAGAGAAATGTCCGTCTCCCTCTCCTTGTTGTCCCTGAAAGCAGCTTCTGGGAGCCATCCCTGGGATTTGCTGGTGCTGCCAGCCGTGTGGGTTGTTTTCTGAGCTGGCTGGGGTTCAGTAGTTCGCTCAGCGTTGCAGATGTGTTCCAGCAGCAAAATCAACTGTAATTCAAAACCAAACACATACATAGCTCTGAAACGAGCAAAGGCAAAGAGAGAGGGCTGGGGGGTTTCCCGCCTTTCCCCCAACCTGTCTGTGCTCTAACTGAAAGCACATGGAAACCTGTTCCTGCTTGGAAAGTTATGGGTCTCAGTGGTATTGAGTCATTTGACCTTTTCCAAATATTTTTCCCTGTTGCAGTTAGAGAAACTTCAGGAGGGATGAATTTCCAGAAGAGTTACTGTGTGGAGAGGCTCCCAGGTCATGCCTTGGCTTTGCTCTGTGCTCCTCTCTTCATTTCTATCACCTTTGTGATACTCACTGGGAAAGCTTAAAGGAAAGGAGATACTGTATATCTGTTCTGTTAGAAATCTTAAGTTGTTTAGAGTCTATGATTGTTTCTCTGAAATCAACCACTTCCAAAACTGATTGAGTTTGAGGTTGTAATGTCTGGCAGGTAATCTCTTGTGAGCTGCTTATGTCCAAAATCTGATGTTTGCTCTGCAATCACTTTGGGCTTCTGTGATCTGGGCTATTTGGAGGTCTGTGGCTGTGATTGAGCTGAGCTGTAGCTCTTCATGACCATGAGTTCTCAGAGAACTGATCTGAATAATGTGTCCCATGTCACCTGGAGTCTGTAAACTGAGGTTAGAAGTAAGTATAGGAACTCTTCACAGGAAACATTAAATCAGTTTTTGTAGTTGTCTTGTGGAAAGAGGAGTGTTATACAGGAACCTCCAGAGACAAGTTTTTCAGGTTATTTACAATAAGCTTACTTGACACCTCCTGCATGTCTGTGGCAGGAGGTGGGAATATGATATTCCCAATGAGTTCCAGGTGGCACTGGGATCATTTTGACCTGTGGGCAAGGCAGAAGCAGCAGCCTGTCCTGCTGCCTCCCATCAGCCTGTCCTGCTGCCTCCCATCAGCCTGTCCTGGTCCCAAGTCCAGCTCAGCCTGGGTTGCACATGCAGAGCTGCCACAGCCTGGTGCTCTGGGTCTGGTGGGACACACCCTGGGCTGGGACCCCCTTCCCAGACTGCTCGCTCTTCTGGCTGGAGGGGAACCTGTCTGAAATGTGTTAAGACTAAATGCTCTTAGGAATTCAAGGATGTCTGGAAAAGATTCGAGTCCTGTCAGCACATTCAGCTTTGGGGATCTGCCTCTCCTGAGTTTTCCGTTTTTTTGGGGTTTTTTTTAATTATTATTTTCTTGCAGGCACTCAGGCCTTGCCTTAAACTATAACTATTTTAATTGCTAAAGTTACAGCTGTAAGTATCTTTTGCTTGTCCTTTCCTCTCCCTTTGTAAAGTTTCTTTAGGCTGCTCTGGGACTTCTGAGGAATAAAGCTCACAGGTTTCACTTTACAGTACTCTGTGTTAAAAGCATCTATTGTGTCTGTGGGTTTATCACCTTGCAGTTGGATTGCAGAAGTTGGGCATCTGAAAAGGCATCTGAGCCAGGTGTAGGCCAGGCAGATGCTGTATTTCCCAATACATTGAGAAGTACCAATATATTCTTGAATATTTTTAATCCAGATACTTAAATAGCACAACCACCAGTGAATTCGATTGCCTCCCAAGTACGTTTAAAAATAGCAGGCACAGAGAAGTGGGGATGTATTCATGGCAACCGTTTTTGTGGAGCAGGTGGGTGGCTGCATGTTGTACCAGTTTGAAGCTTTCTGGGGGGTTGTGCAGCTTTGTTCCTAGAGAGATGAGACAATAAATTCATCAGGAGGTATCCCATCCATGGATCAGCACAGGCAGGAGCCTGGCTGTCCAAATGAGCGCCTAAAGCTACAGGCTGATGTAGTAAGTTCATGTACATCTTTGGGTATCCCAGAAGAGGAAGACTCAATTAAATTCCCCCTCTCTGCTTGCAGTTCATGTTGAGTGACAGCCAGATGCTCTTTGCCTTGGTGCTGAGTGATTTCTGGCTCTGTGTTGGCAGCGAGCATTGCTGGCACACAACGTGAAGGAAGTGGAAAGCCAGGTGTTATCCACAGACTCCTGACACCTCATCCTACATTGTTCTGTTAGCCTGCCAACAGTTTCACTCTGGGATTTCTGGATTTGAAGGAAGGGATTGTACTCTGAAAGCCCCTGTCTGACTCTAGAGGAAAGACTGTTTTGCATTAATTGAGCAGCTTTGAGGGCATTTCCCACCTTCCTCATTGTCTTCTGAAAGCACCTCAGACTGTGGTTTTTTTGAGACCATGCTTTTCCAAGCATCTGCAGCATTTCAGCTTGGTTTTCTGATCCTGGCACTCGTTGCAGCAGTTTGAAACAATTAACATAGCTTGTCTCCTGCAGCCCTGCCCTGTTTGCATGTGGGCTCAATCTGGGAAGAGCTGACCCTGTTGGGGTGGTCTGACCTCCAAGTATGTCAGTGCTGCAGCCTGAACCCACAATGTTCTTAGCCTTGCAATTTTTAATTGAGGCAGTATGAAAGGCCACTTCCTGCACTGCATACTTGATTTATTTTTGGGGGTGTAAAGCTTCATCCAGAATACCAAAGAAACACTGATATTTGGGAAGGCACCTCACACTGACAGCTCCCTGTGGACTGAGGTCAGCTTTGTGTAAGTGTGGCTCTGTCATCATCATATAGGCACTAATGAGCTGAAGCTACTTGCTTTTGGCAGCTGGTGGGATAAAAAGTATCATAATGCCTTAGTGAAAAACAGAACTTGTTCACTACTGTAGGACATAAATAAAGGAGAGAAGCATTGCCCTGCTAACAGAGGGCTGGTGATTCAAAAACTTTTGTGAAGGGAGGTGCAAGTTGTGCCACCTCCAGAATGCAGCTTTTGGTGGTGAGAGTTAGAAATCAACTACTTCACTGTCTTTACATAAGTAGTCATTGTGCCTGACACTTCAGGTAATTAAGCTGACCATGTTTAGCTTTTTTCAGACCGGAAAATCGTTAGCTGTTTGTTTAATCAGAGACTGAAAGACTGGTTCAGCCTGGTTGAGATCTGATTCTTGACTACTGTCTGCCTTAAGAAACAAAGGTTAGGTAACTAAATCGTTTCTTTTAGAGTCCCCAAGAGGGAAGAAAACTGGCTGTAGTGAAAAGGGGATCACTTGCTGAGTGCTGCCTTTTGATTCCAGTGGGATTGTCACAGTTTAGTAGAGCAAGGAACTTGATTGTGACTTTAAACTGTTCTCCCAGTTCCATATTTTAGGACAGTATGTGCTTGGCTCTATCCTCTGCTAGAGCATGTGGTGTGTTAACGTATTTTAAAGGTACTTTTGTTGCAAATGTGTCTGGAAATGCAGACCTCCTCTGCATATACAAATATTCCTATTATAAAGATCAATAGACTTAGTTTTTGTGTTCCAGAGCATCTTCACATGACATCCTTCCTTCCTGGCAGAGCCTCAGGAATAGGCTGGGGGTGTTAATGGAGAAGTCATTTGAATCCAGCCTCTCAAGGTGATTTGCACTAAGACATGATCTATTTCAAGATAATATTCAAGCATAGTACCTGCAGTGCCTTGCATTCTGAAACAGATACAGAGAATACAAAAAGGGGGTTCATTCCTGGAGTGCAGCTCAATGTAGGTGCAAGTTGTGAGAGCAGAAGCAGTGAATGAGGTTTAACCTCTCACAAGTTGAGAGTGTTGGAAAAATCGCAGAAGTGATGGAGCACCTCGAGGCGCCCGTCACAAACCACCTTAAGTTGTGCTTTGAGTTTGCAAAGCACTTCTCTCACCTTTTCTGGCCTCTGGCTGCTACACCTGCAGGGTCTGACAGATGCTCTGGAGCGGGTTGATTTGCTTTGTGCTGTACTTGCCTCTTCCTGTCACAGCGTCGAAGCCTGTCACAAGACTGGCAGAATTACGTTAAAACCTTCCTGCCATGGGGGCTGTATCCTGTCGAGTAAAGAACAGTCTCTGTTCATGGCCTGGCTGTGTCCTGCCTGCTGGGGCTCAGGCAGAGGCTGCTCTGCTGACCAGAAGCTGCAGTCTGAAGCGCTGTAACCGATACGCTGTGTGTACAGCATCAGTAAATACGGTCAGATACAGGCGGCTTTCAAACTTCCCCCTCATCGCTGATTCTGAGCTGGCATTGCTTTGACAGCTGACTCTTAGCAACAGCCTTATCTGTGTGACTTAAGCAGCCCTTGGCTCAGAAAAATTACTCACTGAAAATTAATGTTCTACTGGGAAACCAGGGCTCTGTGGCCCACTTAATTTGCAGGTGACAGTACCATCAGTTCTGGCTGAGAATCAGGGAAGGTAGGTGAGAGTGGCCCTGTTCCTTTAAGACATATATTTATTCCTGAAATACAGGGAAAAACCTAAAGGGCTTCCAGTCTCTTTATTCTTTGTGCTCTCGAGCTGCCATTAGGTTGACTCTAGCTTTGTAGCTGAATTTCTGAGAATTCATGCATGCCTTCGGCAGCCTGTGGTCTCTCTGCACAGCAGTTGGTATTTTAATAGGCCATAAGTTGCCGGTGGCAAGTTGTTCTGTTACCAGTTTCTAGATAAATGAGGCAGGTATGGATTTATTTCTTATTATTATTTTATTGCAGGAAACTACATCTGGTAGTATTTCAGGAAAGAGCCCGGTGTCTTCTCAGATCAGAAACCTCCCTCACCTCAGGCCTGGCAGTGTGGGATGAGCTCTGCAGCATCCACCTGTGTGTGTGGCTCTGTGAGGCCTCATCCGTGCGAGGACAGGCGGATGTGGCTCTGTGTGTGACCTCCCTTCTTCAAACAGGATACGTTCTGCATCCTCTGTGGGCTGCCAGCTCTTCACTCTGCTTGCAGCCTACACAGAAACGGGTCAGGAGTTATTTCATAGCTGGGTTATTGTCTAATAACTAGAAGCCTTTAGAAGGTCCATAGACCAACATTTGGATCTGCACATTTCTTCTGTAGCATCCTGTGAACTCGTATCAGTAATCTGTGCTGTAAAGGTGATCATTTCAGGTGTTATTTCAGGATGTGTCAGCCCACCCCAGTACCAGCTGCTTGCCCTGCAGGGTGAGAGACTTTATTTTTTTCCTCTTGCAGTTTATTCATATTGTGCCAAGTGCACTTGCTGGGAGACACGATGCATGTCGCTGTTGTAACTCCGGACTTGGCATCATGATCCCTCTGGTACCATACAGTGGGATTCAGCATCTCATTTTAGTGCCTGGGTTTGAAAGGCACTTCCCACTAGACAAACAGTTGTGCCAGTGTTCACTGCATGAACAGCCTTCTTGTTTGGTGTATTTTTAATCTGATGAGCAAGAAAGGGAATTGTTGTGCAGGATTCGGAATCGCTGATTATCGTGGATGTCATTGTCACGTGCTTCACATGGGTCACCCCTGTAGCTCAGTGGATAAGGCCAAGGAGCTGGGGTGGAGTTATGGGGATGAGGAAGACAATGAAGAGGAAGTACATGGAGACTAAAGGATTGGGAGGAGGCAGGTGTGGAAGAGGCAGGACGTTCTACATAAGCAGTAGCATATACAGAGGCCACACTCCCTGCGGATAGCGAGTAGCTGAGCTGGCAAGAGAGCAGATTATGCCTTTCCTTTGGCTGGACTTATCCTACCTCATTGGTGAGAGGAGGCCTTGAAGGGGCTCCCATGTTGTAGTAGGAGATAGGATGAAGCTAAAAATACTTTTAATGCTGTATGCTGTACTTTAAATAAGAAATGAACTCTGTTCAGCCTGAAAGCACTGTGAGTGCTTACATGGGAGGAAGGAAGAGAGTATATGGATTTACTGTCCTGGAAGGGCTAGAAAGCTGCACCACTAATTAGCAATGCAGCTTTAGAGACCTACAGAGGTCATGGGGTTGGGTTGTCTTGTTCTGTGTCTGGTGACTTCTGTTTTCAGTCTTTAAAGGATAATATTGTTCATCAAAATAAAAATGCAGGAGGAAGGAAGCACTTCTCTGGAAAAAAGCCTGGCATAGAGAATTTTTTTTTTTTTTTACCTGGCATTATGTCAGACTTTGGAGCTTTATCTATGCTTGAGACAGCAAAGGTGAGGTGGGTGTGGCATTATGGTGTTCAGTGGGTTTTTGTTTGCATCCATGTAGGTTGAGCACAGTTTAGCTGTGTTTCCATCATGCCTGTTTCTCCTGCTAGTTCCTGTTCTTCCCATCCTCACTTAGGCTGTGCCTGCGTGTCAGAGAATATGAGGGAGGACTGTAGGATATTTATAATTCAGCAGTTTTCCAGAGCCGTTGATGCTCCGTTGCTCCGAGATGAAGCAATACCATTTGCACTTAGGCAGCCTTGCTGTAAGCAGTCAGCCCTGGCTAGTGCAGCCTCCTGCTTCCAGACTAAGCAGTAAGGCTGAGCAGAGCTAGTCTGCTTGCCTGTGTTACAGATTAATTATGCAGTAACCCCTCTGCAGGAAAGCTTTCCCTGGCTTCTGTCAGTGGCCTGTTCTGGTAACACCAGGATATTGCATCTATATAAATGTCAAATTCTTTCAAGCACAGTGCTGCTCGTTTGTACCTTCAGTAGCCTGCAGTGCTCTTTGCTGCAAGGGAAACTGTGCTGTGGAGGAGTGTATTTCCTACAACTGCTGCTGTCCTTTGCTGCCTTTCTGCTTTGGTGAACACCCTTTTTGTGCTGCATAGGGAGTAGCTGGTGATACTGTGGCTCCTGTTCTCTTTAAGGTCCATTTCTGATGTAGGTTTGTAGTGCTGACTTCTGCTGCTGTAAGTGCAGCTACGTCTGTTCTCTCAAAACAAACCTGTTGTTTTCCCTCCAGAAGCGATGCAGAACATCTCCAATGTCATTTGCTCTCAGCAGGGGAGAATAAAGGGAGCATGTCTGAATATAGCTTGTGGTGGCAGCCACAGAGGAGGTAAAGCCTTGCTGATCCTCAGAAACCTGCTCCTGCAGTGGGATCCTGTGCTCACATCTCCCAAGGCCTTAACCAGCACTTGCTGCTGGCACTAAATGCAGAGCTCTCCCATATTCTGCTTTTAAACAAGACATAATTTATGAAACTACCTTTCTCTCATTAGGACAAGTGGCACCATGAGATATTGGTCCTTCTTAGAGAATTGTGTTTGTCTGCAGCTCTGGCTCCAGAGGAGAAAAATCAGCTCTAACTGCTGTGTCTCAGACCCTTTTATCTCCCCTTGCTGGCTCTGACACTGAAACTGGGACAGAAGGGAAGGGAGAGTTGGGAGAGGCTGAGTTAGGAGTCCCAGCCCATCACCACTAGTGCAGTGTTGAGTCAGGTCAACAAGCTTTGCTCAGCAGCCTCTTCTCATTTGCAAATCTCTCCTGCTGGGTGGCCTTTTTGCTGACAAACACCAGCAGTGATAGATATTGATGGAGGGGACAGAGGTTCAGGGAGAGCGTGTTTGAACCCTGTCCCTAAAACCAGTCACCTGGTTTGTACTGCTGAATGGTGCCTTTATAAAGCAGCCATCACAAAACACCTGTGTTGATCCTGGAATCAAAAAGATGCTGGTAACATATAAAGCCCTTCTCCTGGGCTATTGTATTTGTTTTGAGTAAATGTGTACTCTATAGAAATGACTCATAGGGAAACACGTCTGAGCATGGTTGGGTGTTACCTCTTGGGTAACTAAACCTACTTTTAGCACCAGGGTTGACTTGAGGCAGCTTATTTACTGAAAGACTCTTCAGCACGTTCTGCCAAATTGCAGGGATGTTACATCATATGGTATTAATGAAATTATTCCAGAAATGAACTTGGCCTCATGTGCAGGTTAATTTGCACTATAAAGACCTCTCTGGTACAGCTACATTGGCAAACTCTCCCGGGTGAACCAGGGTTGATATTGGCAAAAAAAGTCACTTAACTATTCTGGCACCATTATGTCTTCACGTGCCCTAAACCTGCCTTAGAGGCAAAAACATTTGTCTCTGCACATCACTTGTGTTAGTGATGTTGTTCCTAGTCTTGTGTTGATTCCCTTCTGAGTTTTCATTTGCCAAATTTACTATCCCAGCAAAGCCTTGGCCTATTGAATTGACCCATGTCTGGATTTTTCTCATATTTGGGGGCAAGTGTTGATGTTTTTGGTTTTGAAAAGTAGCTTTCTTGTTTATAAGTAGCTTTTTCTTCATAAGAGTATCTTGTGTTCAAAGCTAGCTTTCTTGCAATACAGACTTGTAACCATGTCTTGTGCCCTGTGAGGTGGGCACATTATCGGAGTGTGGAGTTTACATTGCTGTCTTTCTTCACTGGGAGTTTAAATTTAGTCAGCAAAATCCAAATCTGGAATCTCTCAGAATGACAGCTAACACTTAGGGGATGAAGAAAGTTTATAAATATACACAAGCAATGGATAATCAGCGAATCTTCATTTTACATCTGTGGTCTGCCAAAAGGGAAAAGGCTTTCGAGAAAAGCCACGTTGTGATACAGAAACACATATTGGCTCAGAAAATTTCTGTATTATTCTACCTTAATCTTGTAAGCATCTGTACAGAGCAAACTTCAGAGTTTTTCTGATGTGTCTGGGACCTTCTGAAGCTTTAGGTCCTCTATCTGTTAGAACCAAAGGGGAAATTTGAATTGTGATTTGTCCAAAGGGCCAACAGGCCCTGGAAAAGTTGGGATTTTCTTCACCCTATTTTAAATTTTGTGGGGTTTACTGTACAGTCGTTGGTAATGAGCCTGAACACCCTTCCTTCTGTGCCTTCCACTTCCCAGTAACAGGGAATTCTCTCAGCTTGGGTTTTTTCATCCCCCTGTAAGCCTGGCTGCTGGATGGGAGGTGTAGTCTAGAGTTCATAAGAGGTAACTTAGTTAAGTTGCCTTCATGCCTGTTTTATGCACATTTGATTGTTCAGTGGTCGTAGTTGTGGAACATTGGATCTAAGAGGTATTTAGACCCAGAGTTAGACAAGTTGTGGAATATTAGATCTAAGAGATATTTAGGCCCAGAGTTAGACAAGTTCTTCAGAGCATGGTGGGTGTGAACTGCAAGGTAGCACAAAGCAGGAGCAACAACACATGTGAGCCAGGCTGGAGAAGGGACCACTGGCATACAAAACCCTGAGTGTGGGAGCTGGTGGCTGACCTGGGCAGACTCAAGTGCAGTCTGCAGGGCAGAAACCTGCTCTGGTTTCTTCTGAAAGTTAAATCCTTGTGGATTTACTTATGGGAGGAAAGCACTGGTGGTGGGCTTGGCAGCCTGGCACATGGCTCATTCTTGGCTAACCCAGCTCCAACAGAGTCTATCAGAACAATGGAAGTAGGAGTTGGTGTGGTGACTCAGTGCATGATGAGAGTTCAAAAAAAGCAAATGCGTCTTTCAGCATTCAATACGCACGTTATTACAGACTTGTGTTTTAGTAACTGAGTCATCTATCCAGTTATTCCTCTCTTTACACTTAGGAGTTTGGTAGTTCTTTGCTTGTGATGTTTTTGCTCCTGGCACACATCCCTGGCCTCAGACCAGAAAGAGCTCGTGCTCTGTAGATGTGGCAAGAAGTCCTTGGATGTGTGTTGCTTTGGGTTGGTCTGCCTTCAGCACAGTGTGTAACAATAGATTGCATAGCATTTACTGTTACACTCCCTTCTTGGGTTTGTTTTCCCGATGTCCAGCTTTTCTTCTTTGCTTCCAGATGACAGAATGTAAATTACAAATACCTCAAAGCAGAGTGGCTCTGCTGAGCATGTCCCATCTTTAAAGTGCCATCTCCCCATCCCTTGCTGCTTGCAGCCAAGTCTGTTAGAATTATTTCTCCATGCCTTCTCCCTGCTCCACCCTTGCTTACCCTTCCAAAACTTATCTGACCTGTTCTATAACTTAAGTTCTAAAGGGTCATTTTTCTGTGACTTACTTTCTCCATTTGGCACAATTTTTATTTCCTTATGCAGCTTTTCCTGTAGCACTTGGTCACCAGCTGCATGTGATTTTTTTAATAACCTTCATTGTTTCATTTCTTATAGTATTTTTAACATAATTCATGTTAGGAGGAGCTTAATAGTTTTAAGAGTTAGATACAAGGAATGGTTGGAAATATTTCTTCTGGAATAATTCCCAGTGGTTTGAGAACCCCTGAATGTGCTGGAGAGCCTGGCTACCCAGTGCAGTGATCTGGAGTACATGGGATGCACTGCACTGGAAAGCTCTTGCCTATGGCACACAGTGCAGGAGGTGCAGCATTTCATGTCTGTCACTTCCAAAAGACCCATGTCTGGGTTCATGTGACTGGAGTGCAGACATAACTGAATTACTTTCAAAGAAGCTGTTAATACAAAGCTAGGAATGCTGGTGCTGGAGGGTTTTGATCTGGTGATTGACTGGCTGCCACTCCCGTTCTCCAGGAGGGATTATCACTCCTTGGCTTGTACTGATGGACCTTCATCAAGATTGATCACTGCCTTGGAGGGAATGCAACACACAGTTCCAAAGATGTACTTTACAGAAATAGGCTTTTTCTGGAAATAAGGTTAAAGCCATAAAAAGTCAATCCCTTGCCTGCTAGATACCAGCTTACTCCTGAGGATGATATCTAAATCATTCTTTGAATATTGTTTTTATTTCATGCTTTCCTTATTGTTTTTGCTCCAGTTCTTTCCTCAGCTGCCTTTCACATCCACGGTGCTGTCATCATCATCTCCTGTCCCCCAGTGAAGCTGCCTTGACTGTTCCTTACCTTGGTTTCTCAGTTGTGGCTGGAGTTTCTTCCATTAGCTTTTTTTTTTTTTCCCTGTACATTTGCCATTAAACCTTTTTCCTGTATTTGTCTCATGTGTAGTCAAGTAGGGATTAAGCAGCCTGTGCTCTTAACTGCGTGAGTGGAATCTGGTTTCCTGAGCTGACTTTCCCCTTCTCTTCCTTCCCCGTTCACTCCTCCCCACCTCCCCAGCTGCCAGTGGACAGCAGGAGTGGATGTATGTCCATCTCCTGCTGTGAGGTAGAACTGAGACAGCAGGTGAAGCCCTGCAGAAGTTTTGGAGCTTGCCTTGTTCTCCCTCAGAAACGCTGGGTTGTGCGATTGGCTCATTCTAAAAGCACTGGTGTACACGTTCAGCCTTTAGGGAGCCTTTACATATCACTGCTCTGGTGCAAATGAAGAACTGATCAGGTGTAAGCTGATGCCACAAGGGAGATGGGGGTAGCTGTCCTTCTTCACCATGGGCCGTTGGAATGGGTTTGCTGGGAGTTCAGAAGTTAATTTTGTGGGTAGGTTGGTAGATGCAGTGACCTTACTGCTGAACCATTGTTTAAAACACTTGCAGTGAAACATCCAAATAAGACTTGTTTCAAATGACAAAGGCTTGCTTAGTTCTCTCAGTAACACAGTCTGCATCATCTCTCTCTGAGCCATTTTTCCATCATAACTGCTCATGTCTCCTGAACAACAACCAGCACTTGTCAGCTGGAGAATACGGGGTTGTTTGCAGAGGGGGAGACGTCCAGCTCCTTGGGTTGGCAGTTGTTCTGGCCAGTGATGTAAGCTCAGGCACAGCAGAGTAACTTTATTGTTGGGAGTTCCCTGCAGCCCTTGCACTGCTTCTGCTCAGGGAAGGCAAAACCCCTCTGTGTAAACTTGTAAAGCATATGTCAGCCCCCAGGTTAAACTAGGATTTTATACATTGTGTATCCAGCTGGTTTTAATGATTCTGTATGATGTTCCCCAAGGGATATGATGTGTCACTGCTCATTCCTGGGATGTGTTTCCCCTGAGCTTCCCAGCACCTATTGCTACATTGTTTTTGCTTCTGCTTCCCTACCTGTGTTTGGCCTCCATGAGCTTGACGACCAAAATTAAGCAGATGGTGGCAGCCCTAAGTTTCTCTGATGTGACCTGTTCCTGTGGTGTCTGCCCACAGTGCATCCTGCTCACTGTGGATTCCTCTCCTTTTCCTTGCCAGGCATCAGGATGGCAAAGCCTCAGAGCTGCATTTTTCTTTAATAACGTGTGTACTGCCATGAAGTGCCCTCTCTTAAGCCCATTATGTGGAGATACCTGCAGGTTCTGGATTGTAACTCTAAACCAGCTAATGGCTAAATGAGGGCTTGCTTTGTATTACATATGTACGTTCACCCACTTTTGTAATTCCTGTGTTTTATAGGCAGTGATTAGGCATTGTTTGTAGCAGGACCTGCTGTGTTTGTAGGATGGGATATATTTTGGTGTGCTGTGAACACCAGGGTGTGAATACTGGTTCCTGAACATCCTAGAAGGTCAGTTTTGAAACAGGCTTTTCAGGGATTTTTCCTTGCCCTTACTTAAGGTCTCTCCTACAGCTTTGCGCTAGATAACCTGGTTAAAATAGTAACTGTCTTCTCTGGAGCAAAATGCAGGATTGTTCCAGGCTTTTCCAAGCTGTGGGAGTGTCAGTGATTCTGCTCTAATTTGGCCTTTGGAAGGGTTGGGGATTAGATGGGACTGTTTTAACTGTGTCTCTGCAGATGAAAGCACAGTTGTGTAAAGAAATGGTGTAGAAGATGCCTTTCAAGTGCAATCTGCTGAAATAAAGTGATCTTTTGTTTCTCTGTGATTGAGGGAATTGTACCTGCATTGCAGGGATTGTGTTCCCTTACTGCCCAGAAGACACACTGCTGGTGTGTGTCAGGGCCCCTTGAAGGGCTGTTTTTCACTGCACTTAAAAGAATCTGAGCTGGGAGTTGGCTTGGCAGCGTCTTTAAAATGGTATTATCTCTCCTGTGCCTTATCAGTTAAGATGCTGCTGCTCCTGCTGCAGAGGTGAACCAGGAAGGAGGGTACAGAGGAGTAGGTCTGCTGAGAGGGGGATTAGTTCTGCTTGAAGGCTCTGACACAGATCCACATCTCAGAGGGGAGACAGTGAGCATGTGGACTGAGCATCAGAAATAGGAAAGCTTACCCTTCCCCTCTGTGTAACGAGGAGGAGTAAATCTGAATAAGAAGCTCTGTGTGTGCTTATCTCTATACTGTCCCATTTAGCCTGAGGTTTTCCCACATTTGCCCATGCATGAAACATCAGACTGAGACACACTGCTGTAGTGAAAGATTTGACATGAAAAGCTATTTTTTGTTGCTGCAGACCTTTTAGTAATGCTTTGGCCTTTTTGTGACACTGTCTTATGTGTGACAACTGCCACAAAGCAGGAGTGAAACATGTGCTTTTCTAAATGCTTCAGCAAGGCAGAAGCGTTTCAGCGGGTGGTGTGTTGGAAGGTTGATACCCACAACTCAGCTCTGAGTCTGTAAATAGAAGTTTTAATCTCTGCTCTAGTGTTTCATTAGCTGGGTTTTCATGTGGGAGAGAGGTTCCCAGTAGCCCAAGATAGCATGGGTTATATATGTGGCCTTTTTCTAGAAGTGTTTGCTTTACCAGCTTGAATTCAGAGTGAGCCTTGTAGCTTTCTGTAACAGTGCTAGTCTGTCCATGGCACTTGCACCACAGCTGGGAAACATCTCTTCTTTAAGGTCTGTTTGTTGTGTGGTTTTCTGCCTGTCTCCAGAGCTGTGTGTGAGATCTCAACCCAAAGTGGCCTTGGAGGCTTCCCTGAGTTCACTGCTGCCTCTCCAAAAGCAGGTAAAGCAGTGGGTCCCTGCTGGGCATCGTTCCCATTGCTTGAATTCTCACCATGCTATGCTAAAGCATCTTCCAGCTGCTCTTTTTCTGGTAAATCTTCTCTTGAGAGGTAGGATGATGGATGAGGGATGCAAAAAACTCTTCCTCGAGCTGGAGGTAGATGAGCAGCTCCAGGATTAGAAAACCTCACAAAGCTCTTTCCAAAACTCCACTTTTCACAAAATCTGCCACAGGATTGCACTGGTTTATTCTGAGGAGGTATATTTAGGTCTGGAAAGAGTAATTACACAGCTTTGAATAAGTCTGAAGTCAGAAGAGGGCAAAGCTTAGCTTGGCAGGGATTCAACCTTCTGGTAGTCTTTTTGCAAAACAACACAGACAGCTTTTTTAAAATAAAACTTCTGAAGACCCGTTTGCATTGGCACCTAGACCTGCCATTGGTGTGAACTATTTCTGGTTCTCCAAATACAGAGTGAAACTTAAAATTAGACACTTCTGGTTTTAAGCTGTTAGTTTCTGCTTTACTTTTAGTTGCCTTGTGATTAGGATGAAGGAAAACTTCTCTTAGTGCAGCCCTCACCATGCTTCTTGGGTGTTGTTTCTGTATGATGGTTCATAATTGTAAATCAGAGAATATTTCAGGGCTAAATACAAAACTGCTCATCAACTGGGTTCTCTTTTTTTTTTTTTTTTTTTTTTTTTTTCCCATTTTTAGTGTTCTTTAATTACCAGCCTAACGATAGCTTGAAGGGAGGTGGATAGGCAAAGCCCATTGCTTCTCCACATTCCATTTTTGGAAATGTGGAACTAATTTTTTAGAGTTCAGTTTGGAACAATAGAGCTGTTGCTTGTTTGTCTAGTGATACAGACCCAGCCCCCACCCTTTAAAATTTAAAAAAAAAGGTTGAAATTCATTATTGAATGATTGTGAAACTTGTGACTGGAAAGCAGCTCTGGATTTTGTCTTATAAACTCTTTCTTGCCCTGTGCAGACTGTTCCAAAGGCACAAAACCCCTAAGCTGTGTGTGCACCTGCAGCTGAGGTTCCTGATCACAGTGCTGTGGGTAACATAACACCCCCAAATCCTTTTCCTAATCCCTTGCCCTGTGTGGTATCTGCAGCAGTTCTGGAAAGCCAACGTACATCCTTAATAAGAAGCAGAATGTCTGTTAGAGGAGCTTAGGCTAAAGGCAAATTAGCTGTGGAGCTCTGTATTGCTAATCAGTGCTTTTTACCACGTTTTGAAGTAATTAGCCTTCATTGGACTTAGCAGCATCCAGCAGATGCTTAATCATGGCTGCATTGGAAAACGAGTAAGAACTCTTGAGTAAGGAAACTCTCGCCCGCTGGAGCAGCTCTTGATCCCACTGAGGATCCTGCAGCTGTGGGAGCCAGGCATGTGCTCTGGGAGCTGGAGCTTAGTCCCATGAATGCTCGTCTGGCAAGAGTCAGAGCCCTGATCAGGGTGGGGAATGAGGTGTGCTGCTGTCTGACTGAACATTGTTCACTTGTAGCTGCCTTCCAGCATTCCCTTGGAGCTCTGGTGTCGGTAGAAGCTTTAGCATTAGCCCTGCTTTCTAGAAAACAGCAGTTCCTTTCCAAAGGTGACTAATGCTGCTAAAATATTCAGTGTTTCCTGCATCCCCCTGTACCTGCCTTGTGTTCCTGAAGCATTCACAAGTGGTTTTCCATTCTGTTGCATGCCTTTTCTCATCTGTATCTTGAGGTTTTCCTTCCTTTAGGTCATTTAAGATGCTTATTATTGAGGCAGGTCTAAGGCACCCATATTTGAAATGTAACGTGCCTAATTTGGCTGGCATGGTGAATATTTTATTATAGGCAAAACCTTTTTAATCCCTCTGGATGTGTTTCTTCCTCCTGTCTGAGAGATGGGGTGAGTTGTGTGGAGTAATGAGAACCAGATCTCATCTTGAATTAATAATCCTAGATTCAAAGGTATTTTTGGAACTTAGATGTCTCACTTTTTACTGACTTCAATGGCGAGCCTGAGTTCTGTCTGGAAGGGATTTAAGTTCTCTACCTTGAAGGAATTGTTGCCTTCTGTTTTCTCTTGTTTTAAACAGGGATGATCAGCCTTTATCTGCATTACAGAGGATTACAGGTTTCAGTTTTTTTGTCAGCCACTCCTTTTCTGTTCTCTGTGTCTGCCTTGGCTGGCACATTTGGTCCCACAGAATGTCTTGGAGAACCAGCAGGGACCTCCTGGCTCAGGACTGAGTCCCTAGATCTGTCCTGTTGGGCTCAGCTCATGGTTGCCCTAATGGAATGTGAGCTACAGCTTCTTCCCCTTCCTTCCCAGGAAGAGTGGAGACACTACCAAAGCTGATCACTCTCCCCTTTGCCACCAGTCCCTTTGGCTTACAGTCCCCTTGGCCTGGGTCAGATGGTGGGAAGCCTCCATTTCCCTGCTAAAGCAAACAGTTTATCACCTGCCCTTGCACCTTTGTCCTGTGCTAGGAGGAGAGATAAGAGTCAGACTTGCTTGCTCACAGCTGTCAGCAGTGCCTTCCCTTCCTCACCCGGCCTCATTACTTTGAGAACTGAACTGGCTGAGGGCCAAGCTCTGAGCCATAAATGGATCAGGTCCTGCAGAGGTTCAATAGGAAACTAGAGCCCTGTGGAAGGACCCACACACCTTGTTTCCAGGCTCCTTTGAACCAGCTTCCTTGGAAAGGTAAAATCCAGCTTCCCCTGAGAGCTGTGCAGAAGCCAGAGCTGCACCTGAAGTGATTCCTGCACTCAGGAAGGCTTCTTCTCTTCCTCCTGCAGGCTCAGGCTATGCCAGAGCCATGTACTTCTCCCTAGAGAAGCTTCTCCCTGTGCACTCACCTTGGAGATCAATATGGTTTGCTCAGAAGCTGTGCAAGCAGAACCACCTCTTGCCTGGCTGAACCCCTGCAGGGTTTGAAGTGCAGTGTTTGCTTGGTGTGACCCTGTCTGTTTGCACCAGGAGCATTTCCACATGTGTTTGTGTCCTCCTTCAAGCTGGCCACCCTCACAGGCTTAGTGCCAGCCTGAGGAGCAGGGGAGGACAGGCCATCCAGGACTCAGAGCACTTTGCTGTGCAGAGGCTGTACAAACAGACATGCTGGAGGGAGATAAGCTTGTGAACCTTCAGCCCCGTTCGGGTACGGAGATTTGCTCCATGCAGGCTGGACGGTGAATGAGCGAAACCGGCTGAGCAGGAAATGTCAGACAGCTTGTGAGAGTTTTAAAGGCAAATTCTGTTGATGAGATGATTAGTATTTCTGTAACCTGGGTGGATTTTACCTGTATTGACTAGTGAAAAGCTTGATGCTAACTTAACACCTTTATGTGGTTCAGTTTCAGGTGAACCAAGCTGTTGCAGAGGATCTTTATGGGCTGGGATGCCAGTCATTAAAAAAGATACTTGCTAGCTGGTCTTGATTTGGCTTTGTACCTTTATTTGAATTTTTTTTTTGTTTTTCATTGCCACAGAGAGGAAGTTCAGGAAAACTGTGTCCGCTGGAAAAAGAAATTCACCTTTGTGTGTAAAATGAGTGCCAACCCTGCCA
This sequence comes from Urocynchramus pylzowi, assembly GCA_013397555.1. NCBI lineage: Eukaryota > Metazoa > Chordata > Aves > Passeriformes > Fringillidae > Urocynchramus > Urocynchramus pylzowi. The sequence continues at coordinate 1,330,208 of VZRH01001266.1, forward strand.
CAGGGCTCCTGGACCCCTGCATCTGCCGAGTGTCTGTCCGTAAGGTGAGCACCCAGCTTTGCTTCTGGCAGGTAGCACCACCAGTGGTGTACTGGCAGCTGGTTACTGGCTGCTTTTTGGCAGCAAGAAAAATTGCGTGGACTGTGGTGGGAAGGAAAGATTGTTTGGGACAGGATATGCTGGAACAGAGCCTCTCTCTCCAAGAAGAGTCCTTGATGAAGGATGGGGGCGACCAAGGTGGTGGTAACCCTTGAGAGAGAGGCTTGTGAATCCTGACAGCAGATTCCAGGGCTGAGTAATGACTTTCCCCCTGTTGCCCCAGCACATATAATAGCTGCTTTTCCTGTTTTGTTTTGTTTCCCAATATAGGAGCTGAAGGGCGGAAAAACCTACTCAAAGGTAAGAGCATAGAAAGGGCAAATATAGCAGAGTGAAGATGGTCTTGTTTCCTGCTAGTGCTTTACACCCATTAGAAACCAGTGGCTGCTGAGTGGACCAGTCTGGAGAGATGTTCATTAGTTCTTAGTTTAAGTCTGAGTTGAGAGATTTCCCAAAAAATTCGACTTGCTGGGACAGGATCCAGATTGCACTGGATATGGATCTGAGATGGGGGTTGGAGAGATGATCTGCATGTCCTCAAACTTTGGGGAAGTTCTGAGTCAGATGTGAACTCTCTGGCTTCTGGCAGCATGTCTCTAATAAAGAAACAGACTCCAATTCTGTTCTCCAGAGCACAGCAGCCAGCTGGGGCAGGCACCTCGCTGCCTCAGGAGAGCAGGCAGGAGCCTACAGCAGAAATCCCTGCCTGCCAGAGCACAGGAGACACCGAGGCAAAAGCCAAATGGATCAGCAGGGATCTTAGTCTTGGTTTCTCTTCCTCGCATTTTCTTGCCTGTGCTGTGGGACAGACAATGGGCCACCCCCTTCTCCTCCTTGTGCTGGATCAAGAGACAATGTTGGCTTAGAAGCTGAGCTCACACAGTGCCCAAAATGATGTTTGTTTGAAAATGAGTCACTGCTGCTGGCTTCTAATAAACAGATGCTTTGGTCACACACAGCCATGTAAGAATTCCTTCTCATCAATATCCTTTCTGAGGCCATGGGGGCAACTGGCTGTGAAGGGTCTATTGCACTAGCTCCTGTGTTCTGCTGTGCTGGGTGGGAGAAGGCAGTGTGGCATTGTTCCTTTTTTGTTGCTAATTAGGACATGGTCTCTAGGGCCATCAGTTTCTCTTTCACTAAATTCACACTGTGGGAAGGTTATTCATTCTGCAGAGCTGCATGTCCAGGGAGAGCAGCATAGCTGGAGGAAGAGACATAGCAAATGCATCAGCCTTTGCCTCCTGCAATGTCCATCTTCAGCCTTTCTGCAGGATTTGAGAAGGCAGAATTAAAGGAAGCCTGAAGGCACATTTCTAACTCCAGGTGGAGTTAACCTGGAGACCTTATTCGGGTCATGTTCTAACCTACTTCCTTTCTGCTCAGTCTCCAGTTGTGTTTAGTGGCACTTAAAAGAGACTGACTTCCTCCAGCCCAGAACTGGAGACCAGATCTCAAATACTTGTCATGTCTTGGGCTGGTATCTTGCTTGGTCTCCTGTGAGAAAGACAGATGTGTTCTCTGAGAAGATGATCTGAAGCAGCTCAGAAATGAGAGATGTCACACCAGACAAGAGTGATTGCAGTCTTGCCCTGTAGACCAGGCTTATTCCGGGCCGGTCCTTGTGACAGAACTGATTTGGGCTTCCTAATGTTTCTGGCAGAAGTCTGTGGTGCATGTCCATGCAGCTATTTTTCCATTTTACACCATGGGTCCCCACCTTTTTAAACTATCCTAATTCAGCTGAGAACTTCTCCAGTCATGGCAGCACATGTAGAGGAAAATGCAACTTGTGAATGCCCTCTGTACCTGGTGCCCCATGAGCAGGGACTGAGGGTGGTGGGGCTGTTTGTGCTCCAGGCAGAGTTTCCAGTGCCTTGCACACCTTGGGGTTTGACGTGGATGTCACCTCGGTGTCAGGGGTGACAGAGCGGAAGACGACAGGAAGGACTGATAAAGCAGAAACTCTTTCCCTGAGCTGCAAGAAACACCATCAGCTGGCTGGAAAACTGAGGAAACTATTCTGAAAGGTTATATCTGAAAACATCCTTTTGTTAAGGGATCTTTCCTCTATATACTGGGAGTCTGCTTCCTGAAAGAGCTTCTGACCTCAGCACACCATGTGGGTTGCTGGAGGATTCTCCCACACTCTGTGCTCCAGTGTTGATCTCCTCTCAGAATTTAGTGCTGTGGTGGAGGAAGAGGGATCTGGGTCTGGGCCACCCCTGTGCCATGCTGTTCTCCTGGTGTGGTGGTGCTGTGTCTTTGTCACAGTGATGGATTGCATCTCCCTCTGTGGCTTTCCTCTGTCCTATTTATCACTAAGAGATAAAAATTCACTGGTTTTTTCCTTACTGGTGAATAATTAGCAAACAGCATAGCCCTTGGCTAGGAGAGACAGAGAAATGTCTGAAGAAACACTTGCATTAAAGGAATGCTTAAGCAGTGAGAAGAGAGGGAGAAATGGGGTTTTTTCCCTTCTTTTTTTACTGATAAAAGGTTCCCTATCTATCCCACTTTTTTTTTTTTCATTTGCCATCAGAAGTTCCCCTGTGAGAATGGGATGAAGGAAGCAGCTATATTAATCTTGCTGCTGTTTTCCCCTCAGTCATATATCTTGATCAGACTGTGATTCTTGACTTGGAACAGTGGGAGCCAGGGTTCCCCTGGCAGTGACTGTTTTGTGCTATGACTCTCTACCAGCTTCCTCAGCTGACAGGGGCACCACAATTCCATGGGATGGTGCTACTGTTGGAGCTCTCCATTCAGTTGTGTCATCCAGCTGTCAGCAGCAGGGCAGAAGGGATGTGCTGCAGAGCACAGAATGACCTGCTGCTGCTGCTGCTCCACCTGTGTTCCCTGTTCCCCTGGGAGCTGACCTGCTGCTGCTGTGACGCAGATGCTCCACGCCTGGATGCTTTGGCCACGTACAGAGTACAGCATGTCCTCCTGATCAGAAGAGATGGCACACAACTGCCTTCTGTTCCTAAAGCTGTGCATAAAAGAAGCTGTAACTTTTTCTTTGAAACACTGTGTTAATGCACCAGGGATTAGGGCAGGAAAACAAAGGTGCTCTTCATTGTGTGTGTATTTACTCTGGAGGGATCGGTGCCCTTTTTGAAAATGCGTGTGATCTTCAGCTTTGTCACCTTCCCTGTTTGCTTCCCATTTGTTAGAGAAGGTTTAGAGAGCTCACAACTAAACCTCTCCAAATATTTCTCTTCCCTTCTGCCTGTCAAATGAGCCCCTTGCTAGTTAAACCTTAGCAGTGTTGAGGAGGAGCTGCCCAGCCCAGCAGCTGCCTCTGAGGGGTGAGGCACAGGCAGTGCCACATGGCTCTGGGCCTCCACTCCCCATGCCCATAGTCTGTTGTTTTTTTCAGGATGGTGTCACTTTCCCCTGTAACAATATCCTTTCATCTCCTGGTTCACATGCTCCACTGCATTCTGGGATGGCCCGATACAAAGAGTGCCTTATTATGTTTGTGTATGTGTGATTCTGTTTTTTCCACATTGTTGACCTAGTGCCTTCCATGTCCTTGGTTATGCAATGGCTGCAGGCTGGTTAACACTGTCCTGGCCACCAGCACTACTGTACACCCTTCCTCCATGTGGGCTTGGCTTCCTGAAGCCTCCAAGTGTCCATCCAGCTAGGGAGGGATTAGGAATGTGACCCTGTCCATCCTCAAGAACAGGGAATCTTCACAGCCTCCACTCTGTGTCCTGGCTCCTGTTTCTGCCCTTGCTCACGGATGTGTTCTCTCCCTTTGGTCTGTGAGACACTGTGTATCCCTTTATGGAATAATGACTGTTCTCTCACCTTCCCCTCCATTGTTTTCTTGGCTACAGCTGGGCTTTGCTGATCTAAATCTGGCAGAATTTGCAGGCTCTGGATCCACTGTCCGTTGCTGTTTGCTGGAAGGATATGATACTAAGAATACCCGACAGGACAACTCCATCCTAAAGGTACAACAGCTAGAACTTACACAGTAGAAATCCTGCTTAGGGCTTTGGGAAGATCACAGTGCAGTGCCAGGCCTGGGAGAAGGTCCTGTTATGTACAGAGACAGAATTTTGCTTTTGTGCTGCTAGACTGACTTGGGAAGCTTCCCATTATCAGTTGCCCTTTGACAATTTGGCATTGATTTGGCCAAGCAGTGACCCTTGACAAAAAAAACAGGAACAGGAGGGAGGGAAAATGTTACAAGGCATTGTCAGCATGGCCCAGCTGGTGTCCTGCTGAGCCACTGCCACTTGGAATTACTGAATTACTGATGCCAGGGATTTGGGGCAGGGAGGGAAATACTTTGCTAAATCCCTGAAACTGATTTCCCTGGGAAAGGAGCTAGATCTGGCTGATCTTTACACCTAGCCCTTGAGCTCCTTCCTGGCTGTTGTGAAGTGAGGAGCTCAGTGCAGCATGGCTGATGATGTGCCTTGTGTCCCCTCTCCAGGTCACGATCGGAATGTCCCTGCTCTCTGGGGACCCCTGCTTCAAAACGTGAGTTCTTGGCTGTACCCCATTCTGGGCAGACACTAAAATTGATGAAGGGAAGGGAAAAGATTCCCTTGATATTGGGAAGTACAGTAAAACTGGTTGAATCAGCCAGAAAAGTGCAGCCAACCTGTGCTGTTAATTGGTTTTGTTCTCTGCTCTGGCTTTCCCAGCTTTGATTATTGCTGTGCACAGTATTTTCCCTGCTGGTGCAACTTGGATTTTAGAAACCAGTAGATTTTGATTACAAACTTCATGTTTTGCATGAGGGATAGAATTCTCATGGCTCTGGGCTTGGTTTCACTGACCTCCAAGAGGAGAAAGGTCAATAAAGAAAACAGTCTTGGAAGTGGACACGCTTCAGCACATACCATGGGGGATAAAGATCTCAGATTTAAACAGCAACAAAAATACTTCAAGGCTGAATCATGTTAATTTTTTTTTTCTACAGGGCTCACAACTTGTATTAATTAGCAGAGAAATTGCAGTAATGTGGGTTTTTTTTAATGCATAATGATGGGAAAGAATAAGCACACTTAGGCTGGGGAGCAGTTTTGCTGCTTAAAGAATTGTTGGTGAATCAACAAACATCCTGGCCACATCTTCCCTGACAGCACAGTGCAGCATCACAGTCCCAGCCCTGCTGTGGTGTGCTGGAAGGTGTGTGACTGCACAGCAGGGCTGCCATGTGCCCAGAGGAATATTTCATGTTACCTCCCAACAGTGTGAGAGAAGAAAGCTTTACCTTGAAGCCAACTCTTGTAGATCTAATTTTAGGAGCTAGCTTGGAGTGCATAAATTAGCTCAAATTCTTGTTAAAAATGCTGCATAATTTTGGTAGGTTTGTTTTGTGAGTGGCTTTTCGTAGTGCTGCAGTATTTTCTGACAGTTTTGAATCCAACATCAGTGTCATCTGATTCTGAAGAATTTCTGCTTCAGAAGAAAGTGTAATATAGAAGTTTTGAGTATCTTAAACCATAACTTTATAGCAGTAACAGATGTTTTAAATCTAGGTTACTAGGATGTCTGGTAATAATGTCTGACAAAAATACCTGTTGCTCCTTTGCAATGGAAGCAAGTCCCACTGTTAGAATGCCTGAAAATTACACAGGATAGGATATAAATATCCATTTAATGTAAGTAGGTTCAGTCTGAAAGTCAAACCTAATTTTCTTGAAGGATTTTTGCAGTCATTCCCACTTTTCCCTTTTATGTTGATGATGTGCAAATATCTAAAAATAGAAACTTTGCATGTGGAATAGTCCTTGATCAGTAGAGCTTCTGGTAAATGACACTCATTAGAGGGTTAGGCAGGAATTAAACTGTGCTGGGAAATCACTTCCAAGCACTGATTTTTTGCAGCACTCCATGAACCTTCTCCTGCTGGGGTTGTTGAAAGGGGCAGAGCAGCTGAGCTGACAGACCAAGGGGCTGCTCCCACAGCTGCTGCAGGAACAGTTTGCTTGCTTAAGGTTGTAAAAGCCTTAAAAACCTGTGAAGCGAAGTCCCCAAAGCACCTGGGTGCATGCAAATCACTGATAAGGTGATTAGGGAGGGCTTTTTCCTGGTAAAGGCATGCTGTGAGTTTCCTGAAAGGTTTACAGCCATTCAGCTGCCCACGTTAAATATTCTGTCTTCCAAAATACTGCAGAGATCCCCTCTCATGTAACATCTTCCCTCAGAGCTCTGTGTGAGACAAAAGATTTTATTTCTCACTCCTTACTTAAAAACCATAATGTGATTCTTTAGTTCCAGTTCAGACTTCAGGCTACAGAGAGGTTAGGGCTCCAGCAGGAATATTCACTTTGCCACGCTGCACATGCTGTGGCTTCCACCCAAAAGCACTTCTGGAGGAAGGGAGGGGGCTCCAGGCACTCACAGATCTGCCCTGCAGTCAGCATTTACGAAGGGATGTTGCAGGCTCATGGAATAACCAGAAAAATAATTCTGACAGCTGGAAAAACACTTTAGTTTCACTGAAAAGGAGTTTAATAGTCCCTTAAAAAAGGGAAAGGTTATTTGATTGTTGTAGAAGTGCTCTCATAGGGGACAGGAATAAAAGGTATGATTTTGGCCAAAGAGGTGTAAGAGAAAGGAGGCTGGACTTGAGAGTGGGACAACAGCAAACTGGTTCCTGTTTGTGAAGCCAGCTGGCCAGTGGACACGTGTTGGGGGTGAAAGGGCAGCTCTGGATGGTCTCCTGGAAGACAGTGCAAATGCTGAGCCTGCTGTCCTGTATAAATGAATGAATGGTCCTTTTTGGCCTTAATTTACCTCCAAAACTTGATTTTTTTTTTTTTTTGTAATGCAGTCCAAGGTAGGGAAGACACCAGTCTTGCATGTGGGAAAATAAAAAAAAATAAAACCCAACATCCCATTTGAGCTGCAGGTCAGAGGGCTGCCAGCTTCCCCCTGCTGAGGAGGGTGGGATGGACAGAATGATGCCTGCTCCCTGCCTGGCAGTCTGTAACCTCCTCCCCTTCTGATTCCAGGCCTCCTTCCACCGCCAAATCCATCACCATCCCGGGGCAGGACTCGACTCTGCAGCTGACCTGCAAGGGCGAGGGAACCAGCAGCAGCAGCAGCTCCTCCACAATTGGCTCCCTGCGCCAGGCCAAGCCAAGAACTGCCATTCTCAGCTCAGGTCTGAATGCCCGCCCTGGAGCCATGCACTGCTGTGCCTGGACACTGCTTTGTTTTTCCCAGCAGCTGCAAGCACAGAAACTCTAATTTTTTATGTTTTCCCACACCAATCCTCAACCCCATTGCTCATTCAGAATATTGAGAATAACCAAGCCATCTAAGTGTAACTGGGGAGAGAAAGGTTGAATATTTGCCACATGTGTTGTTCTGTTAGTGGAGATAAAGCAATTTGTTCTTTTTGCTGGGGATTTAATAATTCATGCACTGCACTCATCCCTGTGTTCAGTGATACTTACCATTGTTCTGCACTCAGCTATTCTGTTGCTCAGAGTTATCTTCTAGAAAAGTTCCTCTGAAGGTTTTAGAGGTTGGTTTAAGGTCTAGTGGCCTTGTTCCAGCTGCTGATGCAGTTCTTTGGCTTCTGTATGAGCCCGTTTTCAAGGGCACTGCATTTTCACATCAGTTTTTTTCCTTCCCAGCACATTCCAAATGTGCAGGCAGATACACTGCACCAAAATAGCACTCAAGTCTCATCCCCTCAGTTGACAGAGCACGTGGTGCAAGTGCTGTTCTTAAAAAGCTGGCTAATGTGTTACATTTGTGCACTTCTGGATAAGCTTCCTGCAAGAGAGACAAGCAGGGCTAGCCAAGGAACAGGGGTTATGCTGAAGCGTCTTTATCAAATTCAGAGATTATTTAAATGGTACAGGCTCTCTCACAAGTGATAATAAGGGAAAGGTGGTAACAGAAGCACCCAAACAGAGGTTGAAATACTTTACTGCCAGTGGCCATCTGATGCTTACTTGGTCTTAGCTTGATGCTTTTAACTGTGGATAGTTTCAGACACTACTTGTCCTTCTAGATGCTACAAGCCCCCAGAGATGTTTGTAAATTCATGTGCTGGATAGAAATAGTGATAAACTTGACAGAGAAGCTCACTGTGGTCTTCCCTACTCCCTGGGTGTTTCTAAGCCCTATGTTGGCCTGTACAGCAGGGCTGTGGCCAGTAAACTGCCCTTTACTTGATCTGTCATCCCAAGATCAATCTCCACTCCCATCTGATCAGTGCACCATGTGCTGGCTTGGTTATGATGTAAGCAGTGTCCTCTTTTCCTTGGCAGGTGTCCCAGAAGAGTCAGATCAGAACCTGTCCAGCCCAGAGGAAGTTTTCCACTCAGGGCACTCGCGGAACTCGAGCTATGCCAGCCAGCAGTCCAAGATCTCTGGTAACCACTGATCCACACAGCTCTGCCATCCCCTTTCCTTCCTGCAACAAGCCCCTGTGAGAGTGATTTGCAGCCATCTCTCTCACCCTGCTCTGCAATACCAGCCTCCTGTTCAGGAGCTGAACAGAGCTGAGCTCCTAGATGTCTAAGCCTCTGTGTGCAGGAGCAGAAGTGCTGCTGTGGAGCTCCCTGCCCTTTACCTGTGCTGCCAGGAGCAGCAGCAGCAGCTGAGGTTTGTGGCCCTGTGTGTTGGCAGGTTACAGCACGGAGCACTCCCGCTCCTCCAGCATGTCCGACCTGACCCACCGCCGCAACACGTCCACCAGCAGCAGCGCCTCGGGGGGGCTCAGCATGACCGTGGAGTATCCTGAGGGGGACAGGGAGCACAAACTGGAGAAGCCACCTCGGCCCCCCCGACCGCCCCTCCTGCTGGACAGACCCTCCCGGTGAGTAACACTGGAGCAAAGACCTTTCTCTGGCAAGGAGAGACAGAACCTGCTCCTTTGTCTTCAGGCAGCAGTGGATCAGATTGTGGCCATTGAGGAGGAGACTGTGGCCAAGAAAAGAAGGAGGGTATGTAGAAGTCTGTGTTTTGAAAAGCTAAGTTTTTCCTGGATTTCCTCTTGCCAGGAGGAAAAAGGATTCAATGGAGAGTCACCCGACCCGAGTGGATGACACCAGGATTGATGCTGATGACATAGTGGAGAAAATAATGCAGAGTCAGGACTTCACAGATGTCAGCAATACTGAAGGTGAGAGGAGAAGCCTCAGAGGGGTGTCTGGGTTGTTGCTTTTGCAAGGCTGCCAAGCGTTTACAGTCAGATCTGATCTGAGGGCTCCCATGGGCTCCCTTCTCCTTTTGACAGGTATTTGCTTTCAGTGCTTGCTGGGTGTTTCTGTGGTATATAAACCACGTGGGTTTGAGAACTGCACATCTATTTACAGATAGCACTTGCTGCTGCTCCACACATGACAGCAGAGATTGAATGGTAGCTCAAACATGCAGGGAGAGAGAGGAAAAATACTGATTCTCAGTGCAGTGGAGATCAGTTGCATCAGCTGTCTGCACTGCTCTAGTGGCCTTTGTCCAGGGTCAGGCCAAGGGTATTTATCAAAAGAGGAGAGCACAACTGGGAGGGAAGCAGCACATCTCTGCAGAAACATGGGTTACCATGTACTTGTGATCAGGTCTGTTGGAGAGCTTAAGAAGGGGTTTCCTCCATTGCAGTCACAGCATCTGTTAGGAGAAAACTAATAATGTAACTGCTTTTGTTTTCAGTTTCATTTTCTAGTTTAGCATAGAAATCGACCTTCAATCTGGTTTTTTTTTTATCTGAGGTTTTCTGTTAAGTTTTGAACTTGAGCCTAGCTTGTTATCTGTGCTTCATTAATTTACCATTAGTCACCTTAAATTGTTGCACATGGCAGCACTCTTATCATGTGGGGAGTTATACCTCACTCAGCGTGGGTTAGAACTAGACTGAATGCAGCTGCCTCTCACCAGCAGAACAGGCTGAGTTTCTCCCCCAGTGACTCTACCAAAGCAGTGTGAGGCCCACATCTTATCTGTTCAGATGTGTATAAGCTGACCAAGAACTTGCATCAATGGAATTGCCTTAAAAGAGGCAGCTGGAGGCATATGACTGAATGAATATCTCTGCCTTTATTCTTCCAGAGCTTCATGTTGTGGAGGCTCCCCTTTGGAGCAGGGAAAGGAGTTCCCAGGGGCTAAATGACTGTGTGAACACCACCAGAAAGTGTGGATGTGCATCTGCTGAGACACTCTTGTTCTGTGCTGATTGTGTGTCTGGGTGGGGAGTTCCTGGCAGCCTCAGTAGTTCTGGATTTTGATGTCTGTCTTCCTTTTCTACCTGCAGACAGTAACCTGAGGTTGTTTGTGAGCAGAGACGGAACGACTACGCTGAGTGGTATTCAGCTGGGAAACAGGTAGGTTTCCCAAAAGGCTGGCAGACAGAGGGGCTCCAGAGAGATTAGTGGGCTCTGTACCTAGGAAACTTGCACTTTTTGCTACAGGAGAGATTTCTAACATCATGTGCTACATGGTGACTTTATTCCCACATTAACAGCCCTGGGATCCCTTTGGTGGCAGGCTGCAGTTGCACTAGAGTATGAATGCAGTTCTCAGCAGGAGCTCAGAGGGATAATGGGATCCTGGTTGCTAGACCCAGGAACAGAAGTGAGGAGTGAAAGGACAAAATGGTAGAGGCTGGTTCCCGTTTGTTCCTGAAGGAGGGCGCTTTGCCTCCTGCTGGTGTGCAGCAAAACTGCAGCAGAGCGGGGTTTATTGTCCCTTCTCCCTGCCTCTGCCGTAATCGTTGAAGGCTTGTTCTCTCATGAGAACTTCTGAAGCAATAAAACCTTTTCTTGCCACTATAGCTCTTAGTACAGCTCTTGGCAGTTGTGTTTGAGGCTTTGTTGCATCTTTTCAGTTGAATTGAAAAGAGCAGTAATGGTAATGCAAAGATGTATCAAGTTGGTGACAAAAGCGGGAGCACGGCAAAGCCAGGCACGCTGGCTTTGTTCTGGGTAGGATCCTCTCCCTTTGCTGTGTCCTGTAGAGGGGCTTGTGTGTCACACCCAGCTCTCTCCAGTGCTCTGTTGCTGAGTTGCCACCTCTTTGTCCCCTCGGTATTCCAAGGACTGACTTCCCACAAGGCTGACTCGTTGCTGGTGTTCTGAGTGGGCTTACAAGATGAAGTTTGAGAGTGGAGAGCTCTGAATCACAACTTGGTTGCTAAAGTGACTGTGGAGAATAACCAGCCCCTCTCCCCCTCTGCCTTCCCAGGGTCTCATCTGGAGTTTACGAGCCAGTGGTGATTGAAACCCACTAAATGTGAAGAACAGGGTAGAGCTGCTGGACACAGGCCCCCTACCCAGTCTGCTGCCACATGGATGCCAACCTTTACCTCTCTTCATGCAGCATTCCAGAAGGGATTTCTCCATGCCCCTCTCCCTGTGTTTGCACTGCAGAACTACTCCGAGACCACTCCAGAACATGCACTTTCCCTGCATTGGCATTGTCCTTCTCTGCTTCCTGGTCGTTCAGGTGCATGCCTTCCCCCTGTTCCTGCTCAGACACAAGGTGTCTGTGGGCTTATCCTTGGGCTAGTCCCAAAGGATATTGCTCATCTGCATCCCTCATTCCACCCATTCACTTGCAGCAGGGGACTTCTCAGTTTCTGTCTCCCCAAAACATTGGGTTATACCACTGTGAACTCTTCAAACCACTGGGGGTGGGGGAAGCCATTCTAACCAAACCCAGAGCTGCTTGTTGGGGACATGGTGACATGGCCACTTGCAGGATGCTTTATTTTGTTGACTCTGCAAGGGAACATCACCTCCCAAGGCAATGGTTTTACTGAACAAGGTATGCTGTGGTGTACACTTCACCTTCCTACCCTCACATCCCCAAACAACATCTTCTCATAGGAAATACTTCCCAAAAGTGCATTTCAGAAAACTCTACTGCAATCCAGCTGGGAGTTGGTGAACAGTTAAATGTGAGTGCTTGTCAGACCACTGACTGCAGCAGCCCTTCCACTGCTGGGCATGGAAGGGGATGTTCATCAACTAGCATTAGCAGGAGCACTTTAGAGGGTATAGATTTTACCTGGAGGAGGCTTCTACTCACTATTCCAGGTGTATAATCTGTGTTTGCTGGACTGATTCAGCAAACAGTCCTGTTGGAGCTTGGAATACAAAGCCTCTTTCTATTTTTTTTTCCTTGTTTCATTGGCTCAGGAAGGGAACTGCCCTTCTTGGACTGTGAAAAGAATCTCGTCTGACAGCCCTTCCCTGGGCCAGAGCTGGATGCAGTTGACTGCAGTGATCTCTCTATTGTGGTGGTGATGTCAATTGCCTCTCTTGGCCTGGGCCAGTAAAGGATTGGTGTTGCTTGGCCTTTCTTGTCTTTACAGCAGAGATCTGTGCCTGTGCTGATTCCTTTTGGGGCTGGGGAGAAGCTACTCTCTCTGCCTTCAAGGATAGAAGGGGTGTTTGCTGCTGCATTAGCCACAGCAGCTGTTCTGACCTGCTCTGTGGTGAGTGAACTCTTCTGACAAGGTTTCAAACTGTTCTCTGGTTGATCTTTCAATTGCTCTTCTTTGGCTTTGGTTTCTGCAGTTGTTTGACACTTTTCCTTGCAGTGTGTGGCAGAGATGTCGATCCCTTCCAGCTCCCACTTGGAGATTTCTCCTGGCAGCTGAATTGCCAGCGAGGGTCTGGGCAGCCCCCAGCTGTGGGCCAGCAGCAGGCTGTGCTTGCAGCCCTCCCTGTGCAGAGCCCTTCAGCTGATAAGCTATTTCTGTGTAGTGCCCATTCCTCTTCTGCCAGTGGTCTGTGGTAGCACTCAGCAGCCGTGCCCTCGGAGCAGTTCCACGCTCCAGGACCTGGCTCCCCTCTGGCACTGGTGTGTGTGTTCAGGCACACACTCATTCTGTTCAGCAAGGAAAGACTTGAAACTGATCACGTTGTTCAGATTCTTAGTTATTGTAAAGCCTCTTTTAAAGGAGAAAAAAAAAAATGCATTAACTGTGGTCTCTTTGGCCAGAATTCATGCAGATGAGCTGCTAGAAAAGGGAATCTGGCAGAATGAGAAACAAGGAATGAAAGGGCCTTGATTTAGCTTTTTTTTTACCCTTCTAGCTAAGGATGCTGCATGGGGAGGGTGCTCAGCAGTGTGGTAAAACTATACAGTTGCTTACTCTGTTTTGATGGTTTCTCTCTTCAAGTCAAGAGGTTTCTTTCTGTGTTTGGACAGACCACATATAGGATATGCATCTTTTCTACCCTTTCCCTTCAAAGGGAATTAAATTTGAATTAGGGTAAAAAGGGGATACAGACAACACCTTGGTTTAGTTTAATGTAGGGGAAAAGTGTTGGATCTTTTGAGGCTGTTTAGAACAAAAGCTCTTTCACACTTGCTAGGTTTTTTTAATGGTGATCTCTTCTTCATTCAGCCTGGGTAGGTTTGGCACTCACTTGCAGGCTGCTGAGCATCCTGCCCTGTTCCTGGGGTGCCACGTGTCTGCAGGAAGGACAGAACTGCTTGTCTTTCTCTCTCCCTGGGGCAGTGCCAGCCAGCCAGGCCTGGCCTGGCCGTCTGCTCAGGTCAGGGTGAGGGCAGAAGGAGGCTCGGACCCAGTGGCTGTGCTGCCCTCTCTGCGGATGGCCGTGCAGAGCCGAGGGTCTGGCTGCTCCCCAGGAGCCAACAAAGCCCCTCAGGAAATCAGATCCAACCAGGACTTGAAAGGAGCAAGCATAAGCCAGGAAAGAGGCTAAAACCCAGCTCATTTTGCTGCTTTGCTTCTGTTCCCATGAGAAACAATGGCAGTCGCTGTCAGAGCACTTGGGATCCCAGGGCATTCTTCTGGCCTCCATTGGCAAGAGTCAGCTGCTCCGAGGCACTGGCAGCTTGGCATGTCACGAAATCAGCAGGACAGAGGGAGGAGTATCTTCCCAGCAAAGCAAGAGGAGAAGCAGTTGAGCTTTTGAGAGCTCTGGTCTCTTCTTCCCAGACTGGCAGAGGCATAACCTGTTCCATCACATCACTGTGGCCATCTTTGGCTTCTCTTCCAACAGTGGCTTGGCTCATCACTGCTTGCATTTCTGATAACTGTGTCTCATAGGGTATTTCTTCCTTGTCTCCACGTTAGTCCCTCCACAGATTCTGGTCTTTGTGTGGCTTTTTAGCTCTCCTGCCCCTGGTTTTGAGTGAGTAAGTAGTCCTAGTCATCCAGCCTCGTGCAGCACAGCTGGGGGACCTGGAGCAGACGTGGAGGGAGGAAGGAGCAGTCTGTTCCTATTTGTGGATCCCGCGCAGAGCTCGTGCTGTGCATCCAGCACAAGCAGTGCCCAGCAGTCCCTAGGCAGCCGTGGGCACCCGAGGTGGTGGCTGTGGGGTCACTTGTCCCACACACTCACTGCTGCCTCAGGAAGCTGCATCTCACGAGCACTTTTTTCCTTGTGGCATCGCTGCTGCCTGTTCCTTGTTGGACTTTGACCATTTAAGAAGTGAATCAGTTTCCAGACCCAAACCGCTGGCTAGTTTCCTTTGGGTTTTTCTTTTTTGTTGTGAAGTTTATGGAATTTTTTTTATACAAACCCAGCAGGCTGGTGTTTTTTGACTGCATTATTGTTTCATTGATATTTTATTTCAGGGGGGCTTAGGGGGGAATGTTCTTCCCCACATTGTTCCCCTTCTCAGGGGATTCAGAGGTGGCTTAAACAAGTAAAAGGACCTTTTTGGCAAGACTCTGCATCCCCTGGGTCTCTGATGCTGACGAGCAGGGCTGCTCATGCCTGGCTGGCCCTGGAGAGCAGAGCTGGCTCTCTGCTTCTGTCTCGGGATCAGGCAAAACATGTGGGCTCAGCTCCTGGTTTCTAGACCTTTAGTTGGTGGAAGCACATTGCAAAGCGTTAGGAAATTCAGTGTAACTTTTTTACTAACTTTTCTTTTTTAAAACCAATATAAAACTGAGTGTCCAGAAGAATAGGCTTAGTCGTTACTTGGTGAAGGAAATGGATTTCAGTTGGAAATTGTGATGGGAAAAGGGAGGAGAAGGATGTTGCTCCCTCATCATCATCTTTTGTATGGTCAGCACTTTAAATGGGGGCCTCGTGCTGTTCTGACCCTTGGAGTGATGGGCAGCAGGCGTGTGATTTCTCCCCCCCTCATTGCCACATCACTTTGCCCCCTGCAGAAAGGTTAACAAGCCCTTTTAAACGTTTGCTTCAGTTTTTTAGAGGGTTCCAAACCAGGTGGAGGCCTGAAGAAATAGTATTTCATTCTCATCTGAATAGGAGGGGTTGACTTTTTATTTATTTTGTCGTTGCTGTTTCTTTTTAAGCGGGTGGCAGTGCAGCTGGTCTCTGCACTGCTGCCAGGAACCTCTGGGAAAACCTCACTCCAGGTACGCTAGAGCACCACAGTTAAACCCCTCCTGGTGAGGGGCTCTCCCTCCCCTCCTCGCTGCCTTACCCGGGGGCTGCAGACCCCCCTCCCCCTCCTGCCTCTCCCTGCTGCCCCACCTGGTCTCTAGCCGAGTCCTTGCCCTGGTGACCGAGCCCTTTGGACAAAGGCGCTCCCCAGGGACAAGTTCCTACAAACTCTGCCTGGTCGCAGGTGTTTGTCCTTGAAAAGCCACTTCCTCGCTGCGGGGAGGGATGGATGAATGCAGAATTCCCCCACTTCCCTCCTGAGAGCTGTGTCCATCAGCCCCCTCCCTGCGCCCTCCGATCCCGCCGCCTCCCGAGCAGCAGGCGTGGAAACCTGGGAAATGGAAAGGAATTGGGATAAACTCTGAGCGAGGGATGTGGCTGAGCCTGGTAACTCGCCTCAAACACATGGAATAACGGTAGAGCCCATATTTTTGTGGGGGGAGGGAGGGGAAGGGGAGATCATGTTTTATTTTCTTGAAAGTGAATTGAGCTTGGTGACCTTCGGCTGAGGCGCACTCGATTTGTATCAGATTCTATAGAGAGATGGCTGATATTTTTGGAAAGGGAATGGGTCTATGCAAACTTCCAAAATTGCTTGAAAGATAGTTTAACATTTTTTTACTTTGAAAATCTAAAGATAAATCTAACTTTTGTCTTAAAGCAGAAGTGTGTTTAGAAAGAGAAGCTACGTCCACTGCTCTATTTTGATGATGATTCTTGGAAAGTTTGGGCTGGAGGGAATGACTATTTTTCACCATTTCTATCTTGCTCCTCTAGTTTTTTTGTTTCTTTTTCTAACGGAATGCTGTGCTGTCTTTGATTCAACAGATCGTGTTTGTATTTTCTGTATCTGGTTCCTAATGTAGAGAAATAACAAATATATGAGGAAATCAGTATAATGTCAAATGTTGTTATGGTTTGGGGGAAAAATAAAGGTTTTTTGGTACTTCACACTGACTCTTCTTGCTCTGTTTCTTGTCTTAAATGCTACGGGGTGAGAAGGGGATGCTTGGGCCTAGAATAGTTTGGTTTTGCCTTCTCGGATTGTTCTGGCAGCTGAGAGCAGAGATCCCTGCCAGCCCTTCCCTGGAGCTGGAGAGGGCAGCACAGCACCACTCCCGTGGAAGCAGCAATCCTGGGAAAAGGTGACACCTGCCTGAGTGGCCAGCAGTGTTCTGTGTTCCCGGCCCGTTCCC
>VZRH01001266.1:1373931-1384483 GCA_013397555.1 Urocynchramus pylzowi
AGAAGAAAAAGAAAAAAATAACCCGAAAGGCGGTGGCGGGGAGCGCCGAGGCTCCCGCCACTCGCGCAGCCAAACAATGGAGCGCCACAAAACACGCGGCAGGAAAAACAGCCGCCAGCTCAGCTCCTCCCCGACGCTCGGGGCCACCCGGGGTCCCTGGCCACCCACGCTTGCCACGGGGCCATGGCCCCACGGCCTCATCCCGCCAGCCCCGTGCACGGCCCTGGCAGCAGCCTCCAACCGCCCAGTCCCAGTCCCCGGCTGGTTTTCCCTGCCCTCTCCCTCTGCTCAGAACTTTGCGAGCCGTTATTCAGACAGCAGTTGCCAAACTTAGCGCCTGCAGGTTTGACTTCCCCATCCGGATTTCCGGCTAGAGGCAGCCATGCAATGCTAGCCACGAGGAGTGGTGTGTGCCACCACTGTGCCCAGGTGTCCCTGCACACCAGTACAGACGCTCCTGAGCCTGGAGAGGCTGCACAGGGCTGGGATGGGGCTGGGAAACCTGCAGGGGGATGTCCCAGTGCCCAGGGTGGGGATTCTCCAGTCTCCAGTGGGAGATACCCCAGCACCTACAGTGAGGATGCTCTGGTGCCCGGGGTGGGGATGCTCCAGTCTCCAGTGGGAGATACCCCAGCACCTACAGTGAGGATGCTCTGGTGCCCGGGGTGGGGATGCTCCAGTCCTCAGTGTGGGGATACCCCAGTCCACAGTGGGGTGACATTCTCATACCCAGTGCAGAGATTACTTAGTCTCTGACTCAAGGATGTCCTGGTCCCTAGAAGGGGGTGCCTAGACCCCACTCTGTGGGGTGTCCTGGACACCAGTGTGGGGATACCACCATCTTCCAGGTGGGCATCCCACTGGTGCCTTGCTTAGGGGAGGCAGGGGGTGTTTTTCCTGACAGTGTAGGTACACACTCACATGACATCCCTGCCCCTAAACCCAGCCATGGCTGCCTCTTGCATGGCTCATCTCAGGGCCAGCCTCAGGGCTCTCCCTGCTCCCTCTGACTCCAGGGGCAGCCAGGAAGGTGACAGCAGCTGGGGTTTGGTGGCCACAAAGGTGACATTCTCCTCTTCCACCCCAGGTCTCTCCTGCCCCCCTGATGGTGACAGTCACCCCACGAGCTGATGCCTGCAGCCGGCCAGCAGTGCTCATCCTCCTCTGCACCCGCTGCTCTGCCACCATCACCTCCCCGTGCTCAAACCTGATCATCCGCACCGTGAGTGCCACAGCCCCGCAACGGAGCAATCCCGGGGGCAGCAGGGCTCGGGCCATCCATGGGGGTGTTTAAGGGGGTCACTGGTGGAGACTGGTCCCTCTGATCACCAGACATGATGCTTGTGGTGCCCCGGGGAGGAGGGGACGCTCCTGACCATTGCTGGCGGCGCTGAGCGCTGGGCTGGCCCGGCAGGGAATGACGCACAGGGCTGGAAAAAGCTCCCATTTCCTCCGGCTGGCGGGAGGAAGGTCAGGGATGGGGTTTGGCTCCAGCGAGCTGAGCCGGGGTCAGGCACTTTGTTAGCAAAATAAACCTCCTGCTTTGTTTGTGGCTAATAATAAAGAAGTGGGCTGAGCTCCCCCTGTGCCACCGGCCACTCTGGCTGCTCCCAGCTCATGGCCCTGAAAACCCCCACTTATCCAGTGTCACCCCCAGCCCAGGCTCCAGGGACGCTCACCTGTTTTAGGTTCACATTTGTATCCTGCACACTGAGGGGAAAGGTTTTCCTTGCTTTCCCCATGCCAGCCTGTGTAAGGGAGGGATGCACCTTGCTCCTCACCCCAGCTGAGGCTGTCACTTGGCCCACAGGACGCCCACCTCAGCCCGGAGAGCATCAGAGCACCAAACCCTGAGCCACCCATCGTCTCCAGTGAGGGACAGCTGCTGGCCTGGGCTCTGACCACCTATGGAGGCATCACATCCTACAGCGAGCTGCAGGACCCCCACAGGGTCCAGCTCCACCTGGGAGAAGGTGCGTGGGGCTGGGGGCTAGCACTGGGGGCTGGAGTGGGCAGGAATGGTCTTCCTGCTCCAGAAGGGCGACAACCTCCTGGGGCAAAGTGCCTTCCCCGGGGAGATGGCATGGGCACCGATGCTCCTGGCCCTGAGCATCTCTCCACCCCCTGAGCCCAGCCTGACTTTGATCACGCTGCTGCCTACACAGATGCCCACAGCCCTCCAGAGTGCATTCCCCAGGAGCACTTCAATGCCATTCTGCACCTTGAGACTGAGGTCTTCTTCCACGGGGTGAAGGGCTGCTCACGCAGTGACGCCCAGAGCTCTGGGGCCGCTCACATCATCCATTTGCAGTCGGAGCCCAGGTACCACAGTGCCAGCAGTGGGACATCCTTGGAGATGCTTGGGAAGGTGGTGGGCTGTCTCAAAGGCAGAGCCCCACATCCCGAGTTGGATGTAGGACCGGTTGTATGGAATGCTGAGAATGGGGGTCTTGTGGTTTTGCAGCTCCTCCATCACAGAGGTGAACCTGTCTGTGAGCTGTCCTCGGAATTCTGCTGGCAACCAGATCCTCATCCTGCAGAGCAAGGCCAACTTCACCTGGTTCCTCTCCTCGAAGTGCAACATCCATTTACTGGTATGCTGAGAGGAACATGTCTTCCCCACCACCCCCACCAAAGGGTCTGCCAGGGGCCCAGGAGATGCTGGTGTCATGGGGAAGGTGGCAGGAGGGCACCTGAAGACATGAGACATGGGCAAGTGGCAGCCCCCTTGCTGCAAGCCCTCATTACTGGGATGAACCCTGCCTTGTGCACCCCCAGCTGTCCCTATCTCCACTTAGCCCCTCTATGCTTCCCCTTTTCCTCTATCTTTCCTCCTGAGTGCAGGTCTCTGGGAGGCTCAAGATGCCCATGTTCCCAATGCTGGTCCCTGGGGAGCTCCTGCCTGACACAGAGCAGGACCTCATCGCTAAAGCCTTTGAGAAGAACTACAGTGTCATTGCCTCCTACTCCGCCATCCCTGCCAGCACTCACATCAGCCTGGAGATTCATGAGCACGGTGAGGCCCCCAGCACCCCAGGGCTGGGTGGGATGGGGGCTTCCACCACTCCTACTCAGCCCCCCCACCTCCCTGTCCTGCAGAGATGGTCAAGACGCCTGTGGCGACCACCCCCGTTGTCATCACACAGCCCCCAGACTTGCCCCACCAGGTGCTGCTTACACTCAAGCCCTGGAAGTGCACAGATGAAACCATGGAGATTGTCATCATCAGGTCCTACCTGGAGGTGAGGAGGGTGGAGAGGGGTGCTAATGTCCACCAAAATCACTCAGAAGTTGCATTTTCCCCTGGATGCTCGGGGTGGGTGTCACAGGCCTGTCCCCAGTCAGTGGGTGACTACAGTGTGCTTTCCTCCCAGCCCATCAAGGACGTGGTGAACATCACCCTGAGGGACATCAGCTGCCAGGCGGAGAAAAATGCCACCCACTTCATGTTGAAAAGCCCCCTCAGCCATTGTGGCACCTCACTGGAGGTGCCAGTGAGGGGCTATGCCAACAATGAGGTGAGAGGGGGCCTGAGGCTGGGGGTGCCTCTAGCCCCACTGACGGCCCATGAGAGCTTCAGTGATTGCCAGTGGGGCTTCTCCACCAGGACCTCCTTGCTTTTGCATGGCTGGAAAAATCATACTGCAGCCCAGGGCTGAGATGGAGGGGGAGTGTGTGGGTGGGACCATCCCCATCCCCATCCCCATCCCATCCCATCCCATCCCATCCCATCCCATCCCATCCCATCCCATCCCATCCCATCCCATCCCATCCATCCATCCCNCATCCCTCCAGCACTGGGGACCCCTTGACTGATCCATCCTTCCTTCCTTCTTGCAGCTCATCCTCAGCCTGGCCAAGGATGCAGTGCTCCGCAGCGTGCGGGTAAGAGCCGGGTTTCCCAGCGTGTCCAGGGGTGGGAGAAGGTGCAAATGTCACTGTCAGCTGGGTGCTGGGTGCCCCCTTAGTGCTGCCCCCCTCTTGCAGGTGGGCTTCCAGTGCGAGATCCCTCGGGAGCTCTTCCTGCGCCTTTTCCCCACCGCGGACTTCAAGGCGCCGCAGACGGAGCTGGAGATCAACAAGGAGGCCTTTGTGCAGGTGCTGCCGCTGTCCTGGTGCCCAGGCTGGGGCAGTCGGGCCATCCTGGGCCAGCAGCCCTGATGGTGTGTCCCGTTGCCACCCCATGCAGGCGTCCATGCGGTGGATGGATCACCCAGCCGACCTGCAGCTGAAGGAGTGCTGGCTGGTGGCCTCGGGGCGGGAGCCAGTGCTGCTGGTGCAGGGCGGGGAGGCGCGGGGCGCGGGGGTGGCTGTGCTGGAGGGCCCCACCAGCAGCCACGGGAGGAAGGTCTGGCGCTTCCGCTTCACCTACACCATTCCTGAGGGCGGACACATCCCCTTCTCTGCCATCCTCAAGTGCAAGGCTGGCTTGCAGGTCAGTGTTACCCCCTCCCCACCCTGTGATGCTACCACCATGCTGGTCCCCACCGGGCAGTAGCAGCCTGATGGGTTTGTCCCACACCGTTGGGTGATGGAGCCCATCCAGGAGCAGCATCCCCTGGTCAGCAAAGAGCCTGGGGGCCCCCACCTCTGCCATCCTGCAGGGGTGCACATCTTCCCCCTCTCACCCCAACCTCCACCTCCGCAGAACGACACCATCTTTGAGAAGGTCCTGGAGGTGACAGTGAAGGACGCCTGGCGGCCGCTCAACTGTAAGTTCAGGGCAAGGGAGGTGTCAGGATGGGAATGGAAGTGGGAGAGGGACTCTCCCAGTGTGGCAGTGCTGACGGCCTCGTCTTCCCACAGACCGGGGGCTGGGGCTGGCTGCCGTCCTGGGCATCACCTTCGGCGCCTTCCTCATCGGGGCGCTCCTCACTGCCGTGCTCTGGTACATCTACTCGCACACCCGTGAGTATCCACCACCCCTGGGGACCCCCGTGCTGCTATGGGGGGGCCACATGTGTGTCCCTTACTGGGTTGCTCGTTTTTCCCTCCTGGCCAAAGTCCCCGAGTGAGCCAGAGACCGGGCTGCTCCATTGCCCTCATCTGTACGGTGCTGGCAATGCCACAGGGGAATAACCCTGCTTCAGGTGTCTGCAGCTCTTCAGGGTCCCTCCTACTTGTCTGGGGGCCCCTCTGCCACCTGCCCTCCCTCCTGCTCCTGGTGCCCCATGCTCCTCTCCATCCCAGGGGCTCAGGGGTCAGCTGGGGAGTGATCCACGAGGGCTGGAGGGTCCCCGGGGACCGAGCCAAGGCCACCACTGCTCGCCCTGAGTCTGGTTTCCCCTTGGTGTTCCCCCGTTGCGGGCGGTGTGAGCCAGGTCCCATCTCCAAACTGCAGCCGGTTTCCAGCACGGCGCCAGCCTCAGAGAGCAGCAGCACCAACCACAGCATCGGCAGCACCCAGAGCACCCCCTGCTCCACCAGCAGCATGGCCTGACGCCCCCGGGCCCCCCCGAGCCCGCCCAGCCCCTGGCCAACGGACTTGGGGACCCACCCCAGTGCCATTAAGCTGATTTTTTGCCCCAGATCTCAGGCCGAGCCCAGAGGGGGCCTCCATTACTCATTCAGTGAATGCTTTGGCCCCCTGAGGGCAGCCCACACTGGGGGGGAGGCACCCTGCAACCCCCCTGGGCTCCCCCGCTGCAGTGGGGAGGCAGAAAGAGCAGCTATTGCCAAAACCTCCCACAAAGCTCCCCATCAAATGGGGGGGGAAGAAGACGTGGGTGGCCCCTGGACATGCCCCAGCACTTGGGGTAACCCCCATGCCCCTCCTGCCTCTCCCCAAGAAGGCAGCAGGCACCGGTGGGAGCAGCAAGAGGTTTATTTGCGGAGGATGGTGCAAGGCTGCTGCCCTCCCACAGGACGATGGGCAGAACCCACCACTCCCCCCAGCTCCCCGTCCAAGTTACAAACTCTTATCAATAATAATAAAAACCTTCCCTATGTTAAATTAATTGCGCCCTGATGCCGAGCCTTGCCACAGCTTGAGGCTCCCACCGAGCAGGCACTGGACCTCATCACAGCCTGGGGCAGCCCCCCAAACCCTGGGGGTCCCCCCAGTCAGTCTCACTAGGGAGGGGATGGAGACCAGGAGCATCCCCCCATGGACAGTGTCCCGGGAAGGGCACAGGCAGAAGGCACTGGGGTGAAAACAGCCAAGCCAGGATGGGGTGGGGGGCCCCACATCCCCCTCCAGATGCCTCTGAGCATCACTGGGGGCAAAACCGGTGCTTCACGTAAACAGAGGGGCAAAGCCCTGTGCCCTGCTGTGTCACTGGGACAGCGCAGGGTCCAGCAGGCGGAGCGCTCCCCCCACCAAATGCAGGCTGCCGGTGATCAGGACGCGGACAGCGGCCGCCTCCCGCAGCAGCACGGCGCCGCTGCTGGCCGCGGGGTGGGGCTGAGCCCCCGANGCGGGGGCTGCCAGCTGCGGGTCCCGGCCCTGCGCCACCCAGCGCAGCGCCTGGGCCAGGCACGGGAACACCAGCGCTGGGGAATTGAGGGGTCGTGGGGCTGGGGGCACCAGCAGCAGGGAGCCTCGGGTGGGGGCCGGCTGCAGCAGCCCCCCCACCCGCAGGGGAGATGGGAGCCAGGGGTCCTGCCCCACTTTCTCCTCCAGGAGCCTCGTCCACGTCCGCTGGTTCTCCAGGCAGCGGGTCAGGGCATTCTCCAGCGTCACATTGAAGTTTTGCTGGTCTGGGAGGGATGGAGACAGCAGTCAGGGATTGCATGGGGAGCTGGGGAGGGATCAGGATGGGAGGCTGGGGGAGACCCTGTCTCCCCAGCACTCACCTGCGTTGTTGGCCACTGACACCTCCGTGAAGTTGGGGCAGAAGACAGCATAGTCAAAGTGACAGGGCTGCAGGGACAGGAGGAATCAGCACCGGGGGAACCCTCAGGACCCACCCATGGGATTTCCAGTGGGGCCGGTCCCACACCAGTGGGGTTACAGGGGATGGGGCAGGGCATGATCCAAGTCCCTTCCCCACACCCAGGACTGTGAGACCCCTGCAGGGGACAGCTGAGGTGGGATACACCCCAGGATAGCAGGATGGGCAGACAGACAGACAGACAGGGTGCCAGCTCCACCTCGTGGCTCCCTGCATCCAGCAGAGCAAAGCAGGTCCCAGCACCGGCAGAGAACCCAGACACCCGGGGACAGTGACCCCCCTGTGCCCCCCAAACCTCACCACCAGCAGTTTGAGCAGCGCCGCTGTGTCCCGGTCGCCTGTGGCATTGAAGAGCAGCACACGCACCTCAGAACCACTGCAGGGAGAAAGGGCAAGTGGCCCATGCCCCCAGGGGACCTCAAGCACCACCACCACATCCCCACAACGTGTGCCCCCCCCGTGCATCCTCTCCTTACTCATGGGGCTTGTCCTGGTTGAGGGCAGCCTGGCGGAACCAGCGGACACAGGCCTGGATGCTGCTGGTGGTGTGAGCTCCATCCAGGTACCACGTCACAGGGCCGTGGGACAGCACCTGGGTCCGGCCCAGCCACTCTGTGTCCCGCAGGCCTGGGGGAACACAGGGCATGGCTGGGACCCCCATACCCTCCCCAGCAGCAGCACCCCCGTGGGAATCCAGCGTGGGGCAGACTGTGCCCTCCAGCACACATGGCACTGGCTGGGGTCCAGCACGGCCCTACGATGCCCTGTGACACGGTGAGGGGGGTCCTGGCATGGCCATACTGCACCTTGGATCATGGCATCGGTCGGTCGGAAGGCAGGCGCCAGTGGCACCGGCCTCCCCAGCAGCTCGCTGCTTGGCGACACCTCCTTCAGCTCCCCAAGACCTAGGCAGGACAGGCATCCCACTGAGCCCTCGGGGCCCTGGGGGAGCCTGGCCCCCAGTCCCCATCCCCTGCCTTACCCTGGCAGCCACGGCGCTGCAACCACGTCCGTGCCAGCTGTAAGGCCAGGGCGGCGTTGGAGCGCTGGTGGGCACCGGCCAGCCCCAGCTCCAGCGCCCGGCAGCCCTCCTCAAAGTCCTCCAGCTCCGGGCAGAGGTACAGGGGACACTGTGGGGAGAGGAGGCTGAGACCCCTGCCATGGGATGGGGTGGGTACCCCCCACCCACACCCCTGCCAGCAGCTCACCTTGCGCTCCTGGGCTCGCTCCCTCAGCACCTCCAGCGGCCGCTCCGGCTGCGCCACGGTGAACGCCGGCACACCGGGCTGGGAAGGAAGGGGGTGCTTAGTGACATGGGGGGGCTCAGGGACATGGGGGAACACACCCCGAAAACACAAGAGGAGAGAGAAGACCAGGTCTCCCTACCTTAAAAATGCCCCCCTTCTGCCAGGCGATCTTCTCCATGGTGTCCCCCAGGATGCTGGTGTGATCGATGCCCAGGGAGGAGACCCCACACACCACCGGCGCCCTGGGAATGCAGCATGGCAGTGTCACTGCTGTTCCCCCCTGTGCTGTGGGGACATCAGGCCCTGGCAGTCCTGGGGACAGGCTCAGCCCTGCCAGCTCCTACCTGACGATGTTGGTGCAGTCGTAGGTGCCGCCAATGCCAACTTCCACCACTGCCAGGTCCACCTGGGGACATGGGGACACTGGAGCCATCAGACATCAGAGCCACCAGCCAGAACACCCCAACACCAGTAAATGCTCCCATGGATTCAGGGATGTGGGTGGAGACAGGTCCCTGCCACCAGCCCTTCCAAACCCACACCTGAGCACACCCCCTGTTTGTGGGGGCATCAACCACCTGGCACAGCATCCTGTTTACAGCCATGACAGCCTGATCCACACAAATTCTGACCAAGCCCCCCCTCCCTGAGGTCCCCACCAACCTGACATTTCTGTCACAAGCTGGGAGTTTGTCACCACCACTGACCTTCTCCTGCAGGAAGACGTGGAAGGCCATGATGGTGAGGAAGCGGAAATACGCCGGCATGCTGGCATGCACTGGGTCCTGCCAGGCAGAGCAGGGTGAGGGTGAGCACATGACCCCGGGAGCAGGGGACCGAAGGGAGGGAGCACCCCACAAAGCCTGCTGGCCCCACCTTGGTCTCCTCCAGGCGGTTGTAGACCAGCCAGAAGTACTTGTTGAAGAGGTCCTTGCTGATGGGCTGCCCATTGATGCGGATCCGCTCGCGCACCTGCACGAGGTGAGGGGAGCTGGGAGTACAGAGCAGGAGGAAGAGTTAGGCACAGCTCCACTGGCCCTTCAAAACCCTCCCGACCCCCTGCCCACCTGTAAAAGCCAGTCTTCAGCCCGTAGTTGCGGAGGATGCATTCAGTGAAGGCGCAGGCTGAGCCCTGAGGAGACAGCTGTGTTAAAGCGCTGTTCCAGAGCCGAGCAAACGGAGCCACAGACACCAGCAGGGCCCCTGAGCCCCTCAGTCCCCCACAGCACCGCCCACCCCCTCACCTTGCCCTTCGTCCCCGTGACGTGGATGATGTTCAGTCGATCCAGGTCCTCGACCTGTAAGAGTTCAACCACCCTGTGAGACCCCCACGGCAGGCAGTGCCAAGCATGGTGGCACTGCTGACAGGACAGGGGGAGCAGGGACGGGGATCAGCCCTTCACCTTCAGTCCACTCCTCTCCAAAAAGCCCTGCATGGCTTCCAGCTGGGCCTGGGGGTCACCGCGCTCCCGCTTCACCTGCTCCAGGTAGCTGGCATTGGTCTGCAGGGTGTTGAGCATCCGGATTGCATCCTGGAAAGACGCCCAGGGCAGTCGGGATAGTGCCCAACACAGCAGCCTTGGGCTGCGCCACAGCCCCGGGGCCCAATCTAGCCAGAGCCCGCTGCACCCTGACCCACCCCTTCGGGCTCAGTCCCCTCGGCGGTGTCACTGGTCACCGACTCCGGCAGCATCTCTGCCATGGTGCCGCGGGGACGCGCCGGCAGCGCCAGCTCCCGTTACGGGGACAGGCTACTTATGGGCAGGGGTTACCCGCCCCTCGCCAGGTGCCCCTTGGCCCCGCGGTGGGGCACGGGACAGCCCAGCGCCGGCACCCAGCGCTGCCCAGTGGGACAAGGTCGCCGGCGGCGGGAGCGGGCAGCGCTCCAGCGCTGGTGTTTAACGAGCGGCGCTAATGAAGCAGCAACGCCGCACCCGGCACGGCACACCTGAGACAGGAGGGCACCATCGCCACCGAGCCCCCAAACCCACGGCAAGGGACGTTAGCCTGGCGCTGCACCGCCGCGTGCTGCAGGGGGAGCTGGCAGGTGGGACACCACCCCGCGTCCCCAGAGGGGGGACGCTCCACCCAGGCAGCTGGGGCCGGTCCCACCGGACAGCGGCACTGACACCGAGAGCGCTCCCGGCTCTGCAGAGCGGGACCGCTCCCGCCCGCCCGAGGGGACCGCCGTCATCCCCACGGCACCTGGCGCAGCCGCGTGCGGCCGGGACACGCCGTGACTACCAGAGCGGCGGCCGCTGCAGGCCGGGCTCCCCCGCTGCTGCCACGGGGCACGGCGTTCTGCGGGGTGGCCCTAGCAGAAAGCGGGGGCACGTGGCGCGCGGCAGCCGGTAGGGCCCGGGGCCGCGGGAAGCGCAGAGGGGGTCAGGAGGGGAGGCGCGGAGCCGGAGC